>OX155678.1:2231007-2575316 GCA_944547425.1 Eupithecia centaureata | reverse complement strand
GTTAATAAAGATACTCTATGTAAAATATAAGCTAAAATTATGAAAACAATTTATAACAAAACCAACTTTAAAAAAATCAAACTATTTATCACATTGAATCATAAATTATTATACCTAAAACTTCCTTTCCTCATTAATATCCACATCCCACAATATGATTAGGTTTTCATGTCCAACAATATATTTAATCTACCTTGCCGGTCTGCTCCGGGCCTTAAAATCATTTAGAGGTTAGGAAGGTTTATGTTTAAAAAACTTTATTTTCATACCAACATATAGTTAACTATAATAAGATACTTTACTAAAACAATTTAGGTTTCATAAAGATTTCTATCGAACTCTGGTACATAAATTAAATTATAGCTAAATACTGTCTATTGGTTACTACTATATACTAATACGGTATACTGTTAGGGTAAGCATTTTCCAATCAAACCAGCAGGCCATTTTTAGTTTTTAACCTAAAGCACCATGCTTCATAGGATCTGACGGATGTGGTAGAAGTACTTTTGATTAAATCCACAAGTTCATTTACAACTGCGGTAAGTAAGTCATTCTTTGAGCCCTCGCAGCACCTCTATCTTTTCTTCACCATGCTTCTGCAGTAGCTCAGTGAGGCTTTGGGGCACAGACGCACATCACGCACAGTAGAACGCCGCCGTGTTCACCTGCTGCTTTTGTATTTCCTGAAAGTATGATTAGGTAATTAAATTTTAAATGAAATTCAACTTTAACATCTAGAACGAAATAATAATATCTACAAGGTACATACTTTGCTCAACTCGTGGTACAGGCAACAAATCGACCTGCTACTCTGTGCAAGCTGTGGTGATTAGGGCCTCGTAGGTGGCCATCGGCGGTGGACCGCAGAAAGCCCTTCGTCAAGTCTCTGTGACTATCCTAATAATCGCGGATTGTTGTCAGTTGTTATGCTGTGCAGCACGTTATTTTGATGCAAGAACAAATTCACAAAGGTCCGGTCGGCAAGTTATGACTGAAATAATGCAGATAGATCATCAAAACATATAAATAAAAAAAACAAAACAAACAGATAAGTAGGTAGGTACAAAAGTAAAAAAAAAAAAAAAAAAAAAGGTAAGATAGGTAGGTACATAACAACTCCGTTTTTCTGTTGATCTGTCATTTCTGACAATGTCAGTCCACTTTTTCCATAGATTATGTCAACTTTAAACCCTAAAGATGGCTTTACACAGTCAAGCAAAGGGATTTCGGCTAAAAGCCTCATAGCCAATTAGCGTGCTCAGTTTTCATTCACTCCGAAGAAACGAAAGTAAATTCGATGGCCGAAGTTGAATGCGAAGTGGTCCTAGAGTACGGTTTGTGCCGAATATTCGGAGAAGTTGCGTTTCGGTCCGCATATTTCGCATTCGTTTTAGTGAGTAGAAGCCCAGGTTAATGTATCGTTTCTAATAAAAAACAGCCCTAATTTCAGTTTTAAGCGCCCAGCGCAATAAACGTCTGGCGGCCATTTTGACCGTGGCAACATACGGCATAGCTAAATAAAAGCGTGGCAGCTGAAGGGATATATGTAGATCTTCCAAACACTTCCCACTGTTCATCTTTTTGCGATAAGTTTGCAACGAGTTTTTTTGCTGTGTCAATTAATTGTCCTTGTTTTTCATTAGCGATTCCTTTCTTTTTCTTCTTTGACTGTTGCTTGATGCTGCTACGCTGACATTATCGTCATCTGATAATAAATTCTGTAAATAAAAATAAATATTAATTAATATTATTAAATTCCAGATGCCTACGGCTGAAACCGAATGGAAATAAACAGCAGAACAGTTTGCACAGAAGTGGAATTTCAGTGACTGTGTCGGAGCATGTGATTGGAAACATATTTCAATCGAAAAACCCAATAGAAGCAGCCCCCTGATTTATAACCATAAAGGGTTCTTTAGCATTGTGCTGTTTGCTGCAAACTATGAGTTCCTGTATGTGAATAAAGGTCCGTCGCGGATGCATTGATTTTAAACTGTACTCGATTTTATCAAAAGATGTTTTGAATTTGCCATTACCTTCTGCACTGCCACGCATTGAAGATGTAGTTGTACAAAAAAGACCCAAAAAGCGTAATGGTCGACAAACTGATAGGAGAAACGATTGCAATCCAACACTTGCCTTTCCACTTTGTGGAAGGTTCGAAGACTGATGCACAATATTATGCCCAAATATAAACCTAAGAGGTAGAAACTTTTTCACTGAATATGTATGCAAGGATTTATTTCGAAAAGTTGCTGAAGAAGTAAAAACAATCACCACGGAATTCAAATCCATGTCATTTAGCCCGACACGCACTTGGCCAAAATCAGCATCAGCATCCGCTGATGTCAAGATAAAAAATAAGCAATGTGTGTGTGTGGGTAAAAACATAAAATTTTACGTTAAAATTATGGCAGGATGGTTTTTTTTCGCTTGGAGGATGTTAGTGGCTGATAAAACACAAGATAATCGCAATTTCAACGCATCTAACGAAGCAAGAGCTCGTGCATCTTTTGATCCTTTGTTGGACCTTACGGAAGACAAATGTAAAAACTCTGCACAAAAACTTAAAACATCAGTTGCGCGCGGTGCGTTGTGCGAAGTACACGTGCATTTGTAATTCAACAGCGTCGCGTTACACTATCGTACATATTGTGAGAACCAACTTATAATGGACGAGGGCGATCCTCGACCTCCGTCCAGGAGAAACTCTTTTGAGACTTTACCTGTGGACGATTGGATGGGTGATGATGTGATATCTGAGAGTGTTGTGCAAGTTCATGCAGTGCCAGCGCCGGCCCCATCTCGCCGATATTCAGCAGTCAACGACCGTCGAAGAGGTTAAAAATTCTGAATGAGTTTTCTGATGGCAGTGGAAATGAAATTGAGGAGGAAGAATTCACCTTAGTTCAGAGTAAATCCACACGTTTAGCGAAGAAGAAAGCTAGTAGAGGATTGAACCGTTTGTCACGTGAGCCAGTCATTCAACAGTATAGCCGACCAAAAGGTTTTGAGGTATGTCTCTCCTCTCATCAATTGTTGCCTAAACAGATAGGATTGGCAAAGTTATTGAAATCTGAGAATATTAATAATGTTAAATCTATAAAATATAAAAGCCCATACAAGGTTCATATATTATTTGAAAACAGAGAGGATGCTGAAATATTACTCAGGAACAGTGCTTCCAGATCCCAAAAGTAAAATTACAGTGTTGCCAGTAAAAAAATACAGCAGTTTCTAAAAATAATGCAGTAGATTTCAAAATCGATTACAGTAAAATTACAGTATTTTTTGTTTAAATATTGATGGAAAAATAAGCTGCTTCCTGTGATTAAGTCATTAAAGTCAAAGTCATTAACATATATTTCGATATAAAAAAACATTATTTATTTATTTTTTCCACAACCATTTGCTCATGATTTATCAATATTTATCTACAACCAATGTGGCGCGGTGGACGAAGGTCCGCCTGCGATGCAGGAGGTGGCGGGTTCGATTCCCACCTCGAAAAAAAATGTTCCCTGCATCGCTACTGTACCACGTAGGGCAAGGGACCCTATTCTGGCCACACACCCACTTTTGGCCATTTTCAACTTCAAACCTATGCTATTTAAGTACAGATTATTATTATAGTCTATGGTTTATGGTGGTTACACGAACGAATTATGGCAACACAAATATAGTTGTCAGTTGTCATGTGTCAAACGTCACTGAGACGACAACAGCCATTAAATGTCAATGTGCGTGCAAGGTGCTCATTTCTTAGGAAAATCAATAAGGACAGTGGGTGAGTAATCAGTTAATATCTCTGGAATCATTGTTTATTTTATAAATGTTAATATTCGTATTACATTTAGATAATATTGTCTGAGTAGAACTTTATATATTTGCTCGCTATTTATACGAGAAGTAAGGTTATAATCCGATGGCCACAAGGGCAAATAATAATGCAATTTTACATCTTTGGCCAAATCGATGGCCAAAAGTGGCACACGTAGAAACCCAGATCTGGCCACTTAATGTTTTACGTGGTCTTTTTATATAAATTACATGTTTTATTTTTTATTTTTCAACCGACTTCAAAAAGGAAGAGTTAATCAATTCGTCTGTATTTTTTTAGGTTTGTTTGCTCATAACTTTGGACTGAGTGAACCGATATTAAAATTCTTTTTTTTTAATGAAAGCTGGTGCTTTCCAAGTGGTCCTATTTTAATTTGGTTCAGTTCTGACAACTTGAAGTCGGTTTTTGTTTTTAAAAACGAGCCAAATTATTCTTCATGATGTACAGTGCGTTCAGCGTTATTTTGCCTCTGACAGCTGTTTCTGTTAGGTTGGCATTACCCGCCATTTTTGCTAGGAAGTCAACTATCGTAGTGTGAAGTTCCATGCGTTTTTCTTTAAAAAATAATAATTTTAAACGTGTTAATCATGCCAAAAAGGATTCAAAGTAGTGGCAGAAAAATTGTATCCTCAGTTCGTAATTTTTGTGAACGGGAAAAAGCTAATGGAGGACCAATAATACCATTTGAACATGTTCGTCAACGTGTAGCCGCCATGACTGGTAAGTAAATTAGTGTTACCTGCTATTCATAGTTTCCCGTTATTTAAGGATCGAAAGTTATTTGTTTTGCTAATAGATTATTGTTTGTATGTAGGCACGATGTTTTAATTGTATAATACATTCCGTACATAGGTATATGTATTATTCAGATATTAGATATTTGTTATAAAAACATAGTATTTGATTGTTATTGTATATACTAGCTGCGCCCTGCGGTTTCACCTAAGCAAGTTCCGATCGATTTTTTTCTTTAATACAAACCTTTGTTACATTATGTATTGTTTAATAAAAAGATAAATTTAAAAAATGTACCTACATATGCATGTAAGTAATGTAACGTTGTTGTGTATTTCAGGCGTTTCTGAGAGAACCGTCACCACTATTACCAAAGAGTGTGAGGTTGCTGCATCCACGTCTAAGAAAATATCTACTCCCAGGAAAAAACGCTGCCAATCGAATAAAATTCAGTTAGATGATTTTGACCTATGTGCAATCAGAACTAAAATTCATCAAATGTACGTAGTCAGAAAGGAGGTGCCTACTTTGGGCAATATTTTGGCTGAATTAAAAAATGATATTAACTTCAATGGAGGTCGTACCACACTATGGAAAATAATTCGGCAAATTGGATTTAGATTTAAAAAATGTGGCTCTAAAAGAAAACTTTTAATGGAACGATATGACATTGTAGCCTGGAGGTACAGATGCTTAAATATTTTAAGACAAAATCGAAATGAAGGCCGACCTATTGTATATCTTGATGAAACATATACACGCTTCATATTCTGTCAACAAATGTTGGCAGATGGAAAATGAACAAGGCGTTTTAAAAAGCGATTCAGTTGGTGCACGCTGGATCATCGTTCATGCAGGTGGCGAAATGGGGTTTATACCAAATGCACAGTTAATATTTAAATCGCAGTCGAAATCAGGAGATTACCATGATGACATGAACAGGACGAATTTCATGAAATGACTAAAAGACAAACTCATCCCCAATTTACCGCCTAAAAGTTTAATTGTTATGGATAATGCGCCCTATCACACTGTAAAGGTGAACAAGGCACCAACAATGAGCTCTACCAAAACTGATATGCAAAATTGGATCACAAATAAGGGGTTATCTTATCTTCCCACTATGGTGAAATCCCAATTATATGAAATAATAAAAGAGCATAAAGAAGCTCCAATATATGAAGCTGATCAACTACTTGAAGAGCATGGACACAAAGTGGCTAGGCTACCACCATACCACTGCGAACTTAATCCCATAGAATTTATGTGGAGCCTGTTGAAAAGGCGAGTAGCTGCTAAAAATGTTGGACAGGAAGCAGACAAGATACTACAATTAACAGAAGAAGCGTTCCAATCAATCAGTGCAGAAGACTGGCAGAAGCAGTGTCAACATGTGTGCCATATTGAACAACAGTTTATTAAAACAGATGGAATTATAGACTCCGAAATCGATAAATTTATTATATAATTAAATGACGAGTCTGATACAGAATCGGACAGCAGCAGTTCCGACGATTCACGTTCATTAGCAGACAGTGACGAACCACTACCACTAGCGACCCGCTTAGATCACTCTTATTCAAAATAAATAAAACCTATAAAAATGTTGTTTTATTTTAGTCGTTTATTACCTATGTTTATAGATAAATGCAAACTTGAGGTACACAATACTAATTCAAATACCTATCCTAATTATTTTACCTAACTATCGGCGCCGGCGCCCTGCAGTTTTACCCGCTGATCCCGTACTTGTGAATGATGGGATACAAAGAAACCCACATACCAAATCACATCAAAATTGGTTTAGTAGTTCTAAAGATTACAAACTTACATTCTAACATCCAAACTTACTTTAATTGAGAAATTTAACTACGAAAATATTTCGCAGTTTCATACTGGGTATCTTCAAAGCCTTAAGCGGCAACACAGAGCTCAGATTAGCCAACATGACAGCCAGAGGCAAAATAACGCTGAACGTACTGTAGGTAGATACTACACTATAGAAATTGTTTCGATGGGAGATAGACTCGCATGCATTTCATTTACCCTCGTATTTGTTTGCTGAAAAATGACAAACTATACCTAATAATACCTAAGCCTGTAATTTAACGGCTGATAATGAGGATGATGTACCTATCAACGTAATGTGTTTTAATAATATAATTTATTTGTTATTTGAATTAGGTTTACGTTATTTTTTTGCAGGTCCTGTGAAAGATGTCGTCTTCAAGAAAAACAGACATAGTAAAAAGAAAATTATTTCAGTACTCCCCTCACAAAGTAGGCTTAGCGTTAGATGCTATTAGAAAAGGAATGAAAGTGTCTACTGCTAGCAAGAACTTTAGTGTTCCTCGAACGACATTGCGACATAAACTATGTGGTGATGCACCTGAAACTTCCGGACATGTGGGACCTCAAGCAGTTCTTGGTATTGAAATCGAAACTGAACTTGTAGCGTGGCTTAAAGATTCTGCTCGTAAAGGGTTTCCAATCAACAAAGACGGGTTATTAGACTCGATCAAAAAAATCGTGGAAAAGGGAGGTCTTAAGACACCGTTTATAAATAACCGGCCTTCTAGATCTTGGTTCGAAGCGTTTATGACCAGACATCCTGATCTCAGACAAAAACATGCAGAATATATAAATAAAGCTCGTTCATTAATATCCGAAGAAAGAATAAGAAATTGGTTTCAGGAAGTTTCTTCACTATTAGGCACAGAAAATCTGAAAATTCTAGAAGATCCCTCGCGAATATGGAATTGCGACGAAACTGCTTTCTTCCTGGCACCTAAAGGAGGTCTCGTCATAGCCGAAAAAGGACTGCATGTCTATGATACATCAAAGAACAGCGACAAAGAAAATATAACGACTCTTTTTACAGTAAATGCCCTTGGCGAGTACGCACCTCCTACAACTGTTTACAAGTACAAAAGGATGAGTAGTGAAGTCGTTCAAAATGCACCAGACGGATGGGGAGTCGGAAAAACCGAAAAAGGTTGGATGACAGGAGAGGCTTTTTATTGTGTTATTTGGCTTGTGCTGTCCCTGGAGAGTGGTCGGAGAGAGAGACCACTCGGAGGCTGTTCGAAGCGGGGCAGTTTAGCCCCCTTCCTTTGTGCCTGACCTTTGGACCGACAGCGAAGCTAACTGGTAACACGGCTGGACCCTGGCCGCCGTGTCTCTTTTATTATTGTGCTGTGACAAAACTAACCTTACTTCTGAACCATCCGGAACACTCCTTTACTTCTCCACTCGCTGAACAACATCCGTGTTTTAAATTAATTAATTGTAGATACCCTAAATATTTGGTTGCTAAGAAGTTGAATGTAGGCTACCACACCCTGTTATTTTGCTCTATGCTCTACTGCTGAACATAATTTACTTTACCATAAGGCGCCCAACATAATCTAAATTGTGTACTTGTAAAATTTAATAAAAGAAAGAAAGAAAGAAAATATTTTTATTAGTTTACCAACATCAAAAAACTGTAAGTACCTACTAAATATAACTAAGATATAAACATGTGATGCTAGCAAACCAATAGGTCCTGTCTCAGCATAATGTTGCTCCACATATAGTTGAGCAACGCTGGTTTTCTGACAGGGCCTAGATAAAACTATGATTATTGTGTAACCCTAACTAAACTTATATTTGTTAACCTCAAACCTACCTCTCAACAATAGGACTCCCCCTCTCACATTTCTCAAGCGTTACAGTGGCTACTGAACATAATTTAGGTATATTTTAAATAATTATAGTTATCATATTTTTATATATATTTATTAGTATAACATATTTTATATATGTTAATTATTTATGTATTTAAATTTACCTATACTTACCACTATCTTTTTTACACGCCACCGTCTACACTTTATAGATTACTTCTTGTCCATCATAAGGTTGCCTGGAAGAAATCGCTTTTAGCGATAAGGCCGCCCATTGTACATTAGCTGTATTTGTTTTTGTTTATTTTTGTACTTTTCTCTATTTTTTGGTGTGCAATAAAGTATTATTGAATTGTATTGTATTGTATAATGAACTTAATGTACTTTACCATAAGGAGCCCAACATAATCTTAATTGAGAACTTGTAAAATTTAATAAAACTATGATTATTGTGTAACCCTAACTAAACTTTCATTTGTTTACCTCAACTTACCTCTCAACTATAGGACTCCCCTCTCACATTTTCTCAAGCGTTACAGGTTGCCCCCCTACCACTGTGACCTAAACCCCATAGAGCTTATATGGGCTCAAGTAAAATCCAAAGTAGCCTCACGTAATATAGGAGCTTCAAATATCAAAGAATTAACTGAAGAATTATTCAACACCATTACTCCAACTGACTGGAAACGATGTTGTGAACATGTGAAAAAAATCGAAAAAGAATATTATGAGAGAGGTCGAACAATGTACCATAACAGAGCAGCTTATAATACAACTGGGTGACGAAAGCTCAAGCGAGGAATCGGAGAGCGAAGATGAAAATGATGATATGGCAGGGACTTCTAATTGTGTTCTACTACAAGATCCTGATGAAGAATCTATTCTGGTGTTGAATATCTGGACTTTGAATCACTAGATTGATGTATGATTTAGTATATTATTATTTATTATTCAACAAAATTGTCTTTTACTGTTATTTTCCCCCTCTTGAGTATATAAAATATTCTTGCTACGACTACATAGTTATAGGACTAGTTTGGACATCATTGCTCTTATAAAATGTTTTTGTTTATGGCACAAGACTAGAAATCAAAAATAATTCATAAATTCTCATTATTGACAATATCAAGTATCAATACGTTCTGCCGTAGTATACGGTGATACCATGTAAAACATGTAATAATTAGTGGCGCCCTCATTTATTTTCAACTCATTTTGGTTGCACTGTACATTTTTATATTTTAGGAGACTCTGGATATCCTCAACGTCCATGGCTAATGACTCCGATTTTAGATACAAATGGTACACCTAAAGCCAACTATAGTGAAAAACACATGAATGCTAGAGTAGTAATAGAAAATACATTTTCAAGGTTGAAAAACCGATGGCGTTGCCTTAACAAGGATAGAATTCTTCATTACAAGCCACTCAAATGTGCTCGTATTATTTTAGCATGCTCTGTATTGCATAACATAGTTATCAATCTTGGATGATGCCCACTTAGATATAGGTGGGTGTTGTAATTTTTTTATGGAACCTGTATGTATACCATATTTTTAAAAAACCTATTCATTTAACAATCAATTGTCTTTGGTCTCCAGATGTCAAAGTCAAAATCAAAAGTTATTACTTGCTACAAATGTAAAGAAACAGGGCATTACCGCAATCAATGTACGGTTGCGAACAAAAAACGATTGGTATATTGACTCCGGGGCGAGTGTGCATCTTACCGCGAACGAAGAATGGTTGTCAAATGTGTCGCGGGATCTTGTTATAAAGGAAACTGTCTTGGCAAACAAAGATAAAGTACCTGTTTTATGTACTGGGGATGTGCAGATTACGACAAAGACGCGCGACTGTGAATACGATATTCCAGTAGAAGGTGTATTATGCGTGCCGAAGTTGACGACAAATCTGTTGTCTGGTCAACTTATATCAAAAGGAAACAAAGTTTCATTTAACAGTTATGGTTGTCAGATTTTCAACCAACCAGGAGTACTGGTGGCTACCGCGAATCTGTTGGATGTAGTGTATAAAAAAAAATACAGTTCACTTAAAATGGGATACATCTAAAAGTAAATATGTACTTAATCTATGTTTAAGTAGGTAAATAGCTCCTGGGCTCTGAGGCTTAATTTAAATTCTTAAGTATAACTAATTATTTTATCTAGTGTATAGTATAGTGGTGGTAAATTACATTATCTAACAAATCTAAAACTCTTATTCCTATGACTTGCCACTCTGTTTGGGTCTGCACTTCCATCTCCCTAATTTTATTTTGCTCTCTCCTGAAGCTGATATTATGTCTGTGTTGCTCCATTTTAAACTTTCTCCAAAACGCTTCAGCTTGAAGAAAATTGAGCTGCTAGCTCTATGTGTGCTAGCCTCAGAATTCTTCGAGGTGTTCTTCGAAGTCTTGCGCGGCGAGGTGATGTTTGCCCAGAGCGAGTAGGCTCAGGCCCAATGACATTGCGTTGAGTGTAAAAAGACAGTGACATCGTCATACTATACGACATACGACATAGTTATAATAATGACATCATTATTATGAGTTCTGAGAGAAGTTTTGTCTTACCCACTTGTGCTTCCACAATATTGTATGCATTCACAGGACTAGCAACAGTCCTTGCTTGACTAGGGCTTTATACTGGGGCAACAAATTCAAAATAATTTATTTTCAGATAATACATCAACAACATATGATGTTGATGGCCCAGGTTCAAGCCCTAGTCAAGCAAGGACTGTTGAATGTAAAAATTACAGGATTGTGGCTTGTGGACAAAAAGAACTTTGAGAACTGTATAAAGGGGACCACGTTTAAATTTTTATAGGTCCTTTTTGACTAAGTCCATATTTCGCCTCTATGCGACAAGAACGGGTTATCTTGAAAACACCTACTTACTGTAGGGTGTTTCGTAAAAAAATTGCAGATTATAGGTTCGTTAATTATTACTCTTTCTAAATAAATTATTTACAAAGATCTGACGTTTTTAGTTTAAAAGTTATTAAAACAATTTAAGAAAGGGCAAAATATATCTCGTTATTCTTGAACGAATGACACATTCAGCAGTCGACGGAACACCTTCTTGTACCACATCGGGTTTCGCACTCTTTCCAAGGGGAACGCCGTCAACATCTGGTCTTTCTTGTCGACGCCCCCCATGGACATGTTGTAAGCACAACCTGAGGTTTGTACTTGAAAGTACCGTACTTTTCTTTTCGGCCGACTGCTGCTTGGTGATACATTCAGTCAAAAAAGTATCGGGAATGGATGATTTGTTTATGGTTCCAAATTCAAATTTTTGTTTTTTTTGTTGTTGTTAGGTTGGCACAACTGTTTGCCATTTTGGCGCGGAGTTTGAGTTGCATCCACTGACCTGTATCTATACAAGTACGCTGGACTTCTGATAAGCCGGGCTTTAGTGAGCCGATTTGATTTTCGCCATTTTGGCGCTGATCGTAGAAGTGGGTGGGAAAGGAACTAATAATAGAGATGGGACAATGAGATAAAATACATCGATAAAAGACATTTCCGACGAGTTGTATAATTAATTGTACTAGGTAATATTATAAAGCTGACTAGTTTGATTGTTAGGTTGAACGCTCAAATCTCAGAAACTGCTAGTCTTAGGATAAGCCGAAGCCAGACTAACGGGTATTTAGTACCTATGTGGCTAGCTAGATCCAAAAATTAACAGGGAACGTTTTTTAAATAGAAATGTATTTTTTTCAGGATGGAGTGGAATAGGTAAGGTATTTATCTATAATATAAAAATGAATCGCAAAATGTGTTGGTAAGCGCATAACTCAACAACGCCTGGACCAATTTGGCCAAATCTTTTTTTTAAATGTTCGTTGAAGTTCAAGGATGGTTTTTACGGCGAGAAAAATATGATATTTGACAAATAAATAAATTTCCCCGCGGGCGACGCTGCGGGGCGCAGCTAGTAGAAAATAAAAATATATGTACAATCCTTTAATATTACTACAAAATTACACTAAACATTTCATTGAATAGAAGAATAATTTTTGTCAGACAGTGTGACTAAATAACATAATCTCCGAATAGACTTTATTACTTAAGGTAATACAATTAATTTTACTTCCATACAAACGTAGAAAGCTAATTACTCCGCCGTAGTCTTGATTTTATCAAAGAATTTTTAACTCTCTGCAATGCTTTTTTGGATGACCTTTTGCAACCACCTTTTCATTTGTTAGAGGACAACTAGATTGTAGCTTAGACCTTGCCTTCTTTGAAGCAATACTCTGTTGCGGGTTGGAACTTGTGCTTCGACGCTTTCGACCTAGAAACAAATTTTTTGTTTATCAACAACTAAACCACAAATGAAAAGTAAAAATATATCAGTATACTGTTTTATAGCGCATTCTTGAAATAATTTACATACAAGGAACATGACGTGGTCCTAATTTTATTGATTAAGTACTTACCACTCAAGTTGGTATTATTCTGATCCATAATTAATGTTCTTTTTACATCAACAGGTATTGTCGGTTAGGTACAGGGGGTGTCTTATGTACGTCGAAAACCTGTGAATTATTAAAAAATTATATGTATTTGATAATAAAATCGGTCATCGGTGAATTACGTTCTTGAAAGTAAATAGATATCTAAAGCAAAAATATCGATAAGTTTTATCGACAGGTAACTTTGCCAGCACTATTAAACTTTATTGTTGATAAAAAACCGGTAATATGAAGATAAATATGTTATTATTACGTATAATAGGTAACGAAGATAAGTTTAATTTGTTTAATTTGTTGAATATTAGCCGAAGAGAAGCCGTAAATTCACTTACTTGTGAATGGAACTCCACTTCCCTTCTGGTAACGAGTTTTGCATAACTCACACTCTTTCATAGTTTACCTATGAATGCCCACCACTTATTTATGTATGAACTAAATAAATAAGACACAACAAACAAGCTAAATCGCGTTAAACCACCAAAAACACTTTAAAAACACGGGAGATAATACAAACGAGACAACGGCCATTTGTCAGTTACGTCAGATTTAGTTGTCATCCCACGCATTGGGAAGCTTCAAATAGGCACATTCAAGAGCTGTCATTTCAAAGGGTATCAGAGGTCCAGCGTACTTGTATATATAGAGGTCAGTGGTTGCATCTGATAATTATATTAAATACAGTGCTGTTTTTAGTTACATCATATCTAGTGTGTATTGCGAATTTCACAATGGACAAAAACATCGAACAAAGAGTTTGTCATCGCCAATGGAATTTCGTGTTCGGAGTCACTGAAAATGTTACAGAAGGCTTGGTGAATCGACTTTATCAAAAACACGTGCTTATGAGTGGTACAAAGCGTTCAAAAGCGGTCGAGATGTGATGGAAGATTTGCCTCGCTCTGGTAGGCCATCAACGTCTGCAATTGAAGTTAACATCGCAAAAGTGAAGGAAACAGTGACTGAAAATCCTCATTCAACTTTGCGAGAGATAGCCGCCGAACTTTCTGTATCTCACGAGTCGATCCGTACCATTTTAAATAATCACTTGGGTATGAAACATGTTGCCGCTCGACTAGTCCCAAAAGACCTGAATTTTCTCCAAAAACTCAATCGCATGAGAGTCGCTGAGGACATGCTAGAACGAGTCAATTCCGACCCAACATTCATGAAACGCATTATTACTGGTGACGAGACGTGGGTTTATGAGTTTGACATGCAAACTAGTCAACAAGCTTCGGAGTGGCGCCTTCCAACAATCGGTACAAGACATAAAGGAGAATTCGCGGCGAGAACTGAACTCAATTCCGGAAACAGCGTTTAAAAAATGTTTTGATGATGGATAATTCGTTGGCGTAAGTGTATCGTTTCTGAAGGAGCATACTTTGAAGGTGATAAAATAAATTTGGATGAATAACAAACATTTTGTGTATTATTGATCTTTTCCCGGTACTTTCTTGACAGAGTAGTATGTCGATATCATCGAAACTAGGTTTGATTCGTGCAGTACTGAGATGGTGATGTCCTCGGTCTGGCTGTATATAACCTCGCCCGAGCGAGTGTTGGACTTAGTAAATTTTTTGAGGGTTTCTGGCACAAATTCCCTATTTAACCCATGGTGTCAGTCTTCTTAATTTTTAGCGTTCTGGACAACAACGGCGAGTTATAAAAATTGTCCATAACCAATGTATGGCCTTTGTTAAGCAAAGGCCGTACAAGGTTATAGACAATTTTTGATGTTGCCCCTTCAGGCTCATTCGAACCGTCAGCTTCAGTATCTGGTTGGGTCGATTTGTCACCTTTGTCCGTGTACATTATCATCTTCAAAAGATAGCCAGTACGAGATTCGCATAACTCATAACTCTTTATACCCACCCTTGCAGCTTTCCTTGCTATTAGCTGTACGAATGTCAGTCTTCCCTTCCATATAAGAAGGGATTCGTCGATGTGGAGGTATAAAGAGCTAAATTTGTTATTTAAGTGCTCGATCACTGGGCAAATCTTTTTGAGTTTCCTATTGTTAGCAGTGGCTGTGGTGAGACTGGTATTAACAACGAAAATTACAATCAAGGAATAGAAAAAAATTAAACTTATACATATATATATATATATATTATGTCACCGTAAAGTTGCAAATAACGTTAGATTATAATCTATCTCGCGAGATTATGAACTGTCGATAGATTGTGAAACGTAAGATTTGCTTACAATTTAACGCATTATTTTTCGGTAGATTATAATCTATCGAAGTGAAACCGTCAAATCACAATCTTACAATTTTCAAACTGTGTTCTGTGCGAAGACCTGATCCCTGATTGTCGGCCTTACAGAAGACTTTTCTGTGTCCATAGAGTTAGGAATGAAACAAAGGTGTCAGTCAAATAAAATGAATGCACTTCAAGAATAATGAGTTTTTGTTTTTTTTTTAATGTTTGACGACCGATGTGGCGCGGTGGGCGAAGGTCCGCATGCGACGCAGGAGGTTACGGGTTCGATTCCCGTCTCGGAAAAAATTTATGAACGATCTCCAGAAATTTGTACCGTTGGTCTGGGTGTTTTCTATGTATAATAAAAAAATAACCTATGTAATGTATTGTATTAAGTATATCAGTCATCTAGTACCCATAACACAAGCTCTGCTTAGCTTGGAGCTAGATGATGCTGAGTGGACAGTCCGAAATTATTTATATATTTCTTTGAAACCATTGAAACCATTTATTTATTTGTTAATTGTGGTATGCAGATGATCTTAAATTTAACTTACGTTCTACACAATCTACTCTTTCGAGCGTACAAATTATTATTATTTATTGATTTGATTAAGCATGCACATGTAACATATTTCAAAAGATAAAATGTAACATATTTCAAAAATTATAAAGTTAAAAATTAAATAAAATTTCACATAAAAAATCATAATAATTCCATAGATTATCCTTATACCTCAGTCAATATTCTAGAATTCAATTTTATTAATTTATTATATGTATCAGTCAATAATCAATAATGTCAATAATCAATAATGTCAATACTCGTTAAAAAAATCATGCAAGTCATAGAAACAATTTTCCAAGAGCCAAGAGAAAAGTTTAGTTTTAAGTTTCTGGAGAGGCAAGGAAGTAATGTCAGTGGGGATTTTATTGTAAATTTTAACAGACATATAATACACACTTTTTCTACTAGAAGATAATCTAAAAACGGGGGTGTCCAATTTATCTTTAAAACGAGCTCGAGTTCTTTCACTTTTCATTTCAGGCTTTATACTGTAAAAGTTGTTATACTTCTTTACAAACATACAAGTTTCATAAATGTAGAGACAGCACAATGGTAAGATTTTGAGGGACTTGAATAATGGCCTACAAGAAACTGTTTGGTCCCAAACATTACATAATGCTCGAATACATTTTTTTTGCGCTATAAAAACTGACTTAATTTCAGTAGAGTTGCCATATAGGATCAGGCCATAACGAAGATTAGAGCTCACATTCTCAAACACAAACTAAAATTGAAAAAATAATGAAAATTTCTAATAGAAAAAACTATCACAAAATTAAATCAAAATTTAAAAAAAAACTAGTCGAAAATATATTAATGTTTTTGGAAACATAATTGTACGGTGTTGTAGTTAACCTACTCGTCTAACAACGTTAAAACACTTTGTATTCTTTGATTTCTCCATTGTATTTTTTTACTATTTTCAGTATTGCCGCTGTAATAGGTTTGTAAATCTGTGGTAAATTCATGCTGATTAACAATAGAAGCTATTTCTGAGTTTTGTTGGTCGACAGGCTCAATATCCGACAATTTTATATAACTATTTCTAAGGCTATGACTTATTTTCAACACGAAATTACTTTACAATCACCAAAACACTGTTTGTTTACAATCGATAACAAACGAATTAACAAACAATTTATTTTATATTTGATTTTAATCAGCGCGCTAGGTGCGTTATGTTTCACAATTTGACGATTTCACTTCGATAGATTATAAACTACCGAAAAATAAAGCGTTAACTTATAAGCAAATGTTACGGTTCACAATCTATCGACAGTTTACAATCTCGCTACATAGATTGTAATCTACCGTTATTAATTTAACGGTGACATATACAATTGAAACAATGGAGCTAACTGCAGACGGTTGCAAATAGTCTAAAAGTAGCTCAACTGATCCACTTCAATACCAGTCGGAAGCGTCCCCATAAAATAAGATAATAATACAATAATAATACAATAATAATACTAGAATACTAGCAAGAATAACTTCATAATAGCATGGTCCTGATGAGCTACAGCTACTTGAAGAACTACCTACATAGTAGAATTACGATGAGGCACTTGACTTTTCTCTTTATTGAAAACAAGCTGTGGCCGCAACTTCGTTCGCATGGAAGTGTAACTTTACTTAATTTCATCCCGTAAGGGGTAGAATTTTTAAAATCTTTCAATATCTTATTATTTTTATCTACACCAAAAGCCTTAAAATAAGTTTCACGCTTCTTGCTTCAAAAACGATGAAACTTCTATATAAATTTCCATCCCCTATTTCAACCCCTTACAAACCTTTTGCCACATTAAAAAGTAGCTTATGGCCTTTCTCAGACTCTACACTATCTCTGTACCAAATTTTAATTAAATTGGTTCAGTTTTTTAGGTGTGAAAGCATAACAGACTGTTACTTTCGCATTTATAATGTTGTTATGGATGTTTCGTACTTCTTCCTGTTCTTGCCTTAAAACATAATTGAACTGTAATGGCATACAATAATAATAATACACCATTATAACAAATATATTTAAGATTCATTAGCATTACAAAGCTGAAATTAGGTAGGTACTACAAACATTTTGCGTCGCGAGCTGAGCACATGATAAGAAAAGTATCTCGAACATTTGCCAGCACAGGATCCGTAGTTCAAGAAAAAAGGGGTGGTGATCATACGTCGGCTAAAAATACGCATAAATTGAGGGCTGTCAAAAGATTTATAGAATCTTTAAGTGCCTAGAGTCACATTATTGTCGAGCTACCGTTATGAGAAAATATTTGCCATCTACTCTAAACATTCGGAAAATGTGGACTATGTACAATCAGAACAATGAACTACAAGTATGCGAATGTTACTTCAGATCCATTTTTAACACATGCTTCAATCTAGGTTTTGGAAACCCTCGCACAGACACTTGTTCCAAGTGTAGTGAACCACTTGAACGCATAAAAAAAGCTACAGATCCAACCGAAAAAGTAAAATTAATGACAGAGAAAAGGGTGCAAATGCTGAAGGCTAGAGCCAGGCTTTTTATCAACTGCTAAAAGAAAAAAGGGACGATTAAATCACTTGACTGTTACTGGAAGCTTTAATAAGCTTTTAACAAGAAAGCACATCCGTTTCCGTCGAATTTGACTACTTTTTACTGATTTTTCGGTAGTTTATCCGGTCCACTGGCGACTTCTAGGCGTTTCGCGCCATTTTTTATCATTGGCGTTTCGTATTCCGTCGAAGCAACTTATGTACGCAGCAGTTCTGCTCTGGCTCTGTTAAAGTTGCGCTACCTATAGTGATAATTATTATAAGGATATATCGTAAAGTGAATCGCAGAAAAACCTGTAAGTTTTTTTAAATTTACTTATTTTCTCGCACTTGAAATCTAGATATAGAAGAATATATAGAATAATAGTTGTGTTATTTTTAATAAGAAATAGGGCCTGCTTTCAATTTTAGCCATTACTGTCCCACTGCAGGACAAAGGCCAAACAACGTTGATTCAGGAAAGCATATTGTGCTCATTATTTTTTACCTTACCTAAGGTAGATAACTAACGGTAAAAATACCTATGTAGAGCGAAGAGGCGCGAGACCGTAGCCGCGCTACACAAACGTACGATGAAAAACATGGATGATCCGGACTGGCGGAAAACACAAAACCGAAAGAAGGGTAACAAGAAATCCGAAGGACGTCAGAGCGAGACAACAACAAAGTATATCGGTCTCGAAGCTCACTATCTTATCAAGGCTGAGCAGCTGTGGGTGCTGAGCAGCCAAAGAGAGAGCTTCGGCGACGAGATCGATCGCATACAAGCGCACAAAGGTACGTCCAAAGGAGGCAAGTCGCCATGGGGGCGGACCAGACGCTGCGGCTGCGCGGACATATCGACGTAACGCCCGACCTCGCACCGGAAACCGCCAGCCCTATCATTCTCGACGGTAGGCATGCTTATACAAAGATATACATACAACATGTACACGAAACACTACACCACAGCGGCGAAGAGAGAGACCGTCGTGAACGAGCTACGCCAGAGACTGTGGATAGTAAGAATAAGACCTACAGTGAAGGGCGTCATGTAATGTATGTACTGTCGGATTAAGAAAGCAAAGCCGGGAAACCCGGCCACAGGAAGCACACTTAGCTCACCACGAGAGAGCTTTCACCTACACGGGACTAGACTACTTCGGTCCGCTCGAGGTCACAGTGGGCCGACATAGGGAAAAAAACGATACGTAGCGCTTTTCACGTGTATGAGTTCCAGGGCAATAGACCTCGAAGTCGTGCCAAACCTGAGCGCGGACGCGGCCATCAACGCCCTACGACGGTTCGTCTCGAGGCGCGGGTGTCCGCGCGAGCTACATAGTGATAACGCGACGTGCTTCAAGGCGGCGGAGCGCGAGCTGAGAGCGGCCGCCCTGGAAGGCGTCGCGGAAGCAGCTGCAAACAAGCGAATCCAATGGCGCTACATACCCCCCGCGTCTCCCTTCATGGGGGGTGCTTGGGAGCGCATGGTGCGCTCCGTCAAGGAAGCGCTCCACACCACGCTGCGCGAGAAGTGCCCGAGCGATGACACACTCGCCACCTTGTTGACTGAAGTGAAATACTCAGTCAATTCACGACCGTTGACGTATGTCGCGGTCACGCCCGGAGGCGCCTGAGGCGCTCACGCCCAATCATTTACTGTTGGGCCCAAACAGCAGTGTCCCCACCCCGGGGACATTCACCGAGAAGGACGCGCGCAGTACTTAGCAGAGGAGTTCTGGCGCCGGTGGATGCTGGAGTATCTACCCTTACTCCAACACCGGCGGGAGCCCCACACCGTCGGCGAGGCCCCCCAGCCCGGGGACCTCGTACTCCTGTGCGACGAGGCGCAGCCGGACAGGACAGGACACATACCTAGAACAAAATACTCGCCAGAACTTCGAGCGTTTGCTATTATTGAATTTTATTATTGGATTTATTTAAATTTTGATTATTTCATTGGTTATCTTTTAAATTTGTAAATACTTTAATTTATTGAATTTTATTATTGGATTTAATTTTGATTGTTTTTTTTTTTAATTTTGAATTATATTTTTATTTGGTTGATTTAAATTCTGATTATTTGTACTTTTTAATTTGGAATATTTTAATAAATTAAATTTTATTTTTGGATTTAAATTATATTATTGGATTTTTTGATTGTTTTAATTTTGGATTAATTGAAATTTTGATTATTTCACTGGGTATCTTTTTAATGAGTAAATATTTTAATTTATTGAATTTTATTGTTGGATTTAATTCTTGATTGTTTTAAATTTATGAATGTTATTTTGGATTTATTTAAATTCTGATTTATTCACTGGGTATCCTTTTAATTTGTAAATATTTTAATTTATTTAATTTTATTATTGGATTTAATTTATTTTATTGGAATTTTTGATTAATTTTTAATTTTTGTATTTTTATTTTGTTCTCGGCTTATTTAGATTTTTATAACTTGATTCGGGTAAATTTTTAAATTTTCATATTCTGTTTATTATAACGAGTATTTTAACTTCGGTGGGCTCCGAGCATACTGTTGCGGTGCGCGATTGTCGCATGTCACTCAGCTTGTTATTTCTCCATCGTATACTCTCAACATGTCGGACTCGGAACGCGAAGATTCGGGCGCGGTCTCGGGCGGTAATTTTACCCCCAAGTCCGCACTGAAGAGGACCCCGCCGCAAACGTCTACCGCTGCGGCAAAGCGTCCTATGTCGTCGCCTGTCGAGGGACAGCCAGGTACGTCGCGTGCTCGCATCGAGCGGTCAAGCGCGCGTACCACGGCGGTACAGGCGGCGCACGACGCACGAAGGACAGTGCAGACGCCGGCGCGCCCTCCTACTGGATCTCCGGCAACCGCAACCGCCGAGAAGCAGCCGCTGGGAGCACCCCAAACTGGGGAGCTTAAACTGGCGACTGCCTCCAAACTGGAGCTCCTCGATTGCGTCCGTGGCGCCATAAAGAATATCGTCGCCATAACTTCGGGCCCCGGCTCGAAGCTAAACAAGGCGGACATCGGAGGGGTCTACACCAACGGGCAGGATATTCTTGGCGCCGTGGCAGCAATAGAGCTGAAGCTTGCGGAAGCGGAGAGACGTGCGGATGTGGCGGAGGCCCGACTGGCCTCCTCTTCCCATGGCCAAACGGTAGTAGATTCGGCAGCAGCCCAGGACCAGCCCAGCTTTGCAAATGCCTGACGGGCCACGGGTGTTTTAGGAAGCGTCTGAGTGACATGGGACTGAGCGACACGGCAGCATGCAGTTGCGGTGACCCCGTAGAAAGTAGGGACCATGCATTGTGGGAATGTAGTAACTGTGTATGACATAAATAAATTACAAGCTGGTAACACTTTGTTACCAGCAATTTTTAGATTCCTGCGTTGTAAACACTGTCGAAAATCATACTTCCTTGTAATCGAAGAGTCGGACAATACAATAGTTTGGAATTACAGCTATCTTTTTATTTATTCATCCAGTAAAATCTAAACTGTACATCCTCACCAATCCAAACCTTTACAGTAACTACTCGGAGGGAAGGGGGAAGATGCTGGACGGCATTGTGAGAGACAGTGAGGGCCCGGTGCATTACACCGATCTGGTAAGTTCCGAAACCAATTTCAAAATGCTTAAAACATTTGCACACTACTGGCATAAATTGCGGCGCGCTGAGGAAGGCACACTTTCGATGAGGGACGGGGGGGGCACAGAGCAGTACGGAGCTGGGGTGGAGCAACCCGGCAATGAAGTCTGTGATGTGATGTGGCATGCTCCAGAAAGGGGAGAGTGTACGGGACAATGTGCGTAGGATTTGTAGAGTCTTGAGTCTTCACCCAAGTGGCTCATTTCTCACAGCTTCGGTCCGTATAACCGCAAGGACCATGGGAAGGTGGAGGGAATGTCCACTGAATTAGTTAAGGCGAGAACAAATACAAAACAAACTGTTAAACTAATACACTCAGCGGCACGGAATCTTGGCCAAGCTCGAAACTTGCGATAACAATCAATTCAAGTGTTTCTGATGAATGATATTATGAAGGTAGGTAAAAAAAGTATCAGTTTAACGTTCAAGAGGGTAATTCATTAATCTTGAGCTGAATTTGACATCACTTTTTGAGATTTAGTCGAAACGGGTCATTTCAGCGAGTGAGACGATTTTCTAATATTTTGTGTTTAAAAAAATCTTTAGCTAAGAGATATCATTTTTGGATTTTGAGTGCGTTACTGGGTATCAAACCGACCTGTATCACGAAAAAAAATGCCACTAACAGCAGAACAGATCGCGTAAGCCGTCGCATTGATCGACCAAGGACTGACACAGCGTGAAGTGGCTATTGTGTTAAACGTACCACGTTCTTCCATGCAGTATGCCCTGAAACGATATCGAGCGACAAGGGAACTACACCCGGCGACCAGGTAGTGGTGGTAAAAGATGCACATCAGCTCGGGACGACAGGTTCATTGTCTTGGAAATTTTGAGAAACCGCTTCCTTACGGCCATTGAGATACGACAGCGGCTCCAAAACGTCAGAGGCATTAATGTGAGCGAGCGCACGGTGAGAAGACGAATGAAGGAAGTCAATTTAAAAGCTCGTAGACCAGCGCGTGGCCCTGAACTCCTCAGACAGCACCGAGTAGCTCGTCTTCGTTTCGCCCAAGAACATGTAAACTGGACACACGAGCAATGGGCCAGAGTTCTCTTCACCGATGAGTGCCGTATTGCCTTAAGATCTCCAGATGGTCGTGAAAGGGTGTGGAGAAGAAGAGGAGAAAGGTACCTACCCATTACCACTACACAAACAGTGAGTTTTCATGGTGGCTCCATAATGGTTTGGGGAGGAGTGAGTTCCGAGGCTCGTACCGAGTTAGTGGTCGTCGACAACCGGTTAAACGCTACTCGATACATCTTAGAAATTCTCCAGGATCATGTTCTACCCTATTCGGGGTTCATTGGGTACGACGATTTTTTGTTAATGCACGATAACGCTCGCCCCCACGTCGCTCGCTGCGTCGAGGAGTATCTTCAAGAGGTTGGGATCCGGAAGTTACAGTGGCCAGCTCGTAGCCAGACTTGAACCCGATAGAACACATCTGGGACATGCTAAAAAGAAAGATCAAGTCGGGATTACTCGGGATCCAATCCACCACAGTCACTAAATGAGCTCCGCACTGCTGCGCTGACCGCTTGGGAAACAATACCGCAAGAAGACGTCAAAAACTTTATTCAGAGCATGCCTGATCGGATGCAGGCAGTCATCAGGGCTAGAGGAGGAAACACCCGCTATTAATTCACACAAAAACAACTGAAAAAGATTTTTCTTTCATTCCTGATTGAAATTAAACTTTTGTTAAAATTCCTTAATTTTTGTTTGATTTTTCGTGGTTTTCATATGGCATGCTTATTTTTATCGGAAGGCCTTAAAACAGTTCTGAAGGCAATAAAGAATACCGTAAATTGTTTTTGAACCTCTAAATATAATTTGTAGAAAAGAAAAATTGAAAAATTAAAACATTTCGCTAAAACTGTGAGTGGCCAAGTTTCCGTGCCGGTGAGTGTAGATTCACCACGACATACAGGATTACTGGGATTTTGTATCTGCATAGAAAGTGCCAAACATTTGATTTGGGAGTTGGTCCTCAACAAGTAATGCTCAATTGAGTGTTTGCCACTACATAAAATTAGCCAGGACCATATTGAGCACTTTTTTGGAAGTATCAGATGCCACGGCGGTTCGAACAATAAACCAAGCGCGCGAGTATTCGAGAGCATCTATAAAAAGTTATTGACTTATGCGCAAATAAAAAACACAGGAACTGGTAATTGTGAAGCTCTAAATCAAATATCAATTTTACATTGTATATCTGCATTAGATCGCATTAATACTACTATACAGCGCAAAGACCAGGACAATGTATCAGAAAATCGCTATTTTCTGACGACTTTGATCCTGAACTGGAAGAAGAATTCTTTTTCTTTCACTGAATTCAGCACGAAAGTAGTTGAATATATAGCAGGTTACATCGTGCATGTTTTATTAAAAAAGATAAATGTCAAACCTGTATTGGAGCATTACTTGGGGAGCCAAAACAAGACAGTTTACAACATCAAAAAGATGTGAGAAAGAAACTTATTTATGCATCAAAAACAGTAAAAGATATATGTCGCCGAAGTGAAATTTATATAAAAAGAGCTTTGGCAGAATGCGGCGGAAAAAGTTTAACGCCTGAATATTATTCAAATTACTTTAAAATAGTTGTTTTCAAATCTTTTGTGAGGTCCGATTTATTCATAGACATAAAGTCTATGGTCATAAGTCATAAAGTCTATAACTTTCACCAATTTGATATACAGTGTGGAAATTAAACTCAGGCCCTGGAGGGAAACTACTTAAAATCCTTAAGCTAGCTCATTTTACTTAAAGGAGACATTCCTTTATTTTTAAAAAGAAACAAATCTGCATTAAAATATTTTTTTAAACTCGCTTGCTTCGCCCGGGACTCGAACCAACTAAAATTTAAAAAATAAACACTCCTTATTTTATTATTATACTAATCGGTAGTATTAATATTCAGGATAAAGTTTCTCTAAAAAATATTTGGTTACTGTTCACTTTTAACAAGTAAAAGACACGTAACAGTTCTGTTATCTCTCCAACACTCAAAGACTTCGTATGAAGTACACGCTTGCTTATTTATCGTTAAGTACCTTGTTGAAATCTTCGATAAGAAAATTGTTCAATGGTGGTAATACCTCTATGCACATTTCCTTCTTACATGATCCGAGGCGTTCAGTGGAGAAGTTTAAAAATGGAACGTTTGACTTTGTTTGCGAGGCGGGACAATAATTTTAAAATTCGAACGATTTTTATCAACAGATTTTATTTAAGTAGTGTTGCTTCCCTTACGTAATTAAATTATCTCATAATGGCGTATCAAGAACAATTCGATTTATTAGAAGCTTACTTTGTTTGCAACAAGAGCTACGATTTAGCTCTGCAGTGGTATCGCGAGAAGTATCCAGACAGAGAACTACCATCTAGAAAGGTTTTGTCTCGAATTGTGAATAATTTACTGACCGTTGGAAGTTTTAAAAAGAAGACTGGACGCCCACAGCAACAAAATTTGGACTATAGCGATGTTGAGTTAAACATTTTAACCTACTTCGAGTGTTACCCGAAAGCTTCAAGCAGGGAAGCTGCTCAAGAGATAGGCATCAACCATACTAGTATACTTAAAGTTCTGAAAAAATACAAATACAAATGTTATCGTGATGGGCGATTGGTGCAGAAACTACATCCCGGAGATAGTGAAAGGAGATTACAGTTTTGTGAAAATATTCGAACAGAAATAGCCCTCAACCCAAATTTCTTGTATTGTATGGTCTGACGAAACAAATTTTAGTAATAATGGAATGTATAACAGACATAACAATCATTATTGGTCTCGTCAAAATCCATTCCGTGTCCGTGAAACGAACAATCAGGTCAGATTTTCGTTTAATGTTTGGTGTGGAATCAAAAGTAACATGGTTGTTTTGTTGCACATTTACGAAGGACATCTGAATGCAGCAAAATACATTGAAATATTAGAGCTTTTAAAAAATCAATTAAACCTTCTGCCAGAAGAGGAACGAAATAATATCATTTTTCAACAAGATGGTGCACCTGCCCACAACAGCAGAATTGCCAGGGCATACCTTAATGAAAATTTCAATGCCTGGATAGGTACAAACGGTACGATTAGATGGCCTGCAAGAAGTCCAGACCTGACGCCCATGGACTTCTTTTTATGGGGTCATGTAAAAAATGTTGTTTATGAAACTTGCTATGAAACCGTTCAAGAGCTAAGGATTGCGGTAGAAAATGTTATCAGGGGCATACACCACAACACTTTGCTGAAGGCTACAAGAAATGAATTTCAACGGCGACTAATGTTGTGTAGCCGGAACGACGGGGCTCATTTCGAACAATTTATCAGTTAAATAATTTAAGTGTTACAAAATTGATAGTAAAATAAAGTTGATGTTAGATTTAACGATTATTTTTATTTTTAAGACCAAATGTTTGTTACAGAAACTTTATCCTGAATATTAATACTACCGATTAGTATAATAAAATAAAGAGTGTTTATTTTTTTAAATTTTAGTTGGTTCGAGTCCCGGGCGAAGCAAGCGAGTTTAAAAAAATATTTTAATGCAGATTTGTTTCTTTTTAAAAATAAAGGAATGTCTCCTTTAAGTAAAATGAGCTAGCTTAAGGATTTTAAGTAGTTTCCCTCCAGGGCCTGAGTTTAATTTCCACACTGTAGATTCTGCAAATCACTTAATCGATCTAGCTTCATGTGTAGCAGAAAAGTATGCTGATATTAGACTGACATTTATTACAAAAAACAATAAAAACCCAAAAGATTATATACGAAAAATATACTCTAAGCTTATTCATTTTAAAAACCAGTGAATAGACTGTCCCACCCATGACAATAAAAAACATCTCCTTTTTACTTTAACTTTTATTAAATAAAGATTATTAAATTTAATCACCTGTTTCATTTAAAAATCAAACCAGAATCTTTATTTTTACATCGTAACCCTACAAACCTACAACAACGTCATCAATGATAACAGTCAAAAAACTTCCACAGCTGGACAAACGCCTCTTCCACAGATCTCAAATAGTGGCTAAAAATATCGATATCGATATTTTTGTCATAACTGTTTTGCAAAACCTAGAGAAACAGTGCAGCAGTGGTTCGTTGATTGGATGACGCAATTTGCTATACATTACCGCGTTAGTTTTATGTCCGATCCAATACGAACTTTAGGATCAGCAATGTATAACGATTTCTCGTCTCCCGTCCCGTCCCTCCCGTCTCGTTGTCAATAACCTTACCTCTCCTCCCGCCGTAAATCGGTGAGTTATGATCATTACAAAAATGTACCTACGCGCTCTCCACTGGCTATATTCTACTTGGAATTACCATACAAAATAAAGTAACGCAAACTTTGTAGTAAACAGTAAAAAGCCGTTCGCACTCAGCACACTGGCTTTGTTCTTTAATTGTTCCAGATGTCACCGAAGAAGTAAGTTCAACGGCCATACCTCTTGCAAGGACCCCCCCGCCTCGAAAGAAGTAAGATATTCTGTTTCACCGACTGCTGAATGCGTTTATGAGGTCTATTCTAAAAATATAAACAAAATTTATTGTTTCCAGGAACCGCGATATCCGGTTCTCGCCATCGACGGGTATCGTACAAAGTACGGTATTACCGGAAAACACCGTGTTGGCCGACATAGAGTTTGTGGGGCTTACACCATGTGAGTATTAAATAATATTAAATGTTTTTATAGTTTTTTTTGGACAGGACTAATTTTACTAAAATTTATAAATTTTTCAGCTTCTACGACTTCGAGCACGGCGGCTGCTCCTGGCTCTGGAAGAAGCGCTTACGAGTTTGTTAAGTTAGACTATTATTTGCATTGAATGTGTCGCCTCCATAAGACGATTTTATTAATACTAGTTGTGCCCCCCGGCTTCGCCCGCATGGACATTTAAATACGTGTCTAATTATGAGTTTTAAATTGAACCAAAGAAAAATATTTTTCCATACAAACTTTACCATCCTATTTAACCCCTTCAGAGATTAAAATTTCCAAATTTGAATAGCCTATGTCCTATCCTAGATCCTAAACTATCTACGTACCAAATTTCATCTAAATAACTTATCTTACGGAGATTACCTATAACAAAAATTCAGACTTTCCCATTTATTATTATAGTAAAATTTCTTCATTTACTTACTTACAGAAGTCGAGATCGATATGGAGCGAGACTTCACACAGCCTGGCGAAGGCAGCGACGCCGAAAATGTCGACTGTACCACAGTCAATACCCTCGGACCTCGGAACGTCCACGAATACCCTGTGGATCTAGAGAATTTGGCGGACCCGTCGCTAGCAAACGATTTACGAGGTATTGTCAAAACAAAAAAAAAACTCAAAAAACAAAAACAACAGTCTGCCGCTCTCGCCCGTACAGTGCGCGCACGTCACCCTCCCGCCTTACGTCCCCCACCTCACCCGCGTCACAGCACCCCATTGGAACTCTGACGCCCTGCGAACTCCGCTGGCGTCATCCAGCGGGGCGCGCGGCTCGCGTTTTGTGTTGTTGTGATAACGTTGATAGTGCAGTGTTGAAAAAGTGACTCTAGTGCAGTGTACAAAGTGAGCCCCGCATAGACGCGTAGGCAACTCGGACCGCAGTGATTGGCCACACCCTTCGCTAGCGTAAGTACCTGCTGCGTCTTCGCACCCGCGGGACCGTAAATCTTCTACACTCACGCAATCCCGTCCGGTGTGAGTTACTGACTGGTGTTTTATTATAAAACATCCAGCGCAGTAACGAACAATTTCCCCCCCCAACCCGCTCGCCGCCGAAAGTGTCTAGCTGAGTGTCGCTGGATTACCTAAGCTAGGCCTTCCTTCGGGATCTCACCTGGCTTGGTTTTCCGCCCTGCTGGACACCGTAAGCACCCCTTGAGTGTTCCCATCCGAACCCCCGGTCCTACCCAGTATGTCCGACGGGGACAATCCCCCGCCGCGTAAGCCGCTGGAACCGCGAGTCCCGGTCCTGGATAGGGCTATCGTGGCGCGTAACCTTCTCGAGCCCGAGAAGTCCGTGGTCCTTGTAGTAATCTATGCGAAAACACCATCATGTATTAGTTGTTGTTGCGAGAATGCCATCAAAGATTATAGAAATGAGTGAGCGATAGGATTTGTGTCTATGACTTACTTGCTGGTGAGACGTGGTAAAGGAAGCTAAAAAAACCAATTAACATTGAAGAAACTCTTTTATTTAAAATATTACATGGCGCAGACGAGAAGCGAACAAGAAATACGGAAAAATAGCCTATATACAGCGAAGAAACAAGACCAAATTAAATCAACCGATCGTGGTCGACGTGGTGGTAAAACTCAATGTCTGAAGAAGCTAACATGGCGGCTGGCGGTATTGAATATCGGATGCCGACAACACCCCTTGATGTAAATGAGGCAAGTTACGAACAGTGGAAACTTCAACTTCCACAGGAACTTCAAAATTTTTCTGTCAGCGGCGGGCCTAACCAGAACTGCGGAGAGTCGAAAAGCTGCCATTTTCCTGAACTGTATTGGACCATGTGGCCAGGAGCTGTATTTGAACACCCTGATAAAAGAAGAGGACATCGATAAAGAATATAAACTGGACGAGGTGATTGAACTTTTTAAAAAGCATTTCAAGCCAAAATCAAACTAATTACTAGTAAAACTGCAAAATGTATTAACAATGCCCTGTTAGATATTATTTGTGTCCACGGTTCACCTAGTGAGATTGTTTCAGACCATGTTCCATTTGACTCTCGGGAATGCAAAGAATTTGCTTCAGAATGGGGATTTAAATACTTATTTACTAGCCCCCGTTATCCACAGTGAAATGGAATGGCGGAAAGGGCTGTACAAATTGCTAAAAAAATGTTATGATGATAAGACTGATATAAGAGTTGCTTTGTTGCATTACAGAATGTCACCAGTATGTGGTACAAACTTTATACCAGCGCAATTAGCTATGAACAGAAACCTTAAATCTAAGCTATGTGTCAACTATAATTATTTGAAACCAAATATTAATATTAATGTTAAACAACAATTTGAAAATCAACAAAATAGAAACAGTAGTTACTACAATGCAAATACTAAAGACATAAGAGAATTGTATGTGGGCCAACAAGTAATGTATTTGAAGGACCCAAAAGTTAACAAATGGTTGCCAATGGTTGCGTTTGCCAGGTACTATACATAATATAAATGGTTTAAGATCATACAATGTACTAGATAATAATGGCGTGATATACATAAGAACATCATATCATGTTCGACCAGGATAATGTCTGTCTATTTACCAATGTGTTGTATCAGCTAGAAGGATGTGCAGTTGTGATGGCATAATAATTAAAAATCTGATGTTAATGTTAGTAATAGATATATTTAAGTTTACTTCAGTAAGAATTTAGTTAAAATTCTTTTTTTTTAAGGAGAGAGATAAATGTGTAGCGATGGGCGAGTCGAGTTGGCTGATTCGAATAACTCGAGTCAGAGTCTAAACGAGTTGATTCGAATCGAGCTCATTCGCAACTCGAATCAACTCGCTTACCTACCTAACTACAAGAATGCGGATAACGAATGCGAGTTAAGGGCTCCCACACAAAACTGCGATTTGGTGCGATGCGATGCGATTTGATGCGATGTGATGCGATGTCACACGAACTTGATTTGCGAATTTCTGCGATGCGAATTTTTGCGGCGAACCGTTTTGTAGGGTAACCATACCTTCAAGTTTAGTCAGCCGTATTGGACGTGTTTTTAGGAAGCGTAAGATGGATCCCAAGAAGATAATTGAACCGATTTAAGCAAAAATGATTCAACCCACACAAACCTTATTTCGAGATAATCGATATTTAAGTTTGTGGCGGTATTTCTCTAGCTTTGTAATACAAAATGTTGTTATTTTAATTTAATTTAATGCTATGTAAACTCAACTTTTTTGCTTTAAATAATATAAAGAATAAATTGTAATAGTTTAGTAGATAATTGGGAAAACTTGCGCCTGGATCATTATTACAAAATTAATTTTGTATGGAAAGAGCTATGTAGGGTGCAAAAATTAAAATGCAAAAATGATACAAAGTGTGATAAAAATTAGTAATCATTTTTGTGTTTTAAAAACAAACAAAATTGGCCCTACTCCTCGTCCAAATCAGAATAAGGTTCATCACATAAACCATCTACATCGTCTATTATTGCAGCTTCCCTTCGGTTTCTTAAATTAATCAATGCAATCATCTGGTATCTAATATTAGATCTGCTGGCCCTGTACTTATTTTATTTATTTATTTTTCGTTAAAGTACGAAACACACAGAAGCCGGAGGCGTGGCGGAGGCGAAGGCGTGCGAGTTGTATTCTATGGAATCCTATGAAAGCCTACACACACACCGCAGGCCGTGGCGAACGAGGTGCCATAGGAAAAACCGGCACGCCTTCGCCTCCGCCACGACTCCGGCTTCTGTGTGTTTTGAACTTTATGGTTTATTTCGTTTACGTACTTAGATGGAATAGTAATTTCAAATATTAACTTGTCAAAGCTTAACTTGTTTTATATCATCATCATCATAATCAATCTATATTAGTCCCCTGCTGGACATAGGCCTCTCTTAATGAGCGCCATAGCTCCCTGTCTTCAGCTTGACGCATCCAGCATCTGCCAGCAGTCTTTCGCAGATCGTTATCCCACCTGGCCGGAGGGCGTCCTATACTACGTTTGCCAAGTCTCGGTCTCCACTCAAGAACACGTTTACCCCAACGGTTGTCGGTTCTTCGCGAGATATAGCCGGCCCACTGCCACCACTTCAGCTTGCTAATTATTTGAGCTATGTCGATAACTTTGGTTCTCTTTCGGATGTATTCTTTACGAATCCTATCCTTCACAGAAACTCCGAGCATAGCTCTTTCTATAGCTTTCTGAGCTCTTTGAACTGATGGACCAGCTTAATATTATAGTTTGAATCATTGTAGCAAAATAGAACGGTTATATGTTAGGGTAACCAAAGCAACACAAAAATGATTCAAGTGGCATGAAACACTTATACATTTAAAAAATGGTCTTCAACATGACAGTTGTGGGTTGGATCATTTGGATTTTCCACATTTGTGAACATAGAGGTGTGAGTCTTTGATATGTTAAAATATACCTTATACTGATTACATAGGTTAAAAAAACTCGAAATTGACTAGGTTGTGGGTTGGATCATTTTTGCATAAATCGGTCCAATTACACTACTGTTATTGTTAAATAGATATAAAAGAAAAAGAAGATTCTGGATTCATCCATTTAGTACGATTATGAACTCTGAAGGGAACTATTTTACTCGAAATTACTATGACTTGAGAACTAAAGCAGTTTTTTTTTACAACACAAAGAAGGCGGCTCAGGCGCCGTGCATCTTTCGTTAAAGTTGTCTCAGAGCGGACTAAAAGGGAGGTCACCAAGTATGACGTAATATGACAGGAATGCGCGATGCAAATGAGATCGGACGTTATCGTGCGAGCTCGCAGATATTTGCGATGCGATGCGAGCTCGCAGTTTTGTGTTTGAGCCCTAAGCGTATGCGAGTGCACGCGAGGTCGCGAGTCAGCGATTCGCCAACTCAAAACCGAAACTCGACTCTACTACGTAGAGTCGAGTTTCCTAATATTCAGTTTGTTTTGATTGGTATTCCGTCGCCGCGCCGGTCACCGTCGGCACACCTCGGGTCGGTTCGGGCCACCGTCGGCGCTGGAGCAAGGTTTGAGAGAGAAAGCAAGTATATTTAATGCGTAAAAGTGAATAAGAGAATAAAACTGCCAAAATTACTAGGAGTCCAGAAAACTAGTGATGTGGCGACTGCACTGCACTGGCGCACGTTAGTATTTGGTTTTTACCAAGTTTGGGGTTTTTTAGAGTGAACATTTTATTGTATTTTCGCAATTCCGTAAAAATTGGGTAAATAAATACCATCGGTAATAAACCCCATAAGGTACTCGCATAACATCGTAATACTTATTTATAATGACTATAAATAACAATAAGGAATCTATGATGATGATTTTAAATTACGTAATCTTATGTAACAACGATGTATGTACTAAGTTTATTGTCTTTTCTTACGGAATGTACAGTTCGTACCTACCTAATGGTGTTGCAGGTTTTTCAATGATATAGGTACCTACCTTTTTGATTTCCACTTTATTGTAGAGTATTTGAATAAAAATTACGAGAGATTAAGTTTATTAAATGTCTTTGGTGTAATTTCCAAGGATGAAATACTATCACGTCTTCCTTTTTTTTCGTCAAGTAGTCTCCCAACATTCTTTTCTGGCAAATATATATATTTCTAGCTATAAACTTAACATAAAATAAATTAATGATAATCATGTAATGTAGGACGCATTCCGATTTTCTACATTTGACTTCACGGTAATTACTAATTAGCATTCGCATCCCGTCACTATTCCTGTCCTTGAACACAAGTGCCTTTGAAGTATCTATACCGACTAGGAGAAATGTTTGTTTACAAACACAACTTTTGAATAGTTTTGAAGTCGTGACGTACCTTATTCAAATTCAGTTTAGCGAAGCTTTAGTTAGTGAATTAAAAATTGGTTAGGCAATAACTAATTGAAATGCCTTCAAATAAAAAAAGTGTGGTGTGGGAGTTTTTCAAAAAAAGTAATGACGGTAATACACTAATTTGTGATTTGTGTTCCGCTCAATATAAAACTACAGGAAGCAGCACGACAAATTTAATTAATCATTTGAAAAAAAAAACATATAGTTCAGTATGCTGAAGCGACCGGCATGAATCGTAGTAGTAGTGAAGAAAACTATGTATCGCGACCCGGACCAAGCTCTGAAAGTGCACTAGTTGAACCAGAACAAGTTAGAATTAACTTAATTCGCTCGTGTCCACCAACGTCATCATCAAATGTGGCAGGCTCAGACGGGGAGCAGCCCTTACCGCCACCATCAAAGCGTTCGCGCCAAATGCGTTTGACGGCGCCGACAAAAATCAACCAGAAAGCTGGTGATGAGGCTTTATTGGATCTGATAGTTTTGGACATGCAACCACTACAGATTGTAGAGAACGAAGGATTTATTGGATACACCCAAAAATTAAATCCCGATTACGTGTTGCCGTCACGTCAGAAATTAACTAGAATGTTAGAAGATAGGTACAACGTATGCAGTGCGGAGGTAAAAGAAAAGTTACAAAGTGTACAAGATATCGCTCTGACAACAGACATATGGAGTTCAGATGGCCAAAAGAGCTTTATTAGTGCAACTGTGCATTTTATCAAAAATTGTACTTTGCAATCTTTGGTACTAAGTTTTTCATTTTTCATTTATTTACTGTTTGTGAATCAGGTAGTTTACAGTCAGTTTATAGGACATATTTTAGAACTCTGAATTCTGCCACTCGGGCGTACAAACATTCATTATACATATTTAATTGCAATCTACAATCTATGTCATTTAATTTCATTTAGAATTCATGCATTTCTAGTATTATTAGTAACCATCCATTAAAATTAGGTAGTCAATTTACAAAAAGAAGAAAAAAAAAAAAAAAATGTCAGCAAGTAATACGTACATAAAGTTTACAATTTCAACGTCAGGCAAATAAAAAAATAAAAAGTTATATAATAAAATAATAAGATTAATAAAAAAGTGGGTATAAATTATAATAACAAAACAATTTCAAGTTCATTTCAAGTACATCGGAGTTATCGGAACAGCACACATCGTTGAACATTGCTAATGCTTTACGCGCTATTATGACAGAATGGGAAATATACGATAAAGTTGTGACAATAGTAACCGATAACGCGCCAAACATGAAGAAAGCCGTACAAGATTACCTCAGCAAAAGGAATCATTTTTGTATTGCACATACATTGAACCTTGCCGAGAAAGATTGTATCAGTAACGACCAACCACAAAACGCACATTTAAAAAATGATGATGTGCTTCAGGTTATTTCAAAAAGTCGTGCCATAGTTACACATTTTAAGCAGAGCATAAAATCGTCTAATTCGCTTAGGGACATGCAGAGCCAGATGAACGTGGACGTTCTAAAACTAAAGCAAGATGTCCAAACACGATGGAATTCGACTTTCTTCATGTTTGAGAGACTTTTGCGAGTTAAAGTACCTTTGTCTGCAACATTATCCATGTTAGATTCGCCGCCACCCAATTTGGACGCAGCAGATTGGCAAATATTAGAGGACTGCGTTACTATTCTGCAGCCTTTCGAAAAACTGACGTCCATGTTGTCTGCGGAGTCGTACCCAACGCTGTCGTCCGTAATACCATTAGTCCGTGGGTTGCAAAGCTCTCTAATGAAGAAGGCTCCAATTACTGAAGCAGGGAAACACTTACAAAATGCATTGCTGGAAGTTGTAGACAAGCGACTGAGCGTGTATGAGACTAACCGGACTGCGGCAAAGGCAACTATCTTAGACCCGCGCTTCAAGAAGAAGGCGTTTGGCATCGATAGCACAGCAGAAAATGCTGTCAAATATGTTCTTGAAGAATTGGCTTACTTTCAACTGCAACCAAACCAAGAAGAAAATAACTATCAGCAGCAGCAACCACCAACAGTTACCACACATGAAGCCTCGTCAAGTGCATCTACAAGGAACGACGATGACATCTGGGAGCACTTTGATAAAAAAGTAAATGAAAGTGTAGTGCAACAAACGCCAATATCGTCCGCAGCAATTGTTTTAAAACAATATTTAGATCTACCATATTTAGATCGGAAACAAGATCCCCTGCAATTTTGGGAAAACCGGAAACAAATATTTCCCGATCTGTGCCAAATGGCATACAAATATTTGTGTATACCCGCGTCCTCCGTGCCTTCGGAACGGCTTTTTTCGAAAGCTGGGTTCGTGACCAATCAGCGAAGAAACCGACTTAAGCCAAAAAAAGTAGACCAAATTTTATTTTTGATCTCATATTGTAAAAAGAGGAAGTAAATCAAATCAAATCAAAATAACTTTATTGACAGACAACAATGGTCCATAGACAAAATAAAAGAAACAAGAATACAAAATACAAAAATAAGAGTAAGGAAGGAGTAAGGTATCTAAATCTAAATTATAACTAGATTCACCCAGTGGTGAAGAATGGGACAATCGTATTTTACGGAAAAAATAGTATTTTGTTTTATCTTGCAACTGTTTTTGTTTATTTTATGTATCAATGTACTTACAGTATTTTTTGTCGATGACGCTAAAAATATTTGGTTTTGTTGCTTACGTACCTACTTTATTTGATATGTAGACTGTTTTATAATATTTCTTTAGGTAGTGTACCTATGCAAGAAAAACGCTACGGTTATTATTTTAAGTTTCACTAGCTACTTTATTAAATAATTTGTAGATTAAAAAAAATTTTACCTACTTAGCGTTAAGGTTAATCTTGTGCCAAAATTAAAATAATATTTTTAAGTCCTATTGTTACTAAACTAGTGAGACTAAACTAGACTAGGTATGTCTGAAATAGACGATTTTTATTTTAAAGAATTTAAAGACTAACAAACATGTTCGTTATCTTAATATATATTTTTTCAATAGTTTGTTCTATTTTTATTTCACTTTCATATTAAATTTTAGCTGCAGCGAAGATAATAGACTTGATTACCCATAGGTTACTTAATACGCCCGCGTGACTAACCATTCGTGACCCTTATAAAGCGTATAAAGTGCACGAATAGTCAGTTATCTGTGTTGGCGATGGTATATTACGAAACAATTATCACACGCACAGCGGTGGCCGGCGAGAGGAGCAGTGGCAATCGGCAATGCAAGTGTAAACTCGAATCAAGAATAAGAATACGAATACGGTAGGCATTCGACTCGACTCGCCGATCCGTTTGGCTGCTGCCGCGAAGCGGATCCCATCCGGTTGATGCGAGTCGAGTCAACTCGTGTTGCGATTCGAGTTGGCGGCCGAGTCAACTCGAGTTATCCGAGTTGGAATAAAATCAACTCGTAACATCGCTATAAATGTGTATGTTAAGTACTATTACTCTTCTTAGTTAGTATAATATAGGTATGTATAACACTAACTTTCATTTACTTTATTTTAATGTTTGTTTATTTTAAGTGCTACTCTCTTCTCAGTTAGTAGAATATATTATGTATAACATTTAGTTTTCATTTACTTTTTTGAAAAGGAGAAAGATGTAGTAATCTATGCGAGAACACCATCATGTATTAGTTGTTGTTGCGAGAATGCCATCAAAGATTATAGAAATGAGTGAGCGATAGGATTTGTGTCTATGACTTACTTGCCTGTGAGACGTGGTAAAGGAAGCTAATAAAAACCAATTAACATTGAAGAAACTCTTTTATTTAAAATATTACAGTCCTCAGACCCGGAGCGCTGCTGCGGTACCGCCCTATCCGGATGACCGCGTCCGGCGATGCCCCCTGCCCCCCGCATGCCCGTCCGCTGTGGCCGCGCGCGGAACTGGGTTTCCGCCCCGCGCCCCCGATGTAGTGGCCAATGAGGCCACCAATCGGGACAACCCCATTCCGGCCCGAAGGAGAAGACACGAGGAGGTAGGAAGAGAAGGAAGCCCGTGGCTTCCTCAACACCGCACCAGCCCGCAGGCACCGCCCAAAGAGCCGCGGCCCCCGCCCCCCGCAGGGAGGCCCCGCCCAACACCGAACGACGCCTAGCACCGGCCCCGGCATACACCTTGCCGGGCCCCGCGCCGCCGCCGACTTCAAGCAGCCTCAGCAGACCGTTACCCCAGCGCGAGCTCAGGGCCTTCTTCACAGATGTTCACGGCTCTATTCTTTTTTGCTACTGGATCCTATCAAAAGCCAATTGGAGTAGCAAAACATATTTCACAAAAAATGTGCAGTGTGTACATAGAACAAGTGACCCAAGCTTTAACCCATAAAACTGGTTAACAAATATATTAAGTTTCCTGACACTCCAGCTGCGCGACAGGCAGTCAGTCAACGGTAAGGACTTACCTACAAACAACTTTGATCACTATTCATACATACTTGAATAGGGACCTACTAGTATACTTTAATAAATAGGTAAGTAATCCTACCTACCTTAGAATATATTGATACTAATTTTAAATTGAAGGTTTTACAGAAACTATGGAATGCCTGGAGTGGTGGGGTGTATTGATGGCAGTCATTTTAAAATAGTTGTGAACTTGTGACATCAAAAGAAGAGGAACATTGGTATTATAGCCGCAAGCACTATCATTCTCTAAATGATCAAATGGTAAAATAAAGATATTATAATATTAACTAGCGACCCGCCCCGGCTTCGCACGGTTTTATTATAAGTATATAAACCTTCCTCTTGAATCACTCTATCTATTAAAAAAACCGCATCAAAATCCGTTGCGTAGTTTTAAAGATTTAAGCAGTCAAAGGGACATAAAGACATAGGGACAGAGAAAGCGACTTAGTTTTATACTATGTAGTGATATGTCATATTATTGATGGCAAAAATACAAAACAAAATAAAGCATCTGATTTTGAAGTTCTTTATTAGTAGTGATATGTCATATTATTGATGGCAAAAATACAAAACAAAATAAAGCATCTGATTTCTTTTCATGTATGTGATGATCAATACAAAATTTTAAATTTTAACCCTAAGGTGCAAATCATGATTCCTTCATATGGGAAAACAGTTATTTGAATACCTACTTATATTCAATCTCTGCATGAAAATGGACAAATGGTTTGGCTTTTAGGTAAAAAGTATATTACCTGCAGGCAGGTATTAAAGTAATGCTAGAGGTATATAGGTAGGTAGTAGGTACTGAAGTAATGTTCTTTGATTTTCATTTTTATATTTTAGGAGACTCAGGATATCCTCAACATTCATGGCTAATGACTCCGATTTTAGATACAAATCCTGGTACATCTGAAGCCAACTATAATGAAAAACACATGAAAGCTAGAGTAGTAATAGAAAATACATTTTCAAGGTTGAAAAACTGATGGCGTTGCCTGCACAAGGATAGAGTTCTTCATTACAAGCCACTCAAATGTGCTCGTATTATTTTAGCATGCTCTGTATTGCATAACATAGTTATCAATCTTGGTATTTATGATGCCCACTTAGATATAGGCGGGTGATTTAATTTTTGTAATGGTCCTTTCCCTTTTTTCATCTTAACAAAGAATTCTCCCAATCTCAAGTCGTTAATTTTTTCGTTCATGGCTTCCCTTCCAAATAGATAGAGGTGAAAAAAAAATATTTAGAAGGACATGCCGCCAATGTTATGCTTACAACGTAACAGTCATGGGCAGCAAAGAGGTCAAAACAAAGATAAATGTGGTCACTTATTGTCAAAGCTGCCCAAATAATCCTTACCTTTGTTTGCTACTAATCTAAACCTAATCTAACTAAATAACCTAACATAACCTCCATCGAACGTTGAATTTGTGGTGTCTTTTTGGAATATTGGCTGGACAGAGACTACTTTCTTACACAAAGGCAAAACATGTATTCGTAACAGTTTAATCTTCATACAAAACCGTTAAAAAGGACACCTGCAACAACTTTCTTTGATTTGGGACGATATCCCTAGACCTAGCTAGAAACTTTAGTTCATCTGATGGAAAGAAGTCCAATGTACTTTTAGCTCGTCTAAAATGACTTCGCGTTCGAACAAATCCTGCTCCGCCATTTTGTCTCGCACGCGCAACGTCGCAGAATACGAAAAGAACGGACAGGAAGGACCAAGCCAAAGTGAAAAGCGAAAGAAATTATATCACAAATGGACGAAAAACTCGTTCCTTTCACTCGCGAAATTGCGGAATTAGATGTCTAAAAACCTAGAACTGAAAAGTAAGATCATGAACATGGAGAAAAATAAAAGATTCAATATTGTGATTGTCATTGGAATGTAATAGGCGCTCCACATTCACAAGAGAACTTCGCGAGAACGCGTGAAACAGGCGAGAAACGTGAATGTGGAAGCGATTCGCGTATTCGTCTCAAGTTCTCGCGTTGTTCTCGGCCTTTTCTCCACTTTTTGTCGGTTTTTTGGCGCGAGACAAAGGAGCGCGAGAACGTGAGAACAGGCGAGAACGTGTATTGACTCCACACTCGCATGTTTCTCAGTAGCGCGCGAGCCGCGTAACAATAAACTTGTTGCAGCGGTTACTTCTGCGTCCATCGTCATCGAGCGCGAGAACTGTAGTGAGAACTATTTGAGAACTTTGTGAGAGTGTGTACCCAAAGAAGTTCTCGCTACAGTTCTCGCTGAGAATCTCCAGAGATTCTCGTGTGATCGTCTCGTGTGAATGTGGAGCGCCCATAAGAAAACTAACAATAAAAAAATCAATAACGTCTTGGAAATAGCCCATTAACAATTAACAATATCTACCACCTCGGCAGAAAAGATAGCTAAATCAGAAGTCACCGGCCAATTCTCATTTCATTTGTAAGTAAAAAATTGAGGTCATGAAAAACAAAAACAGATTCAAAAATGTATAGGTATGCCACCGACGATTTTCCAAAGGATATATTCGACAAAAGGAAAGAACTCGAAACGAAACTCATTGAAGAAAGAAAGAACGGTAACTAAATATGCTGTGATAAAATATGATAAACTGGTAGTTAAAGAGGCGTCCTATATTAAGGAAAACCGAAAAAGAAACTTATCATTACTGTCACCAGAAACCTCAGCACGTCAGCAACCTCGAAAACAAAATACCTCAGCTAAATCAAACAAGATAAATGAAGGGTGAAGGGTTTTCTTCAAATTAATATTGTAAATAATATACAATAGTTAACAATAATAACTAATCAAGTTGTCAAGTTGTCAACTAATGAACTGAGTGTACTGATAACAGAGCTACATACAATGTTGAGCAACCACATACATCACCGCCGCCGCAATCCAACCCACAAGCTACATACAATTTTCAGCTAATATCACCACCGCCACAAGACACACGAAATTAAGATCAATAACAAAAGCCACGGATGCCTTGAGCTACGCATTAAAACTTAAATGGAGATGGGCCGGACATGTAACGAGACTTACAGACCAGAGATGGACCTTAAAACAACCCTATGGAGAGGCCCGCAATGTAAAAGAAGTAGAGGAAGACCACTAACACGCTGGGAAGATGGGATACAAAAAATAGCTGGTCCAAACTGGCACGAAACAGCACAAGACCGAGAGCAATGGGCATCTTTGGAGGAGGCCTTTACCCAACTTGGGGTTCTTGCAGAAATTTAAATAGAACAATTTTACTAACGTATAATAAAACATATTATTTTAAGAAAACTAACACACTAGAAATAGGAACTTATTTATTGTTTTTTGCAATAAATAAATGGCTTTTTTTTATTTTATAATCACCACCGCCGCAATCCAGCGCCGTGGAAGAGGAAGTATCAAATAATATTCGCAAAGTACAAGGGTTGAGAACTGAAGAAGATATTTTTTGATTATTTTAGAATGAGCATATCTTCATTTGAAGAGCTTTTGAGTTTATTATCACCATGCCTAAAAAAACGATCGGACAAGGGAAGAATCCCATTATAGATATGAAAAAAATCTACATCATATTCCGCCATTCCATAAACAAAGAAGGCGGCGCAAGCGCCGCGTGTCGTTCTCTTAAACTGTCTCAGAGCGGACTAAAAGGGGGCTTCACCAAGTATGACGTAATATCGGAGGAATGCGCGATGCGAATGAGATCGGACGTTCTTGCGGTGCATCGTGCGAGTTCGCAGATATTTGCGATGCGATGCGAGTTCGCAGTTTTGTGTCCTAAAATATTATCTTTTTAAAAGCCACCCCGGAGCTTAACCTACATGCGCGCAGCGCATTCTACCTGATACTTTTTCTAGAAGATACTAGAACGAACCTATTAGAGTTGCGCTTCGGAAGAATCCGAAATTAGATTCAGTGCAGTGGTTCCAGAAACAAAAGGCGGTAAGTTGAATCTTTCATCCTTACATGCTCCCCTATCCTTAGTAATATATTTATTTGGCGAGTCACATTAATTTTATTTTAAAAAAATCGTTTTAAAAATAGTTGAACCCTAGATTAGATAGAATTAGTAGGAATAGTAGGCTTAGAGCAATAAACAAAAAAAGATATTGAAGACGCGATGTCTGTCGATGATAACGCACGAATCGCTGTAACTGAGATGGGCATGATCCCTAAAACTTGTGCCTGATTTTGACGGAAATTCCCATGTTCTTATCATCATCATCATCATCATCATCATGAGCCTATATTAGTCATGTTCTTATGCGATTTATTAACCTGTGTGATCAACTCGAGCTCACTTACTTGAGTTCTGAACCAGGAAGCGAGCTTCTTAATCAAGCCCTCATAAACGGTATTTTGAATAAAATATCGGGGTCCACGGCTAGACTAATCAACTCAAACGGAAAAGGAATTCCAAAGAATTCGCAGGGTATTAGAAACGCGCTTGTGAGTAAATTCGGCGATCATCGCGACGAGACCAATCCTTACAGGGACTTGTCTCTAGGATCTAGCACTCCCCAGGAATTTTACGAACGGTGTCAAAATTTACTTAGCACCATAATTACGTATGTGTCGCTCCACGAAGATTAAACCGATAGAAGACAATCCACTCACACGTAGTTTCTGCAGAAAACCAAGCTGAACTACAATAACTATTCATGTTACCAAAAGGGTTAATCCCAATCAACCCCCAGCTCAATTTACGACAAGCTTCAATAGTCGCTGTTCTTGGGGGGGTGACCTCCCCCAAGAACAGCGACTCAGCAGAGCTGATACAGAAGTTGAAGGGCAAGGCCATGTTAAAAAAGTCGTCCTCAAACTGTTTAGTGATTATTTGGATGCTGGCCACATGGATGTTTTTTTCAGTGTACATGGATAATTTTTATAAAAGCGTTGACCTGGACCTAAGTAAAACGTACTGCACATGCAGGCCCGCTATTATCCAACAGAAAAGGAAATCCGACTGTAGTGACCAGCGAAAAATTAACATGGTCTACCGTAAAAACAGCAAGAGTGTATGCGTCATGAAGTGGAAAGATAAGAGACGTTTCCACAAAGCATACACCCCGGCTTCAACAAACAATAAACAGGCGTGGTCATGTCGCTATGAAACCAAATATAATAATTCAATATTTATGAAAGTAGTAGACCGAAACCACCAAATGCTATCATACTACCCCTGTGAGCACAAAACCATTCTTTGGTAGGTATAAAAAATTTGATAGACATCTATTTAAAAAAATGATGTTCAACGATTTTTATTATATGTACAAAGCAGGCACGGGCAAAACTTTTATCATTAGAATCATTAGGACAAAGTTTTGTCCAGCCTGCTTCCCCCAACACCTAGAACACAACCTCCGCAGTTCGGAACTGCGGAGGTTGTGTTCTAGGCCGCAACCGCCTGTCAACCGCAGCATTAATTTTTAGCATTAGCATTAGGCTTTTGCATACTAAAAGGTTTATTGGTGATGGTAATTGTTATGATTTCAACATTCCAAAAACAATGTTAAGTAAAATGTCCTCACAAAAATGGTATAGTAAATAAATATTTAATGTGATCTGTATATCTATTGTATTTTTAAATACCTAATAAATATCTACCGAAATCTACCGATTTTTTTTGACAACCCTACCGAATTCAACAATCTTGGTTTTACACTGCTCCTTCCCCATCCATATGCCTAAGGATGTAGAGAGTAATGGGATGGGAATGGGGTCAGGTGGAAGAAGTGTTCTAGGTAATGGAATATAAATAGAAAAAGAAAAGATACCGGGATGTTTTGCCCGTATTGTAATTTAATTTTTTGTATTAAAGGGGTATTACACTTCCTAAATATCGAAGACTAAATTCAGAGTCCGTTTTAGGACACTAAATTCAGTCGCCGAAGCTCCCGATTACACGTTCACTGATTCAGAGCTCTAATTCAGTCGCTAAGGACGAGCGACAAGGGACGGACGTATTGATCGACCGATGTGGCGCGGTGGGCGAAGGTCCGCCTGCTACGTTGCCGGTTCGATTCCGGCCTCGGAACAAAATTTTGCACGATCTGCAGATTTTTTTGGTGCGGTGTTTAATTTGTATAGTAAAAAAATATCTATCTATGTATTTAATGTATTAAAAATATCAGTTATCTAGTACCCATAACACAAGCTTTGAGTAGCTTACTTTGGGGCTAGATGATGCTGTGTGGATTGTTCAGCATTATTGATTATTATTATTTATTTATTCCAGACTATAATCTATCTCTGTGCCAAATTTCATCCAAATCCGTTCAGTAGTTTTTGCTTGAAAGAGTAACAAACATAAGTACATCTACATACATAATTTGTTTTTGTTTTATAATATTAGTAGGTAGGTAGGAAGTAGGTAGGTAGGAAGTAGGTAGGACTGTAGGTAGGTAGGAGTTCCTACCCGCGTAGTTCCCGTTTCCGTGGGAATTCCAGGATAAAATATCCAAATAGTCTATGCGTTATTCCAGACTATAATCTATCTCTGTGCCAAATTTCATCCAGATCCGTTCAGCCGTTCTGGCGTGATTCAGGAACAAACATCCATCTATCAATCCATCCATCTTTACTTTCGCATTTATAATACTAGTGGCCCGCCCCGGCTTCGCACGAGTAGATCAGTAGGTATAAGTAGCCTATGTGCTATTCTATTCCTGACGATAATCTATCTCAGTTCCAAATTTCATCCCGATCCGTTCAGCCGTTCTGGCGTGATTGAGTAACAAACATCCATCCATCAAAACTTTCACATTTATACCAAACTAGCAGCGCCCCGCGGTTTCACCCGCGTAATTCCCGTTCTTGTGGAAATTCCGGGATAAAATATTCAAATAGCCTATGCGTTATTCCAAACTACAATCTATCTCTGTGCCATTTTTCATCCATATCCGTTCAGTAGTTTTTGCGTGAAAGAGTAACAAACATCTATCCATACCTACAAACTTTCACGTTTATAATATTAGTAGGATATTAGTCAAATAAGTGCGATCGATCAACAATCCTTACCGATATTTTGCGTATGCATACAAACAAAGAAAAACGTGCGCTCGCGACAACGGTGGGCGAGCGGCGACTGAGCTTCCTAAATGTGATTACACCCTTCCTAATTAGGCGCCGATGTAGATTTAGAGCGTCGGAAGCCGTTCTTCTTCCTAATTAGTTTCCTAAATCGGAAGCTACCTTCCTAAATGCTATTAAACTATCCTGAATTTAGGAAAGACTAAATTTAGTGTCCGATATTTAGGAAGGTTTAATACCCCTTTTACTTGTTACGGGCTATACCTAGAGTTGCCAACTCTCCCGGAATTCCGGGATTCTCCCGTAAAAAGGCAATACGTTTTTTAAATCTCGCGGCTCCAGGAACGCAGCTAAAATCTCCCGGATATTTTGATCGCTTCAGTCCACCACGCGTGAGCGCGACGCGGACGGTGGATGGGGCCGTGGGGCGGTGCGGTGCGGGGTGCGAGCGGCGGGGGCGGGGTACGGGCGGCGCCGCGGCGGCGAGCCGAACGTGCGTGCGAATCGCGCCGCGCGGCAATCTTATTTAGTTGTGTTATTAGCGGCCAGGACTCTGGATTGCTTTGTGTTTGTTAATATTGTAAATTGAATGCGAGTATTGTTGTTGTGGTTTTAACCCTAGATCACTAACCATACGTAAAAATCACGACGTTTACCTTGCACATTTTGTGTTTCGGTAAGATCCCCACCCCCGAGACCCCGCCCGCTCTCAGTACCTTCCTAGTTCGCTCCATTAGTGACCCGCACACACTCATTGCGGATGCACGTTACCTAGTTTCCGATATATCGCTTGATCGTCGTAAAAATTACGTAAGGTTAGTAAGCATGTTACTTTTTTTCAAGGTTGTGCATTTATTTATTTATTAAATTTTTCCAATAATTACTATGGGAACGTATAATTTTTATGTTATAATAAGACGTAATAATTAGTGTAGATTATTATATCATTAATAGATTTCAATGTTTTTATTTAACTTTTGATGTTTTGTTGTTTTTTTAGATATAAAATTGATCTTCTTTATGTTATATATACTTTCAGATGGACTTGAGGAGTCAACATGACAGAATTTCACAGTGGTTAGCTGAATCTGACCCGGAGTCAATCCCCGAAGATCAACCACAGTCATCTGAATCCGAGAATGATAATCATTTGGAGACGGAAATTCACATCCAAACAGATGGAAGCGACGAAGATGGTGCAGTTTCTTCGGACGACGAGTTTTTCATTCCACGTCGCAGATATAACCGAAGGTTAGTCATAGATTCTGATGATGACACGTCACTGATATCCCGCACTGATCAGATGGATTCCGAACATGAGGAACCACCACAGCAGCAATCAATCATCCGACCGAGACAGAATATCATGCGCGGAAAAAATCAACACAAATGGTCTACAAAACCTAGAGATCCACGTACACGCACGGTTGCTCGTAATGTGCTGCATATTGTACCTGGTCCTACAGGTATTGCTAAAGAAATCTCAAAGCCAAAAGAACTGTTTCATCTTTTTGTTGAGGAGGAAATGATTGATGATATCGTGCAGTATACAAACGTCGAGATTAACATAAAGAACAATAAATATAACAGTTCTAAGTACACTACTACACAAACGTCAGCCCACGAAATCAAGGCACTGCTGGGTCTGCTTATTCAATCTGCAGGTCTTAAGAGTAACCATTTACCTACTCGAACTTTGTTTGATACCAAGAGAAGCGCGAAAACTTACAAAGCCTGCATGAGTGCTGAAAGGTTTGACTTCCTACTGAGATGTATGAGATTTGATGACAGAAATACTAGACAAGATAGGAGAGAGTCTGACAAATTGGCGCCAATAAGAGATTTATGGGAAAAGTTTATAGGTAATTGCAGGAAATGGTATAAACCAGGTTCTTACATAACCATAGACGAACAATTGGTCGGATTTAGAGGTCGCTGTCCCTTTCGGATGTACATCCCCAATAAGCCCAACAAATATGGCTTGAAACTTGTGATGATGGCGGATTCTAGTACCAAGTACATGTGCAATGCTATGCCTTACATTGGGAAAAACACGAATACAGGTAACGAACCATTAGCAACTTATTTTGTGAAGGAGCTATCAAAACCGTACCATGGGTCAAAACGGAATTTAACCATGGATAATTGGTTTACTTCGGTTCCTCTGGCAGAAGAATTGTTAAAACCGCCATATAATCTCACTCTGGTAGGTACTTTACGAAGCAATAAGCGAGAAATCCCCAAAGAAATGGCGAATACTAGAACTAGACCTGTAGGTTCTTCGGTGTTCGGGTTCGACAAGGAATTGACGTTGGTGTCATATAAACCGAAGTCAAATAAGGTTGTTTACCTTCTTTCTACCACACATGATCAACCTGTCATCAATACAAACTCAAAGAAACCAGAAATTATTGAATTTTACAATTCTACAAAAGGTGCGGTTGATACTGTGGACCAGATGTGCTCGATTATGAGTGCCAGCCGCAAGACCAATCGATGGCCTCTATGCTTGTTTTACGACATCCTAAATCTGTCTTTAGTAAATGCATATCGTCGTTCGGCAGTCAATACCGCGAATGAGACATTCGTCAAAATTTACAGGAAACGAAAAAAACGTATAAATGATACTGCACACGTCCAATTCTTTTAAATTAAAATATTTAGAACACTACATATGTGTTATGATAGTATAAATACACGTTTTTTTAAATATTATGGTAGTATGTCAAGAAAAAATCACGTTCGCGGTTTTTACCTAAATATTTTGGTAAAATCTTTTTATATTCGCGGTTATGTTCTAGATTTAGAACAACAATTTTCTGTTAATAGTTTTTATTTTACTTAACTAATAATGTTATTTAAGCATTTAAGAATTAATAATAATCTTTAAAAAAAATATAGTCAAAAGATATTTTATTTTATAATTTTAAAGTTCATTTAATCTTTTGATCCAATCCATTCCAGTCCAAAACCATACAAAAAATTTCTTCCCATCTTCTTCTGTTATATCCCGGCAATTAAGTCCTCCTTTTAAGCTTGCAACTGATATTCACCACGGTCCTCTCTCTTTTACATCGTTGAATATATTGAATCCACTTTCCATTTTTTGATATCCTAAAGGGATTTGCTATTCAGTATTCATTCTTCCAATGAACCACCACCTTCACAATGTTTTATTTAGACCGCTACGAGGTTAGATGAAGATGTAATCCCGTTAATTCTACAGAAGAAGAAACTACTGGCTGTGATGGAGTAAGCATTTGAGTGTATTGTTTAGGTACATTAGTTGCTATAAGACTTTCTTGTTATTTTGAAGAGGCAGAGGCTCTATTTCAGGGCGATCTGGAGTGCTAGGTAGAGTTTGCACTGACGGTGGGGAGTGATCTGAGACTGTAGCTCTATTAGTGTCAGCAAATTCTGCTGAGGCTGATGACATGCGGAGGAGACGAAAGGTCCAGGTTGTGACTGAGACTCTATTTCAGAGCGATCTGGAGTGTAGGTAGAAGTCGATCTGTTGGTGGAGGATTCACAGACTGCTTCTACTTGAGTGACAACACAGTTTGAGTGAGGCTGAAGACTTAAATCCATACAGGAAAGCTGAGCAAAAACTTCCAGGCTCTGACTAAGTATCTACTTTGAGACGTTTCTCTTCGCTATCGTCATGAAAATAATTTGCATGACGGTAGCGAAGAGAAAATGTTCTCTGTTTAAGCGATTTCTTTTAAATTCGTCCTATTATTGTGTAAAATTTTGAATGCCATGTCATTTACAAAATTTTCATCTTCTTATGAGTTGTCCAAAACGCTGTAAAAATAACAACTGTTTAAAATATTATCCAAATAATGCTATAACTTTAATAAAATCATTTGTTCTTATGTACCTATTTATGTAGGTATAAAGTACATGAAATAGGCTCACACATGACGTTCATTTAACTTAGTGCAGATTCATCAACATATTTTGCAAAGAAAACATGAGGAAAAGTTATTGAAAATAAAAAACTTGCCCAGATATGACAGCGTCAAATGTTGCACTTGCGCTAGGAATAGCGCGGCAGTGCTAAGGAACTGTCATATTCGCGGTTTTTTTGACTCTAAATCACGTTCGCGGTTTTGGCATGACTCGAAAACATAGGGATCGGTGCAACTTTAGGGAAAAATTTTAATGTAGGAATGTGTATTTGAACGAGTAGAATCGAATAAACAAAAAAAAAGGTTTTCGTCAAAAATGTCGCATTCGCGGTATTGAATGCCTGACGACGATATGTCATCTACGTCTCCAATGCGATCAGAAATGGAAAAAAACCAATGAAAAGAAGGCTTTTTGCATTAGAAATGGCAGACGACATGATGAAGCCTTGGCTGGAAGAAAGATATCAAACTGTCACTTTGCCACGAAATTTGAAGCAAAGTATCGCGGAGATCTTGAAGATTAATGACCCTCCGGAAGGTTCTAGTCAAGATGTTCCCAGAACACGCAAAACTTGCAGCTACTGCCCTGCAAAAAAACGTCGTATGACGACGACCTTCTGTAAGGGCTGCAAAAAAGCAATTTGCAGAGAGCATGTTGTTGCTATGTGCAATCATTGTTCAATGTAGGTTTTTTCTAAAACATTTATTGTTATCTTGATTTTAAGAAAACGAAGACTGCTAATTAAGGTCATTTAATGTCATAAATAAAGTTGATTATAATAATATTGAAGTTTTAATTCGTCGTAAAATCTACGAATGGTTAGTGATAACGTTACTCGAAATTAAGGTTAGTGAGCTAGGGTTAAATAAAGCATAATGTCGGATTCGGAAGCCTCAACGCAGCAGACACCGCCGAAAAAAAGAAAACTCAAATATCATACAAGCTTTGATGAAAATTGGTTGAACGATCCTCTCTTCAGTACTTGGCTTAAGAAACGAGATGATTTCACCGCTGAATGTAAATTATGCAAAACCGATATTTCCGTAAAATACGAAGGTAAAAGAGCTCTGATTGTGCATTCGGAAGGTAAGAAACATAAGTTATTTCTAAAAAATAAGTCTTCAATGCCATCAGTTTCTAGTTTTTTTGTGAAAAACATTCACGAGAAGAAGATCTAATAACTGCCGCAGAAGTTACATCTGTACATGAGTTAAACATCATCACAGCTACTCGAGTCAAGACTGTAACAATAAGTTGTTTCCTACTATGTTTCCTGATTCAGAAGTTGCAAAGAAAATAGCGTGCGGCCGAACTAAAGCTACAACTATTTGTGAAAATGTCATAGCTCCACTGTCGCAAGAAATGCTGCTATCCGAATTGCATGATTCAACATATTTTTCTATTGGCACAGACTCCTCTAACAAAGGAAATTAAAAAATGTTTCCGGTTACAGTGCAATGGTTTTCACTTAAACATGGTTTGAAACAAGGTTTACTTGACTTTTATCAAGATCCAGCTGAAACTAGTGAAGCCATCAAAACACAGCTCTGCAAAGTTTTACAGGAAAATGGCTTATCCTGGGCATCAGTATCATCACTATCCGCAGATAATGCTTCAGTCAACTACGGGATTCATAACTCAGTTTTTCAAAAACTTAAAATTGAAAATCCAAATATTTTGAAGGCGAATTGTAAATGCCATATTCTACATAATTGTAACAAACATGCATTAAAAGCATTACAGTTTGATGTGGAGTCGTTAGTATTTAAAGTTTACAGCGAATTTTCCGCGTTTGCCAAGCGAACTGCAAAGCTAAAGGAATTCTTCGATTTCGCTCATTTAGAGTACAAATCTATTCTACGCCATGTGGCTATCATTGCTACCAGCTTTAGATAGACTGATTTTGAACTGGCCGGTTTTGAGAGAATATTTTCTAAGTGAAGGCGAGGATGAATGTGCAGCGATAATTTGGAGTGCTTTTAAAGATGAAAACTGTCTTCCACTATGCTACTGCTATTTTATTCACAACATAATGCAAATATTTGATACTTCAATTAAACAACTAGAAAGTGACACTATTACATGCACTGAACTACACACAATTATGACAGAGTTGCGAACCAAGATTACTAACAGAAAGAATGATAAGTTCTACGGACAGTCGGCCACGCAATGTTTGAGAAAGTTGACGGAGGCTGATCAAAATACTTTTAAAGAAGATGCAGACAAATATTTGGAGCGATGTTTGACCTATTTGGGTAAGTGGTACGAATTTGACGACTCTATTTACAAGAAAGTGAACATTTTGACAATGGACGAAGAAATTGACTGGAATGAATTAAAAGATCTGTGTGCTTTACAGAATGTGCCAATGGATGAGGATAAATTGTATGATGATGTTTATTGCGAGAAGTTCGTGAGGTTGTGGCAAGTAAAACGAAGAGGGTAGACTTGCGCTGGGTAAACTTTTTTGAAAAATGTAAGGGTGAATCGGGCAAAGAAATAAAAAAGCTTGTTACGTTCACTCTATCGATCCCAATCGCAAACGCCGCCGCTGAACGTGTTTTCAGCGTAGTAAACGAACTGTGGTCGAAAAGCCGTAATCGGCCGAATGAAACTCACGTGAAATCTGAAATACAGGTATGCACAAATTTCAAATACACCTGTAAAGAATATTTGATTTTATTGTTTCCAATCAGAAGGCATTACAAGCTGCACGCAGTGTAAAAAAATACAACTTTAAATAAAAATGTTTGAATTTTATTGGTTTTGTTTTTCACCTCCCGGATTTCAGATCCACACAGTTGGCAACTCTATGCCGCATATCATGTGGAAAATAAGTTACTGTCATAATTTTAAGTCCTTGGACTTAAAATTGTTGCAGCAACTAATTTCAGTCTTAAAATTAAGGTAGCATACAAATCTGTGTTAACTTTAGTTTTCCATTAGTATGTACTAATATTTTTGGTACAAACTATTGACTTAAAATTAAGTCAGCCTTAATTTTAAGTAATTGATATCATTTATAAGTAAGTTTCAACATAAGTTTTGCCTACGAAAATTTTATTTAAAAATAAATATTATTAACATTACAAAATATGTTTTATTTTCATTTCATGTTATCTTCATCAAACCCTATTACTTTTATAAAAGCTTATAAATTTGTAAGCTTTGTAAAATTAAAAACTAAAAAAAAACCTTCATTTTAATTATGTTTCGTCTAGTCTTATCATTTTTTTTGTTTCAGGAACCTGCAAGAGGCATGAAGAGGAAAGTGAAACCAAATTTTATTGATACTCAAATTAAGTTCATGAATGTTTGCACAGAAGCACTTACAGATAGAAATTACAGAGTATGAAGCTTTGGCCATAGCAATTGCCAAAAACGAGAAAATGAATAGTATCCAAGCCATACATGCTGAAACAATTATATTTTCAGTTTTACGTTGGGGCTTATTAAATCAATTAACTGATTCGACTGATATTTGTGATAAGCAGTGCAATAAAACTATCATTTTATCTGGGCCCAGGACTTCTTCATCAATATCCTCGGTCTACACTGAAGCTACATACCATTCGCCTCTTCAACCAATATTGACAACACAAAACAATTACGTAATGAAGTCTCAGTGCATCTTAAGGGATTAGTACAATAACTACACTAATGAATCTGAGTATATGTAAAGGTTTTTAGAAAGCGCTCATTACAGTCCCAACGAACGATCGTCTCACCCTAGCCGAGCACAAATAGAGGCTCAACTGCAATATTTAGAAAGAAATCCAAGCCTTGCAAAGGGCTTCTCAAAGGTTGCCAATGCTAGGGATGCTGCACGTAAACATGGAGAGGTTGGCCGACCAACTCACTATTATGGGAGGCAGCGTCAAGACTTGGAAGCAGTGGACTAAGGTTTTACAAATTTTCACATTTATAGGTTTTTTTTTATCATCATGTATAGATGTTATCAGTTAGATTGTTGGCTAATATTCATTGGCAACTTATTCAGCTCATTGTGTAATTAATTTATGTTTTTGTTTTCTAGTACTAGTATATACTGATAAAAGAGAGCAGTAAAACAAGCTGTTCTACGTGCTGCAGCCTCACGCAGGACCGGTGGTGGTGAAGAAGAGGTGGTGGTAGAGATAACAGAGGTGGAGGAGCGGATCATATTCCTAATGGGTGGTGAAAGCTTTGCTATTGGTGATAGGCCTTTAGCTATTGATCCCTTTCGTGTAAGTTGAAATTACTTGTATAATTTTAGTATTTTATAATATGTAAGTGGAAATAAATTAATGATTATATTTCTAGGAACCTCATCGAAAAGAGGCCTCATCTGCATCAGCACCTTTAAGGCAGAAGGAAGTAGCAATAGATTCTACATCGGTTTGCCTAGATTATTATCTCAACTATATACAGGGTGGCCCATAAGTCCTTTGAAATTTAAATTTCGAATAAAATTCAAACGGTGTGCAGGAATGGCGCGCGGGATACGTAAGCACCAACGGTCTTTCGGAATTCAGTCGCCATGGAGCGTTTCACCGGTGCGGACCGTGCTTTTTGTGTGCGAGAGTTTTATCGCAACAATGATTCTGCTACCGTTGCGCGGCGTAAATTTCGAGAACATCACAATTTACGCAACTTTAACGACACTCCAAGTGTTCAAACGATTAAGAATTGGGTTAATAAGTTCGAGGAGAGCGGTTCTACGTTGGATAAAAAACGGTCAGGTCGACCAAGGACATCACGCACGGAAGAAACCATCGAAGTAGTGAAACAGTCAATTCGTGAAAATCCTACCCAGTCTACTCGTAAGCGTTCCAGTGCATTAAACTTAGCCAGAACATCATTACAGCGGATTTTAAAGAAAGATTTACTTCTTCACCCTTACAAGATTCAATTAGTACGGACTAAATTTTGCAAATGAAATGTTCGACATCTTTACATCATTTAATAACGTGTTATTCTCTGATGAGGCTCACTTCCACATCAACGGCCATGTCAACAAGCAGAATTGTCGCTACTGGAGTTGCGAAAATCCAAATCGCAAACATGAAAGGCCCTTACATAGCCCTAAAGTGACAGTTTGGGCGGCTATGTCAGCGCATGGCATCATAGGCCCTTACTTTTTTGAGGACAGCAGAGGTCGCGCCGTTACTGTTACTTCGCAGCGCTATTTGGCAATGATCGAGAACTTTTTTACACCAGAGTTGCAGAATTTTTCAGGCTTCAATACGCGGACCTGGTTTCAACAGGATGGAGCAACTGCCCATACCTCTAACACCGCTATGCCCGTCGTCCGTCAACTTTTCCCTAGTAAAGTGATCTCTCGAAGAGGAGATATTGCCTGGCCACCACGTAGTCCGGATCTGACCCCAATGGACTTTTTCTTATGGGGTTATCTTAAGAGTAAAGTGTATGAAACCAGCCCGCGGTCAATCGTTGTCTTGAAAGAAAATATTCGACGAGAAATGGCAAGCATTACAGAACTTACTTGCCGCGCAGTGATGGACAATTTTAGACGTCGCTTACAGGAGTGCCGCGATTGTAACGGATTACATTTAGATGATGTAATTTTCAAAAAATAATTCCCAATATATTAGAATTACTTCAAAATAAAAACCTTTATCATATTGTAATTAGTTTTTTTAATATGTTTTTTTTACATTTCAAAGGACTTATGGGCCACCCGGTATATAATGAAAAAATTTGTACCTACCATGGATTATAAAGTAGCTTGTGAACTTCCCCAAGTTATCTTAATTATTATTTTTTTATTTTGTCTTCGCCCAAGGACGGACTTGATGAAACAAAATCAATCAATGAAGCCGACGTCACCACTATCACAGCGGCGATCTCAGTTGACCAGCACAACAAATAGATTATTAAGGTCGGAAGAACAGCGGCTAGAGCTAGAGCGCCGGAATACCGACATTTTTGCTGTTACTTTAGCTATTCAAAGCCAAATTCAACACATTGCCGAGACAAATAGGCCCATTGCAGCGGCACTTCATGCAATAGCAGAAGGTCTTAGAATGTTCGCAGAGAGGATGTACATAAATTTCAAATAAATTATGTTAATAAAATGACTTTTATTTAATGTAAATTGCGTGCGCGCCATAAACTATTCATTAGGTCTACAACCTTACTTAACCGCTCACACATCATCATATTAATATTGTCTTATAAAAAAAAAACTTAATATTGTCTTGTAAGTAATTATAATATCATGGCTTTATATTAAAGATTTCCTTTGATATTTTACGAAACCAAAACCTAACCTAAAAATATCAAAACGGGGGAAGACAGTATTTCTGGGGTAAGGCAATCATAATTGTTAGTCTTGCCCCAAGTCATTTGTAGTTAACATTTTCTTATCATGGTATTTTCCTTTCAAGTTTGTACAGTGAAAGTGTGTATATCATAGGCGGCACCACAAATAATTGTTATGTACCTACTAGCTGCGTATGGAAAACTGCGTCGAGTCTTCTCGTCATCCATACCGCAATGTTTGAAAACTAAAGTTTTCAATCAGTGCGTCCTACCCGTAATGACCTACGGAGCTGAGACGTGGACACTCACGGTAGGGCTGGTCCACCAGTTTAAAGTCGCTCAGCGAGCTATGGAAAGAGCTATGCTCGGAGTTTCTCTGAAGGATAGGATTCGTAATGAATACATCCGACAGAGAACCAAAGTTATCGACATAGCTCAAAGAATTAGCAAGTTGAAGTGGCAGTGGGCCGGCCATATCGCGCGAAGAACCGACTACCGTTGGGGTAAACGTGTTCTTGAGTGGAGACCGCGACTCGGCAAACGTAGTGTAGGACGCCCTCCGGCCAGGTGGGATGACGATCTGCGAAGGACTGCTGGCAGATGCTGGATGCGGCAAGCTGAAGACAGGGCGCTGTGGCGCTCATTAGGGGAGGCCTATGTCCAGCAGTGGACTAATATAGGCTGATGATGATGAGCTGCAATAGTGGTTTTACCCGCGTTATCAAAATGAAAATTGACGTTAAATGAAACAGATACCTACGCATTTATCAATATTATTAGTGTGGCGGATTTAATTGATTCCTTGTTGTTTCAGGCATTTATATGTTTAAAAAAAGTTAAGCTTGATTCTGGTTAAGCGTTGGAGAAATGCAGCAGTTAATAAAACGTTAACCTTTTGGTTCATTGCAGATAACAAGATGGCTCAAGACGAAATTCTGTTCGGACAACAAATAGGACAGCTACATATACAAGAGAACAATTGCTAGAAGCTGTAGATAAAGTAAAGAACGGCGAGTTGACAGCTTATAGAGCCGCTATAGCATATAAAATTCCTCGTCCAATAATCGTAGCCCGAGTGTATGAAAAATATGGATTGAAATCAAAGTCTTTAGGGAGAAATACAGCAATTCCCGAAGAGTAAGAAAAAAAAATTGGCAAATAATTTACATGAAATGGAAAAATATGGCTTTGGCTTGACGAGAATAGAAATAATGGAAGTTGTTGGAGACTATGTGACCAAAAATAATATAGAAACTCCATTCAAAAACGGTGTACCAGGAGAAGATTGATTTTAGCGTTCAAGGAACGCCATAATTTGACCGTTAAAAAGCCACAAGCAGTGGAAAACTCACGCAAAAAAGCATGCAATCACTGGGTGATACTTTCATATTATGAATTACTGAAGAACACTATAGACGAGCTGGGATTGCATGACAAACCCTCACAAATCTGGAATTTAGATGAAACAAGTTTCAGCAATGACCCCAGTAAAACCAAAGTGGTAGGTTTGAGAGGTTATCCTTCAACAAGAACTATTGCATCACCAGGTAAAGATAACACAACAGTTTTGCTAGGGTGCAGTGCAGCGGGCGATAAAACCCCTCCGCTTATTATATTTAAGGGGAAAAATCTCTGAGATGAATGGACTTCCGAAAAGGACTATCCAGGCACCGTTTACGCATCAAACAAAAATGGTTGGATGGAGACATTATTTGGGATTGGGTGTGGAGTCCATATAGTACACAATGCTGTGAAAACAGCCGACAGATTGCCTCCCAGTTGATTTTGAATGCATAATCGTGAAAATTTATTCATTCCTCTACATCTATAGTGTTCGAGTAGAAGCTCTAAAAGATTTTTGTGAATCCACTGACACAGAATATAAGAAACTGCTGGGCTACAGTAAAACAAGGTAGCTTGCGTTGATGCCAGCGCTAAAACGTATCTGCAATAGAGTTTGCCAAGAAAATTAATCTTCTACGAGACACTTTTGCACTTAAGGAAAGTTCGATTATCCTTCCGTCCCGTCATCTAGTATAAGACACCGATATTGCTGATCAGCTGAATGTTAAGACTGCGGCTGCTGAATTTTACAAGACAAGTAAAGAATACTTAGAGCAGTGGTGTCAGTTCAATAACGACCTTTGAATGGGCTAATTTGACAAAAGTGCCTACGTGGGAAGAAGTGCAGAATGTGGTGGATTTACTTATCACACAAGGGTTTCTCACAAGCAGCCAAGATACGAATGTTTTCGACGAGTTTTCGCTTTTTTCCAGCTACGTCACAAATGAAAAAATGGCAAGCTGGAATGCTGAGAATGTTGCTGCTGAAGACCTTTGGGTGGAGTTAACACTTTAATGCAAACACCCTAAACTTTCGAATAATTACTGAATATATTCTATGGCTGCCTGGAAGCAACGCACCCGTTGAACGAGTTTTTTCCCTAATGAATAAAATATGGACAAGTGAGAAAACACAACTAAGTGTCGCTGTATTGAAAGCCATTCTCATAACCAAGACTGACATAAATAAACCATGTAATCAGCTCCATTCATACTTAAAAACTAGAGCCGATATTTTCAAACAAATTGTTCCTCCGACAAATATAAAACAACTGCTTAAATATAAAATTATTTTGAATATGAAGTACTAAAGTAAATACCAGCATTTTTTTCTCCTCAACTCACGCAAGCGTCCCGCTTTGACAGTAAAAATAAATGGTCACGTTAGGTATAACAGATTTTTATAGATTTGTACACCTTAAACTTGTAGGAGATTATGTTCTGAAAGTGCGACATATTTGGCATCCCTGGTACGAGGAAAAAATAGCGACAACTGGCAACTGACAGGTCCGTGTTGCGGACAAAACACAAACAGATTCATATTCGCTGTTTCCCGACCGGAACTGCAGTTGAATAACATGCAGTGATTTTTTGAGATCGGCTATGGCCAAACCCAAAGTAAAGGGAATTCCATCCATTGTAATATTGAGCGAGAATTAAAGAATTTCATACACTCCCGATCAAATATATACGGCCATTTTGTCATTAAGGAATTGATAAACAACAAAAACTGGGTTAAAGATGGAAGGAAAAGAGTCAAAGTATTAAGGACACAAATAATGGAAGTGTCTCCTATTCACAGCCATCAATATTAAAATTCAAATATGACTTCGATGCTGACTGTTCCCAATTAAATATAGGTAGAACCTGTTAAAAACACAAGAAACAATCGGAGTACCAGAGGTAACAAGGCCGCAATACCCGCTATGTGCCCGAATTGCAAGTGTTATAGTATGAACTTAAATTAGTTAGGCCTGAATACCGTTACTTCTTCGTACGTTCTGAGGAAAGTCATCTATGGATTTTTAGCAGTAAAAGCGGTATTACACTACACGTTATTCAGGGCCCGGTAGTTAGGGCGATTAGGGAGCAAGGCTTGCCGGGTCCGTCCCTTAGGGACCCTAAATCTTATTACACCACTCTTAGTTAGGGTTAGGGTCCGTGAATTTCGTGTAGAATCCGTGTAACGGTATAAGGCTTTATTCAGCGAATCTACGTTTGAAAAAAGGTGGTACTGTTCTTTTCTTAAATAAAACCTTTGTAGTATAATATTATTTTATTTCATTACCAAATCCTTAAAACTACTAATGTATGTTTATCGATCTGGTACCATTTTTAATGTGACATGCGATATCCTCTATACTATAGAATAGATAGAGGATATCCTATACAAAACCAAAGAATCACAATAGGTCCGCAAGGAACGCGAGAAATTATGAATAAAAAACATAATATACATTTACTTACCGTCGTCGTTCGTGGTGACTATGTGCCTGGCAGGTGAAAATGTGCAATGAGGGTCAGTTAATACATTTTGGCCAATTTTCACTAGAACTGAGGCTAACAACACATGTTTCGTTCAAAATTAAATTTTTGGATAGTTTCGTAATAATTATCTATTTTTTTTTTTAATGATCCTGGCAACTTTTTTGACATTATCTGTGATTGAAGTAGAGAACCGGTTTGTCACGTTTTGAGGTTAGGGGGAGTGGGGGAGGATTAATACAGGTGGAGGATTGATACAGTTGAACTAAAAAGCACACATAACGCACTACGTAGTTACGAGTGTGACCAAAAGAGGGCTCTTGTGGTTATTCAAAACATATGAATGGCGCCATTGTATCGGCCGCCATATTTTTTTTTATTCGATGTTCGTGTTTTGACACAAAGGAAGTATTTGTTTTGGCGCTTGGAAAAAAATACGAAAATCGTGAAGTTTTACGGATTTAAACTAGGTAAGTGCTATTTCTTACCCCCGTAGGTGTACTTTAGCTGAATCTAATAACTTTCCCAACTAGATATGCTTGGTTTTCAATACGAATACATCTTATTACTTAGGTTGTTTGTGGGGAGCATTGATGCAGATAACCAAGGGGAGGATTGATACACTGTATCAATCCTCCCCCTGAAATGACTTGATACGATGGTAAATTTATACCTTACTTTTTCCTTTTTTCAGCATGAGTTTTACTCAAAATGCCGCGTACTTATAAAAAAGTGTCAAATAGGCCCGATGTATCCGAGGAAAATATGAACTTGGCCATTGAAAGTGTTCTAAGTAAAGAATTATCGATAAGAAAGTCTGCAGAAAAATATGATGTTAAACCTGGGACACTACAGCATAGACTTGAAAAGAAAAAGAAAGAAAATTAATTACCATGCGTTGTAAGACGAACTTTTGAAAATAAGTTCACAAATAAACAAGTTTTTGCGAGAGATGAAGAAAACGAATTGGAGAAATATATAAAAAAAGCAGCGCAATACAGTATGGCTTGACTTTGAACGCAGTAAGAAAACTGGCGTACGATTACGCTTGCGCTCTACCGCATTGTAAGTACCTACCCAGAAAAATGGGATGAAGATAAACTCGCTGGCATTGAATGGTTAAAGGGATTTCGAAAACGCCATCCAAGCATAAGTCTCAGAAAACCTGAGAATACCAGCGCCGCGACAGCGTCGGCATTCAACAGGCACACGGTTGATGAATTTTTTAATAATTATGAGTCTGTTATGAGTAGATTTTCATTCACTCCTGAAAAAATTTATAATTTAGATGAAACCGGTATAACTACTGTGCAAAAAACCCCAAAAGTTTTTGCAGAAAAGCGGAACAAGCAAGTAGGTCAAATAGTATCAGCAGAACGAGGACAACTAGTGACATTTTGTGCAATTGTTTCTGCTTTTGGCTCTTGTATTCCTCCTGCCTTCGTATTCCCAAGAGTTCACTATAAAGAACATTTTCTTAACGGCGCACCTGAAGGTTCTGTTGGATTAGCAACAAAAAGCGGATGGATGACATCAGAAGCGTTTTTGAAAGTTTTAGAACACCTTAAGAAGCACAGTGGTTGTTCTCGCGAGCAACCAATTCTACTGCTACTAGACAACCATGAGTCACATGCTTCAATCAATGCTGTTCGTTTTTGCAAAGAAAACGGTATTGTACTATTATCGTTTCCACCACATACATCGCACCGTTTGCAGCCTCTAGACATATCAATATTCGGACCATTTAAATCAAAGTTGTCAGTGGTGTTTAATAACTGGCACCTAAACCACCCAGGGCGCACCCTAACGATCTATGATTTACCGGCTTTAATCAAAACAGCTTACTTTGAAGCATTTTCGATGAGAAATATCACAAGCGGCTTTAGCAAGCCTGGTATTTGGCCTTTTGATAGGTTGGCTTTTTCCGATGCAGACTTCAGCGCAGCGTATGTGACAGATCGTCCCGAAGCCTCTGCCATCACTGCACCGCAAGCTCATCCACTTTGCTCCCATCCAGATTGCGCTGAAGAAACCACCCCTTCGAACACTACCATACCACCACCAGCACCAGAAACTTTGGAACCACAACAACATCACTCTACACCAGAACCCTTTGAAAAAACAACTACTTTGGACATCGCCATACCAAAATCACCAGAAACTATGGAGTCATATCTAGTTCACTCCACTGTAGAAACTGCTGAAAAAACGACCCTTCCAGCTACAGCCTCTGGATCACGTGTTATGTTCCAAGATACGAGTATTTTATCACCAGAAATCATTAGACCGTTCCCAAAGGCGCCTGCACGAAAACAAACTGGTCGAGGAAGACAGGGAAAGTCACGAATTTATACAGACACGCCAGAAAAAGAAAGATTGGAATTATTGGAAGAAGAAAAAAGAAAGAAGCGAGCTAAAGTATTTTTGAAGAAAACAAAACGGCTTAAGAAAAATGAGAGAGTAGTTGAATCATCTTCAGAAAATGAGGACATCATAAGTCGACACTCAGATAGTGATATCTATGAAATAGAGTCTGATTTGGAGTCTGTTTAGGATGTAAATAAGGAACAGAAAGAAGAGCTGTCTGCTTTTGATATAGAAACTAATGATTTCTTGCTGATCAAATTAGGACAAAAGAGATGTGTTCATTACGTAGCAAAAGTCTTAGAAAAGTCTTCAATGACAGAGTATGAAGTGTCTTACTTGCGAAAACGTCAAGGCTTCGGGAGAATCATGTTTACTTTTCCGAAAGAGCCCGATATGGCTTTAGCAAACTTTACGGACGTCGTGTTAAAGCTTACTCCACAAGATAAAAGTATGACCGTACGGCGATCTCATTTGTACAGTTTTGAGGAGAATCTATCCTCTTTTAACATAGAGTGAGTGAGGGTTTTGCTATCTAGCATAATAATAAACAGTTTTTAACATTACAATAAACATACTGACTAATTTATCTATGTTTCTTTCCTACCCAACCTCTGTATCAATCCACCCCTTGGCGGGGGAGCATTGATACACTTTCCATTTTTTTTTCAGGTCAATATTTACATTACTACATTTTACTATTTCACCCAAATTAACTTTATATGTTTTGAAAAAAGAACCAATATTTTCAAGGAAATACTTTTAATTCAGGTTCATTAATATTATAATACTTAAAAATGGTATGTTTCGAAATTCGTATCAATCCTCCCCCACTCCCCCTAAACTTTTGGTGATGCAATAAAAACTACCACACGTATCGTTATCAAGGTATGTTGAGTTTATAGTACTATTAATCCTTATTAAAATGCATTTAAATCATATTCAAAATGTTTTGGTTATCACATTAAAACAGGTGTGTTAAGAATAAAACTCAATTTCGCAGGTGAAAATGTGCCACCATAGTGTTGCTAGAAGGGCGATGATAAAATGCTACCATTCACAAAAATTCTTAAACGGTATACTTAATTCATTTATTTCAGAACTGGAAACATGCCACGAGATTATAAAAGATAAGATGCAGGTCTTATAAAAACTATACAGAAGAAACATTAAAAAAAATTTTAGATGAAATTAAATCAGGTAAAATCTCAAGGCGGGCCGCATCCGAAAAATATGGCATTCACAGAAACACTTTAGCATCAAAATTAAAAAACAAAGCACCATTAAAACACGGAGGTCAAACTGTATTTAGTGAGGAAGAAGAACTTGCTTTGATATCTCACATAACTGCATTATCAGCCTTTGGATTTCCAATAACAACACTAGAGCTACGCTGCGTTGCTAAATCGTATTTGGAGAAACAAGGTAGAAAGGTGCCGAAGTTTGCTAACAATTTGCCAGGCAAGGAGTTGGTTTATTCGTTTTTAAAGCGTCACAAGTCACTGTTGTCCAATCGAGTGGCTAGGAATATAACCCATGGTCGAGCAGAAATAAACGAAGCTGTTGTTAACGAGTTTTTCGATAACTACGAAAAAGAAACCGAAAATGTCCCTGACTCTAACATTTGGAATTATGACGAAACTTGCTTGGTTGATGACCCAGGCTCAGTAAAAGTTCTGACTAGAAGAGGGACGAAGTATCCCGAGACCATTAAAAACTCTTCTAAGGCAGCAACGTCGATAATGATCTGCGGAAACGCAGCTGGCGAATTAGCCCCAGTATACGTAGTATATAAAGCTGAGAATATGTGGGGGACGTGGGCAGAAAATGGTCCTCCACAAGCAAGATACAATCGTACCAAATCTGGTTGGTTTGACGCACGTTGTTTTGAGGATTGGTTTGAAAACACGATGCTGCCTATACTTAAAAAACAAACCGGTAAAAAAGTTTTGATTGGAGACAATCTCAGCTCGCACATAAGCCCGCACGTTATCTCTTTATGTGAAGCTAACAATATTGCGTTTATTGCTCTGCCTCCAAATGCTACGCACTTACTTCAACCACTAGACGTAGCATATTTTCGACCTATGAAAATCGTATGGAGGAAGATATTAAACGAATGGAAAAATAATACACGTAATAGTAGAAGCTCCAGTATGCCGAAAGACCAGTTCCCGATGCTCTTAAAACAAATGATCCAAGAAATGGAAGCCAACACTTCGCAGAATTTAAAATCTGGTTTCAGAAAGTGTGGTTTGTTCCCCTTAAACCGAGATCCTGTATTGCAAAGAATGCCAAATCAGCAGCTGGAGGCTACTGTCCCAGTTCGTGAATTATTAGGGGAGAGCTTTCTGGAGAATTTAAGATCTACAAGAGTGCAAGTCACTGAAACAAGGGCTAATCGAAGAAGGAGACGCGTAAACGTTCCCCCGGGTAAAAGTATTACAGCTGCAGATTTAGTAGAAGAAGAAACAACAGGTCGAAATATCATTTTGTCTCCTCTTCTTTCGGATTCTGGTCAATCTTCAGAAGTTGTTATGGAGGCATCGGGAACATTAAGGAACATCGAGAATATAGATTCCAACCAGGAGACAAGAATTATTACAGCTGCAGATTTTGTAGAAGAAGAAACAACAAGTCGAGATATCATTTTGTCTCCTCTTCTTTCGGATTCTGATCAATCTTCAGAATTTGTTATGGAGGCATCGGGAACATCAAGGAACATCGAGAATGTAGATTCCAACCAGGAGACAAGAATAGTAGCCCCTACTATCTCCCCATCATCTACTCAACGCGAAATAGAAAGTATAATTGGGACTATCCACTCATCTTCAATCCAAACGGATCAGTCAATGGCAGATACAAAACATGGGGAGCAATCTCATGGCACTTTGACAGCAGTAAGAAATATCGAGCCGCAACCAGGTACATCTTTTGGGGGACCACAAAAACGTAAACCTAAGAAATCTCTGCCGAGACTTAAAAAATCAGCGAAAGGACCTGCTAAATTAAAAGGCAAATATGTTGTTAAATCGAAGAAAAAGAAAATATATGTAGGTTCAGACGATGACAGTACAAGTGCGTCGTCAAATATATCATTCCAAGAAAGTGACTGCAGTACTAACTGGTGCGATTTAAATGACGAAGAAGTACGGGGAGAAAATGAGAAAGAAAATAATAGCAGCATAGTGAACAGTTTGAAAGAAAATGAGGAAGACGGTAACAAATCATTAGATGTTGAGGAAGGAAGTAACGTTCTTGTTAAATATGATGGAAACGTTTATCCTGGAAAAATATTGAGAAAGTTACCTGAATCGGCTCTTGTGTCTGCCATGCAAAAAGCTGGGCATAACATATGGAAATGGCCCTCCAAGCCTGATATAATTTGGTACGACAACTCAGAGATAATTCAGGCAATAAACGAACCAGTTCTGGTATCAAAAAGAGGTTTGTACAGAATTACCGAATTGGTAGAGTTAGAATAATTTATTTCTACCAAAAATAATTATATTTTTTTGTATGGCAAGACATATTTTTTATCTGTGTAATAGGGCACTAGATGCACATTTTTTGATTAGCTATAGGTGACAATGTGCCATTCCTACTGTTTTAAGAGATATAAAGAGAAATGTAGCGTGGCACATTTTCACCCCAAATAATAAGGTGAGAATATGCCAACAATATTATGTTTTCTTAGACTAAGTATTATTGTTTCTTAATTTTTGTTATTCAGAACTCATAAATAAATATATTACCAATATGATTTTATTTATTAATACTGAAATACCTGTATTTTTTTTTTGTTAAAATGAAAAATCCTCTAAATGTGGCACATAGTAACCCCGAACGACGGTACATATATTATACACTAAGCACCGACCAAATTTCGTACAGCCTAATATAGAAGCACACTTCTTTTGATTTCTTCTTCTGGGTGCTTCCTCAGTGTAATACAAAATATCTATCTATGTAATGTATTGTATTAAGTATATCAGTCGTCTAGTACCCATAACACAAGCTCTGCTTAGCTTGGGGCTAGATGATGCTGTGTGGATTGTCCAGTATTATTTATTTAGAGAACCACACTCCTATCTTCAAAGCTTCTAAGACCTATCCATCTTAACTTTATCATAACACTAAAATAAATATTTTTTTGAATGTAACTACAGAATTACCTTGTTCCTACATATAATTCAAGTTTCTTTATTGTGAACATTTTGTACCAAAGTAAAAAAATTCAACAGTCTCAAATATGAACCTTGTTTGGTCACAATAAGTACTTTATTCTAATGTTATTATGAAGTACGTTTTTGTTATGAAATTGTATTTTGTGTTGCAGAAAAAAATAAATTACTTATCAATCTATGTTAATAAGTGAAAAGTTTGGATGGATGGGTGTTTTTTGCTTTACAAGGAATAAAATAATAAAGTTGCTACATTAAATTAATTTCTGCGTAATCTTAAGAAAAGTCTCATTGTCTTTGTTTCACATGCAAGTTTTTTTTTTATTTCAATGCGATTATTTATCCATAATATACATTTTTTTTTAAATCAACGCCATTTTCTATACCAAGTTTTCACACCGCCTTGACCCTTACACAGCCAAAGGCCAACCCTTTATAAATAAATTTAAATCCGTTATATAATTCTATGTATAACTACATTCAGCTTGAGCTCAATCATTTCCGATCGCGACACATTCCTTTTGCTCACGAAAAAACTTCGACAGACGTTGTTTTTGCACATCATTGTAGTTTTTGTTCGAAGTCCTTACTTGTTCTAATAGATTTAGAACTGCCCTGTTATTAGGGGATAACCTTTCCGCTTGCCGTAGATCGGAGAGCGCAGCCTCGTAGTTTCTAAGGGCGAAATTGGCCTGGCCGCGCCGGTACAGAGCCTTCTCGTTACTGGAGTCCGTGTTAAGGACCTGCCAAAGGAATGTATGATTTAATGCGGTTTCACCCGCGTAATTCCCGTTCCCGTGGGAATTCCGGGATAAAATATAGCCTGTGTTATTCCAGACTATAATCTATCTCTGTGCCAAATTTCATCCATATCCGTTTTTGCATGAAAGAGTAACAAACATCCATCCATACTTATAAGCTTTCACATTTATAATATTAGTAGGATTAGCAAACTGGTTTATGCCGGCTATTCACAAGAGCTTTTCTTTCAGAAAAGTTCATCATCTTTTATCGTCCAAATTTAATTAACTAAATTAATGAAATTTAGCAAATCATCAGTAGATTTGTTATGAGAAGATACCAGAAGTATACATTCATATCACTATCACTACATAGTATAAAACAAAGTCGCTTTCTCTGTCCCTATGTCCCTCCCTATGCTTAAATCTTTAAAACTACGCAACTGATTTTGATGCGGTTTTTTTTATTAGATATAATGATGCAACTGGAATGTTTATACGTATAATAAAACCATGCGATGCCGGGTCGGGTCGCTAGTATCACTAATATTATAAAGAACTAAGTGACAGACTGACAGACAACGCTCAGGGAAAACTTCTGGTCCGTGTACTTTTAGGATGTAGAAGAGTAATTAGAAAGGAATTTAGAAAAAGGAATTCAGATCCTAAGGGGCTTCAAAAAAGAGGTTACATGTAAAACAATTATAATCTGTATTTCAGCAACCGTTCGGAGTACACCGTCAAAATTTAACATACAGATGCCTCTAATAAAAAAACACATGTCTCAGCGTTTTCTAAAATATTTGAAAAAAAAGGCATGACGTATATTAGTTTCCCAAAAAAACATTTTAACTAGCCAGATTTCAAAGCATATCTACATAATAAAGGTTGGTTTTAAAAAGAGTAGATATTAGGTTTGAATTAAAATTAGAAAATCAAGGTCAAACTTTTATTCAAAAACTTGAGTATGCTCGTGGTATCGTTGTAAAGATCATTTTAAACCCGACTTAATGATCTCAAGACTTTAAATTTGGAGGGTGTTCCACTTAGGCTAAACGGTTAAAAAACCTATACTAGGCGGACGAAATCGCGGGGCACGGCTAGTTTATAATATCAGTATAGTGTAGATTCATGAGAATTTAATGCAGCAACAAATTTTCATTTGAAACAACTCACCATATCACACCATTTGGAACTTGTTTTATAGTCCTCAGTCTTCATATAGCAAGTCGCGAGGTTCAAATAGCACTGGGTTATGCAAGTACTTGCTGTTTCGCGCACTGAAATGGTTTCAACATATTATCACTACATAGTACAAAACAAAGTCGCTTTTTCTGTCTCTATGTCCCTTTGACTGCTTAAATCTTTAAAACTCCGCAACGGATATTGATGCGGTTTTTTTTAATAGATAGAGTGATTCAAGAGGAAGGTTTATACGTATAACAAAAACAGTGCGAAGCCGGGGCGGGTCGCTAGTACAATACAATACAAAAATACTTTATTTATTGTACACCAAAAAGAGAATATTACAAAAAAGAACATTAACTAAGACAAGTACAATGGGCGACCATCTATCAATTGTAAAAAGATTGGATTCTGAATCAAAGAATCATTTATTCAAGAAAATATGTCAAATATTACAGATACCACTACCTATTATAGTAAAAAAACGTCATAAAATAAGGTTAAGCTTCTTTTATTTAATTCCATGACTATGATATTTCCATGCACCAGACACATGTTGCCATCAACAAGAAGTGATATGGTAACATGTCTATTGTCTATCGTCATAATTATGATGTTATGGCGTTTACATACTTCATGATGAGAAACAGACTGTCATAAGAAAACAAAATAATATTCCTCATGCATAAAGTCCTCATCCTTATAGTTATAGTTTATTTTATAATATCAAGGTTTTCGTGACCTACATGCAGCCCTTAGCACAATAGTCCAGGGATGTTAGGGAGCTCCGTAACCGTAACCGGAACTATCGGATATCCGATATAAAAAAATATCCATAACCGTAACCGAATCGAATAGGGGCGGAGCCTAATTAAGACACGTTATGAAATTTTTTTTGATCGGTGAAATAGGGTAGTAAAGTTTGTATGGAAAAATATTTTTCCTTGGTTCTATTTACTCGAAACTCGGTATAAATAAACCATAAAATAAATACACAATAACCCCTAGGGGGTGGGCAACAACTTTCTGAAATTTTTATGAAAAAAAACTCTGGTTCGCGGGCGAAGCCGCGGGGCGCGTCTAGTTAAAAATACATAGAAGGAAGCATAAATTCAAGTAAGCATAATATATAAAGCCTAATTTGGAGCGCTATTTGATGCTAAGTAAGAAGATTTTAGCATTATTTATTATCGAGTATGATACTCACAAGTATTGAGTTCTCCGCCACTCTTGGTGTTATATATGACAGTGTTGGCGTGGTCGATGAATCTCAGACATTTGTGGTACTTCCTGATAGCTGACTTGTAGCGGCACGCGCCGAAATACATGTTGCCGATTGACTTCAGCGTCTTTATAGCCACTGTGAGCTGCTCCGGCTGAAATAAACGATAATTATATCACTACATGGTATAAGAAAGTCGCTTTCTCTGTCCCTATGTCCCTCTGTCTCTATGTCCCTCTGTCTCTATGTCCCTCTGTCTCTATGTCCCTCTGTCTCTATGTCCCTCTGTCTCTATGTCCCTCTGTCCCTCTGTCTCTATGTCCCTCTGTCTCTATGTCCCTCTGTCTCTATGTCCCTCTGTCTCTATGTCCCTCTGTCTCTATGTCCCTCTGTCTCTATGTCCCTCTGTCCTTATATCCCTTTGTCCCTATGTATGCTTAAATCTTTAAAACTACGCAACGGATTCTGATGCGGTTTTTTTGAAGTACGAGTGATTCAAGAGGAAGGTTTATACGTTTAATAAAACCGTGCGAAGCCGGGGCGGGTCGCTAATAATCAATAATTTTGGACAATACAATCCACATAGCACCATCTAGCCCCAAAGTAAGCTATTCAAAGTTTGTGTTATGGGTAATAGATAACTGATATATTTAGTACAATACATAGACATTTTTTTAATACACATAGAAAACACCCAGACCGCCGGAAAAAAATTCTGCAGATCGTACACAATTTTTTTCCGAGGCGGAAATCGAACCCGCAACCTCCTGCGTCGCAGGCGGACCTTCGCCATTCGCGCCACATCGGTCGTCGCGTCTGCGGAAACTTTAAATTGGCCTTCAGCGAATATGCACTAGGCTATGCAGGGATGTTCTTATATTTTTACCTTACATATTATTCTAAACCTACTGCGCTACATAGTATAAAACAAAGTCCCTTTCTCTGTCCCTATGTCGCTATATCCATATGTCCCTTTGTATGCTTAAATCTTTAAAACTACGCAACGGATTTTGATGCGGTTTTTTTAATAGATAGAGTGATTCAAGATAAAGGTTTATAGGTATAATAAAACAGTGCGAAGCCGGGGCGGGTAGTAAATATATAAATATATAGTTACGTTCAAGGGTTGCCTGCAGTCTAAGGGATACTCCGGCAGTGTATCAATCGTGCCGTCGCGACAGCCAGCGTCCCATGCCTCCGACGTTATCTCGCCACAGTCTTCTATTATGCATTCCTACAAACAAAACATCAGTCAGCAAATGTGCATAATTCTTCCAATATTATAAACGCGAAAGTTTGTAAGTATGGATGGATGGATGGCTGGAAGGAGGAATGGTAGGATGGATGGATGGATGAATGGATGGATGTTTGTTACTCTTTCACGCAAAAACTACTGAATGTGAATGGAATGGACGAATTTTTGCACAGAGATTATTTTTAATCTCAAATAACATAGGCTATATTTTATCTCACGGGAACGGGAATTGTTTTTATAGTGATAGTATGAATTAAAAACAATGAAAAAAATATATTGAATACCAATAATAATGAATTACATATTCCCGCGGCTTCGCACGCTTTGTTTCTATGGAAACGTTTCAAGGATATTTCTATAGGATACATCCATCTGGCTGGAATAAAACATGGCTACTTTTATCCCCTAAATCAGTTCCCGGGTGTTAGAAATAACCTTTGTAAAAAAAGTTAAGACGCCGAACTTATAAAATATAAACATATAACATTCAATTTACCAACATACCACCGACGGGTGTCCGTTTTCCCTGTTCCCATATCGCTGCATCTCTTCAACTATCCCCAGTCCGGCCAACACTTCGCCAAACACCACGTTTGTGCCATCTACAAGAAAATAATACTATATTACTATTATAATAAACTAGCTACCCGCCCCGGCTTCGCACGGTTTTATTATACGTAAAAACCTTCCTCTTGAATCACTCTATCTATTAAAAAAAACCGCATCAAAATCCGTTGTGTAGTTTTAAAGCTTTAAGCATTCAAAGGGTCATAGGGCAATAGGGACAGAAAAAGCGACTTTGTTTTATACTATGTAGTGATGATGGGAAAGTCTGTGTGAATGTTTGTTGTAAGTTATCTCCGTAACTACTTGAATTATTTAAATGAAATGTGTACGTAGATAGTTTAGCAGCTAGAATAACCCATTGGATAATAAAATTTCGAAATTTTAACCTCTGAAGGGGTTACATAGGGTGGTAAAGTTTGTATGGAAAAATATTATTCCTTGGATTGATTCACTCAAAACTCGGTATAAATAAACGGCAAAGTAAATAATTAGACACGTATTCTTTATTTTTACAAAACTACTTCTAGGAGGCTGGCAATAAATTTCTTAAATTCTTAAAAAAATGCACACGGATCCCCATGTCCAATCCAACACTCTTATCCATCCATGGTTGTCTGGTAGAGATCGCTCTTGAGCGATAAGACCGCCTATTGTTACACATTTTGTAAGTTGTTTATGTTTTGTATAATACCTTTGAGTGTGCAATAAAGAATTTTCTATCTATCTATCTATCTAAATTTGATAAATAAATTTAAATGCGGGCGAAGCCGCGGGGCGCTCCTATTACTACAGTAAAGCAAAGTAAAGAGAGAAATTGAATCACTATGCTCAGCCATTGTCAAAACAAAAATAAATAAAAAATAATGCTTGACAATCCACACAGCAGCATCTACCCCAAGCTAAGCAGAGCTTGTGTTATGGGTAATATATGACTTACTTAATACAATACTTATCATATTGAGATATTTTTTATTATACATAGAAAACATTCAAAACCCCAGAACAAATGTTGTAATTGTTGTAAACAACTCACACTTCAAGAATGCTAATCTAACTTTTTGGCATCACATTTGAAAAATAAATAATGAGGATAAAGCTCAAATCAACTAGAAGTGGAAATTTTGACAGGAATTCGGGTAGTATTTAGAGTATTAGAATATTAGAGTTAGAGTTGTTAGAGTATTAGTATTTAGAATGAGAGGTCTTATACACTATATATATAATTAATCCTTAAATTCAAATAATTATAATTACCTAAATGTGGGCACAATACAGTAGTTATGCAGAATTGAGATCCATTGGAGTGCTTGCATCCTTTATTGGCCATGCTTAACACACCCGGCAAGTGCTGGAAGAGGAATAGGAAACTTCAAATACAGAATTCAAGTTTAATTATTACAAACATTATTAAGAGAATTATTAAGCTACAAATAAACCTTCACCCAAGTTTTAATCTAAATCTATTACGGCGGCGGGTTATTTATTGACTAAATATACATTGTTTGATTATGAAAATTTAAAAATTTAATAAAAAAACATTTAAAAATCTAAATAATCTGACTCCTCATCAAATACATTTGATTGAATGAATAATGAATGTATGTTTTTATTAGTGAATGCCTATTATTACCATCTATTTTAAATTCTATTTTAAATAGTTAAGCTGATGGCAATCCAAATTAAATTAATAAATAAAATGTTAAGCCTCTGAGTATATTTCCCTTATCAATATTAGGTTACAGTTAAATACAGTAACTTCTTAAAAATTTAATTAAAGTGTTAATTGTTAGTGTAAGTTAAAATAAGTTCAGAATGAGATCACTTACAAGCAATCTGAAGTTTTCATCGGGGAAGGTTGGTCCATAAATACTCTCCCCTCCACTTCCATCCCCGTATATCATGTCTCCTGATTGAACCATGAACTGTGATACCACTGAAAAATAATGAGAAAACATTATATGGGACGGTCAAATGTCAATAGCCAAAGGTTACATAATTGAATCAATTATTGAACACTTTATTGTACAATTAAAAACTTAAAAACATAGTACAAAACCCACCCTTATCGCTGAGAGTGATTTCTCCTTGTCAACAAGGTATGTAAAAAGATATAAGAATTGGGTAATGAACTGATAGACAAAAATGGATAAATTATAACATCCAATACATAACTTCCAAATAATTACTAAAGCATAGATTGGCAAATAAGTAATCCTTACTAATATTTTATTGCAAAAGTTTGTTTAGTTGTATGGATGGATGTTAGTTCCCCTTTGACGCAAACCTACTGAATGAATCTGGCTGAAATTGAAAACATAAATAAATTTAATATTTTAACAGACATAGTTATATCACATAAATCAGTTTGCATAGGATTGAAATAGTCTTGAAACATTTCCATAGAAACAAAGTGCAAAGTGGGCATATACTAGTCTTTCATAATACTACTAATAACTAAAGTACCTATGCATTCAGGCATCAACTCTTTAAGCTACCTGATTGTTCTTAGCTTCTGTTAGACAAAACAAGTGATTGTAAACCGACCTCTGTGAAACCTGACACCCTTGTAATGCAACGGCTTTCCGTGACTACCAATGCCTCGTTCCCCAGTGCATAGAGCTCGGAAGTTTTCTGCGGTTTTTGGCACAACATCTTTTCTAAGTCTTATAACAATACGGCCAGCTGAAACATTAATAGACTAGAATATAATAGGTAAAGAATGTTTAACAAACAAGTTTCGCTAAAAGTAAACTCTTGTTACAGATAATTAGTTTTCAGTAACAATAAGCATTATAATGATTATGTCATGGATGGATTAACAATCCACAGGCATCTGAATTATAAGCAACAGTAGCCAGTGTGGAGTCATTATCTTTTTATAGTTAGGAGTAGGTATCATTTTAGTGATAAACTTTGATTTAACAAAATTTTGTAAGTACCTATAACCTGTAACTGACCTTGTCAATATTGTTATAATAGGTATGATGAAAAATCAATGTTTTAAGATGTACTATACATCCAATCTGATGTAGGTAGTTAGGTATGTTAATAATTTTACCAATTAATGATTCATTAACCATGAATGTAAAATTAAGCAGTTGAAACTGCTTAGTTTTACTTTTAACATTTACCGAATCACTAAAAAATCAGGTCCGCGATACGGCGATCTTGTAGATATCGTGTAATTATCGCCATCATTGAAATGAATCTTTTCACCAACTTTGGTTGAACGATGGATAATTGGACAGGTCCATAAAAGGCCTAGGCTTTTTCTGCCTGAACTACGTTCCCACTGCTACAATAGAACGACTGACTGCGGCATGACAAAAGAACATGGTAAAATAAATTCTTAATTTACTATAACTATTTATGCCTCCGAAAGAAAATTACGCAGGCATAAAACATTTATAAAACTGATAAGTGTGCAATTATAATTAATAATAAGTTTACCTTGCTCTCCATCTATGTTTATGTCCAAGTAAACGAGAGGGTTTCTTTGTCTGGCAAAACCCGTGGTCATTTTTTTCATGAATATGATCACCCACAAAACACTAAGGCATGAACACTACGACTTCGTTTCTGCATTGAAATAGAATTGCATTGCAAAGAGTATTTGCATTGTTTGTAACAATGCAGAATATTTAAGTATTCGAGTCGTGTGAAAAAATAAAATACAAACAAATCAAGAATAGTTATTTCGCACTATTCGCACCAAGTCAAGACATATTTTTCGCTTCGCTTCGCACTCATTTTCAACTTCTTGAATCTTGATTATGGCTAGGGATGTTGAAAAAATACACACTTTGCACGAGAAGTAAAGGGAAAAAACTTCCTTGAAGGTTTTTTTTTATTCAATAAAATTATGATAATAAAAATACCTTCGTTTAATTGAAATTCGTATACATTACGATAGATGCCTTTGGTCTTCCAAACTTCACAAAAGACTGTCAGAAACCACTACCTTGGAACATCCTTTACGCAGACGATGTAGCGCTCATCTCTAATGACTTACAAGATCTGATCTACAACAGAACTTCAACTCATGGATAAAAGCTTTTGAAGAGAACGGTCTGAGAATAAGTAGGAAGAAAACAGAGCATATGTCTTGTGTATTTGACGGTGTTACAAACTGAATGCTGGGCAGACAACAAACAACACATAAATAAACTGCACACTACAGAGATGCGCATGTTACGCTGGTCAGGGGGTGTCACACTTCTTGACAAAATCCGAAATAACTACAAAGAGTAGTAGAGTAGTAAGTCGTACCGATAGCCGACAAAGTCAAAAAGAGACGCCTTCGATGGTACGGGCACGTGCAGGGACACCTGGAGGATCATATGGTCAAGCTTGCCCTAAATCTGCCAACAACAACACGAGGACGCGGAAGACCACCTTCCACTTGGTTGACAACGGTTGAAAAAGACCTAAAAGAAACTCATCTCGACAAAGAAACCGCACAAAACCGTGCGCAATGGAGAAAAAGGACAAGGAAGGCCGACCCCAAATAAATGGGAAAACGGTCGAGGATATAATATAATGTCGTAATTAGAGGGAAAACAGGATCATCTCCGTAAAACCGGATTCAACCCCGAATAATGATTTGGAAAATCTTCACTGTCATATTGCAACCAAAGTAATTCCTTTTTCTTTATGACATTTTTCCATCAACAGTTACTTGTCGGTGAATCACAGATTCTATGGACAGGCCGCGCATTGAGCAAAGAGACCGAATACATATCAAGAAGTTATCATTACCTACTCTTGACTATGAAATGCATGGTATCACAAGGAAGGCTCGCAAGTACAAAATAAAATTGTCTAGAAATGCAGCGATCTGCGACACGACCATCCTGACCTCTCACACTCCTGTGTGAGGCAATATCTGAACGTAGAAAGGATCTACAATCTACCGCTTCTACCGCTCGGCTATTCTGACGCCAAAAAAAATTGAAACAAATGATAAAGGTCACCACAATAAAATTTAGATGCTGGCGAGCAAAGTAAGACCATTGCACTAAACCAGTGCATAGTAACGAATTAAATCATAGGATTGAAATTAACAACGCAGTCAAATTTATTTAGTAGCTTCCCGACTTATTACCTACTCAGCTGATCAAAACATTTGCATCAACAGAGTGCAAAATAATAATAAAAATCATAATAATAATGTTACCGAATTCAATGTTTCGATACAGAGGGTACATTCCTGACTAATCACTCTTTATCGTTGGAATAATACCATCACTTAACCAGTGAACATTTACGCTTGACCAGCAAAGTAGAAACAATAACGCTGACCTGGTAATCAATGCTTAACGTGTCATATCAACGAGAGCGCTTAACTAGCGCATAATGCTTAACCCAGCATAAAATCCATAGCTCAAAACTAGAGCTCAATGCTTACCCCAGCAAACAATCCATACCACTTGACTAGTGCTCAATGGTTACACAGCATTCAAATGCGCAGCACTTAACCAGTACCCTATGCTTTACCAGCACTAACGCATAGCACTTCACCATTGCTCTATGCTTATACAGCATTCAACGCGCAGCACTTAACCAGTGCTCCATACTTAACCAGTACTAACGCGTAGCACTTCACCAGTGCTCCATGCTTAACCAGCGTCAACGCATAGCACTTAACCAGTGCTCCATGCTTAACCAGCATTAACGCGTAGCACTTAACCAGTGCTCCATGCTTAAACAGCATTAACGCGTAGCACTTACCCAGTACTCCATGCTTAACTAGCATTAACGCGTAGCACTTACCCAGTGCTCCATTCAAAACCAGCATTAACTCGTTAAACATTACCAGTTGCGCTACGAAAGAGTGATAAGTCGGTACAAGACAAAAATAAAGTAACAAAATTAAGGACTCACCCATTACAATTCTTCTCTTTAGAATTCCATAATAATAATTAGTGCCAATACTCACAAATGGCTGCAGCAACAAAAATCATCAAAATATTTTTACGCATCACCATTGGTAGAAATGCCGTTTTCGTAAAATAAGTGGGCAAAAGGTAACATCCCATTTCTGATGTCGTAATTAGAGGGAAAACAGGATCATCTTCATGATCATCTCCTTAAAACCGGATTCAACCCCGAATAATGATTTGGAAAATCTTCACTGTCATATTGCAACCAAAGTAATTCCTTTTTCTTTATGACATTTTTCGATCAACAGTTACTTGTCGGTGAATCACAGATTCTATGGACAGGCCGCGCATTGAGCGAAGAGACCGAATACATATCAAGAAGTTATCATTACCTACTCTTGACTATGAAATGCCTGGTATCACAAGGAAGGCTCGCAAGTACAAAATAGAATTGAGGTCTAGAAATGCAGCGATCTGCGACATATACATTAAGATAGATAGGTAGATAGATATAAATTACTGACACAAAAGTACATTTTTGGTTAGTAGTATCTTAAATCCTAACTTAGGTTTATCTAGATACTAAGGTTCTCTAAAACTAGGTATGCTTAAAGCGTAACAGCATACAGTGGTGTCACCACCACCCTGTTTACGTGTAGCGCTCTGCATGGCGTGGCTGGTAGGTAGGTATACAGTTGTACACAGGCGATCCACCAATCACACGCATGCGGCCAGTGACAATGCTCATTGTATCATCATCAGCCCTAAGATCTAGCATTACTACGTTCCGCAACAGCCCACTTCCGGACATAGGCCTCCCCTAATGAGCGCTATAGCGCTCTGTCTTCAGCTTGACGCATCCAGCATCTGCCACCATCCATAATGCTCATTGAATAAAATATTATAATTTTATGTACTTGATACTATTGAGCTAGGCTTAAAGGCCTATTTCACTACACGATATTCAGGGACCCTAGCCCTAACTGAGAGTGGTATAATAAGATTTATGGTCCCTGACGGACCCGGCAAGCCTTGCTCCCTAATCTCCCTAACTACCGGGCCCAGAATAACGTGTAGTGTAATACCGCTTTTAAAGAATACCTACATTATTCCGTTTTAACTTGGACTATTTTCAAGGTAACAAACCAGATATATAATAATATATATAGATATATACCATATCGAGATTCTTTTAATTACGGTCCCTTTTGTCACAATCAAACGAAAAATCTTGAAGTGAAAATCGTCTGTCTCTCTTTGACTTTACATGTAGTTCTATCATTTGTCCTACTTTTTGAGTTTTCAAACAAAACTAACTTCATTCATTCATTCACTTGTTTTTTTTTCTTTCAGCTTAGCTCTCCGCTACCACGTATCGCTTTATATACTCTGTGATCATCATCGTCAAACTCCGTGAACTCCGTCAAAGAAAAAGAACAACATTTTGGGATATGATTGTCGAGTTTTCTATTTTATACCTAAAATTGATTTGATGATAAGAAGTCACTGGGTAAGAACTTCATATTGTCAACCATTTCATTGATCGCGGTCATATATATTGTTCCTATTTATGTGGTAAACTTGCTTCTACTTTGGTATATGATAGCTCTATCTCTACGTTGTTTCAGCAGAAAAATGTCGTGTTCCGGTATTTACATATTGGATGTGAAAGGTAAAGTCCTCATATCGAGGAACTACCGAGGAGATGTCGATCTTGCTATCATCGACAAGTTCATGCCACTTCTCATGGAGAAAGAGGAAGAAGGAATGTTGACTCCCTTGCTTCAGACCAGTGAGTGCACCTTCGCATATATCAAGACCAACAACTTGTACATTGTCTCCACGACTAAGAAGAATGCTAACATAGCTCTAGTTTTCGTATTTTTGTACAAAATTGTTGAAGTCATGACTGAGTACTTCAAAGAACTGGAAGAAGAGAGTATCCGTGATAACTTCGTGGTTATTTATGAACTGATGGATGAATTACTTGATTTTGGGTATCCTCAGACCACTGATAGTAAAATCCTGCAAGAGTATATAACCCAGGAAGGCCATAAACTTGAAATGCAGCCACGCATCCCCATGGCTGTCACCAATGCAGTCTCCTGGAGGTCTGAAGGCATTAAGTACAGGAAAAATGAAGTTTTCTTAGATGTGATAGAGTCTGTCAACCTACTGGCCAATTCTAATGGGAATGTATTGAGAAGTGAGATTGTTGGTGCCATTAAAATGAGAGTGTACCTATCTGGTATGCCGGAATTGCGTTTGGGACTCAATGATAAGGTCCTTTTCGAAAGCACAGGGAGGGGGAAGTCAAAGTCTGTTGAATTAGAGGATGTAAAATTCCATCAATGTGTGAGGTTGTCCCGATTCGAAAATGATCGAACAATATCTTTCATTCCACCTGATGGTGAGTTTGAGCTTATGTCCTATAGGCTCAATACTCATGTGAAGCCTTTAATTTGGATTGAGTCTGTGATTGAGCGTCATGCTCATTCCCGAGTAGAGTACATGATTAAGGCGAAGTCTCAGTTCAAGAGGCGATCAACTGCCAATAATGTTGAGATTATTATCCCCGTGCCAGCCGATGCTGACTCTCCTAAGTTCAAAACTACTATTGGCAGTGTGAAGTACACTCCAGAACAGAATGCTATAACATGGTCCATCAAATCATTCCCTGGAGGCAAGGAGTATTTAATGAGAGCGCACTTTGGGTTGCCATCTGTAGAATGCGAGGACTTGGATGGTAAGCCACCTATACAAGTGAAGTTCGAGATCCCGTACTTCACTACCTCTGGCATTCAGGTCCGGTATTTGAAGATCATTGAGAAGAGTGGATACCAGGCCCTTCCCTGGGTGAGATACATCACCCAGAACGGAGACTATCAGCTTAGAACCAACTGAGCGTTAACATTCCTTAGATTTAGTGCACATTATGTATTATGAATATTTTGCAAATTGTTAATTATTTAATTATGAGGTAATTGATATAATCATAGTATTATTGTATTTGACTATTTAATAAATTAATTTTCTTGATCTATTTGTTTTGTTACTAAGATAAGATATCCAATGAACCTGCCCTACTGCATCCTCATAATAAAGGTCACTTTTACATCACTAAGCTTCTGCTCTCATTTTTTTGAGATGCCTTGCTTTTCTACCAAATTTCATAGAGAATCATATAATTACGTTAAACAAAGGAATTTGCAAAATTCACACGTACAGTTTGTTATACCTAACAAAAGCTTTTTAATGCATATGTAGGTAGTTTCATTTTGTTTATTTTAGAAAGAGATACGAAAACAGAGTTTGATGGCCACCAAGAGCAACTTTGTTTCTCGTGGTTGGCTAATGTACCTGTTGTTTGATAAGGCGACGTTTGAAAACCATCCTACCATGGGCGTAGTCAGGCATGGGGTCAGGGTGGGGCAGCAGTCTAAAATAATGTGTACCTAGCAAACTATAAGCGCGGTCTTACCCCAGTTAATTTTAACATACAAAAGTATCTGTATGTATTAATTCGAATTATCCAATAAACTTTCTAATAGCTAACCTACCGACACCAAGAAATCCTCCATCCAAAAATTTGTCTCTGACTTTGCTAGACATTGACTTACCTGTTTGGGCTCTGGACGTACTTATTCCAATTTTTTATCAGTCAATTTGAAGGTCAATTTATAGTTTTTTCAGGTACAGTTATTAAACTACTAGACAATACCAATACCTAACCATTCTGTGCCTAATTTTAGCCAGATCCGATCAGTATTTTTTGCGTGAAAGAGCAACAAACATCCATACTTACAAACTTTCGCGTTTATATTATTAGTAGGATTTTAATTTAAGTGAGCAATAAAATGTATATATCTATCTTTACACAAAATATAAATACACACATATAAATAAAACAAAACAAAAAATCAGTCTTTATCTTTATTCCTGCACTTATCAATAACATGTTGTATATCCAAGGACTCTCCATTAGCGATGCCGTATCCTTTCTCCAGTCCGTGCGGGTTGGACGGCGTCACACAGCTCTGATGCGACTCTTTACGCAGCACCGCGTCCACTTCCACTGACGTGAAGAATGCGACTGATTGAGGGAGGTCGTTTATCCCCACTCTGGAAAAAAACGTTTTCATCTAAATAGATAGACGACCTCAGTGGCGCAGTGGGCGAGAGTCCGCCTGCTACGCAGGAGGTTGCGGGTTCGATTCCCGCCTTGAGACAAATGTTTGTACGATTTGCAAATATTTGTTTCGGGTTTTAGGTGTTTTCTATTTATACAAATTTCAATCTACGCTTGTATTAAGTATATCAGTCATCTAGTACCCATAACATAAGCTGTGCTTAGCTTGGGGCTGGATGGTGCTGTGTGGAATGTCCAACATCATTTATTATTATTTATTCAAGTGGAAGGTTTATGTATAATAAACACGTGCGAAGCCGGTCGCTCGCTAGTTTATGAAAATAAATAATAGTATAATAATGTACTGTAAGAGTTTACCTCTGCGAACAGAATGCCCTCGTGAGCAGGTTGGTTATTTGCAGCGCCAACGCGGCCTCGTACTTATGTTCGTCCCGCACCAAGTAGCGGACCTCGTCGTGGAAACTCAGGCAGAATCTAAACAATAGTATAATACATTTATTTAGTGATTTATTTCTGATGCTTAGGCGGCCTATATATTACGTGAGGCATTTTCATTAATTAATTAAAAGATAAATTGTTACATTACTTTTTTTTTGCCGTTGTATATCAGAAAAAAAAGACGTGATATTTGCTAAACCCCCAGACTTTAGACGGGCCATATTACAAAGTTCGGATCTGTAGGTGTGTCACGTTACCTAGTGTAGGGCTTTAGATGGGCCATGTTACAAAGTCCGGGTCTGTATGGACCATGTTACAGTCCGGCTGTGCTATTACGCTAAAATCGCCCATCCAAATTGATATTCTTGCGCCATTTCAATGGCCATCGCGCGCGTCCTTTCCATACAATTTCAAATTACGAAAGCCATAAAAAGGGCTTTCTTAGGTCAGTTTTGAAAAAAAAATGACTTATGAAACAAAACTGACATAAGAAAGCCCTTTTAATGGCCTTCGTAATTTGAAATCGTATGGAAAGGACGCGCGCGATGGCCATTGAAATGGCGCAAGAATATCAATTTGGATGGGCGATTTTAGTGTAATAGCACAGCGGGTCTGTATGTGGAGCATGTTACCTGGCGCGCGGCTCCAGATGGGCCATGGCCACCAGCATGAGATGCAGGAAGTCCGCGGCGGCGCTCTGCACGGCCCAGTTGAGGCGCGTGCCGGCCCAGCGGCCCGCCGCCTGCTCCAGCGCTCGCGACAGCCGACCCGACAGGAACGCCGTGCGGGGGGCCTCAGACTCTGCAACAAATATACCAGACTAGTATACTAGTATATCTATATATAAAAAAGGAATCCCTATTTGCCTTTGTTACGGCATCACGAGTGAACGGCTGGATCGATTCGGTTATAAAACTCGATATAAATAAACTATGGTTAAACACGTATAATTACACGTACTATAATCATACACGTATTTTTTATTTTTAAACAATAACCTCTAAGGGGTGTGCAACAAATTTCTGAAATTTGTATGAAAAAACTGGTTCGAGGGCGAAGCCGCGGGGCGCATCTAGTAAATAATAAACAATAAAGAATGTTTTCATTACTCATACTCGGAAAGTAGGTCTGTTGCCAGTTGCCTGAAGAGCAGGTTGAAAGTGATACTTTTCAGCCCTAGGGAGAATCGTTTTCAACTGACAGCTATAACGTACTATTGAACCATGATAGTGGTAGAATAAACGCTGAAGCTAAAAAAATCACCTTCGCAACAATTCACTGAATTAAAAAAACACAAGGCAGTATGGCTTTATGGCTTTTTCCTGTCCTAGATGGACTACATATAGAAAAATTAGCGGCAATTTGATTAATTTGTTTTCTCATGTTTTTTATTTATATTTCCTTGTATTCGTAATGAAAAGCACAGTGTTTACCTCGGGTGAAAGTAACTTATTTAGTCCCTCGAACTATTGGCGCCCTCGCTAGTTACTTTCAACCCTTGGGTAACAATGTACTACTGTATTGTACCTGCGATTTCTTCCAGTTTGTTGAACATATCTGACTCTGTCCCCCCGACCCACCGCGGCCGCTCGAACATCTCGTCAATCCGCTTCCCGCTCATTTTAGCCAGGCGCATGGCTTGGTAGCTCGTCATTTCTACGCTCTAAAACAACAAATATTGCTGGACAATCCACACAGCACCATCTAGCCCTAAAGTAAGCTAGTCAAAGCTTGTGTTATGGGTACTAGATAACTGATATCCTACTAATAATCTCTATAATCTCTATAATATATAAAAGAAAGTCGTGTTTGTTACAACACTTATAACTCGAGAACGGCTGGACCGATTTTTATGATTTTGGTGTTTTTGGATTTGTCTTCGTCGGGAATAGCATATTATGTATAAAATATGATATTTGACAAATAAATAAATTTCCCCGCGGGCGACGCTGCGGGGCGCAGCTAGTATTATATAAATAAATAAATATTTCCGGACAGTCCACACAGCATCATCTAGCCCCAAGCTAAGCAGAGCTTGTGTTATGGGTACTAGATGACTGATATACTTAATACAATATACTACATAGATAGATATTTTTTATTATACATAGAAAACACCCAGACCAACGGAACAAATTTCTGCAGATCGTACACAAATTTGTTCCGAGGCGGGAATCGAACCCGCAACCTCCTGCGTCGCAGGCGGACCTTCGCCCACCGCGCCACATCAGTCGTCAAATAGTTATATGTACGAGCCGTACAGATTTAGCTACATGAAAGAATGCGGAATATGTTCAAATTTACAGAACGTTTCCTCTGTACGGTTCGTACTCAGTTACTCTTTCACACAAAAAGCACTGAACGGATATGGATGAAATTTCGCAGATATTATTTTGGTATAAGTAAATAAATAAATTTATTCAAAATAACTTAGGACTAAGGGAGTTTAAAAAGTACATAATAATTATATCTATAGGTATGAAACAATACATGTGCCTGAACTAGGATAAACCTGTATCTCAGGCAGAAAGTGCTTAGATGGAACAAATAAAATCTATCTATATATATATGTATAGATTATTTATAGTCTGGAATAACATATAGACTATATTTTATCCCGGAATTCCCACGGGAACGGGAATTGCGCAGGTGAAACCGGGACTTTATAAAAACTATTATAAATTATTATTAATATTCATTATAAAAACAGTACCTTTTCATCTAAATCTTCATCCAAGAAGCCCTCCATGTATTGCTTCTTGAGTGTGTAGACGCGCCTGCCTTTGGTCGTGCCGTACATCTTGGCCGCTTTGCTCTTGGCCTCTGATATCGTCATCGTTGGGTTGAACTGTTTCAGCAACCTTTCTGCGAAGTTCTGGCCCGCACCTGTAATAAATTAAGATTAAGTTATTAATTACTAGCAGCGCCTCGCGGTTTCACCCGCGTAATTCCCGTTCTAGTGGGAATTCCGGGATATAGGGACATAGGCCTTCCCTAATGACCGCCATAGCACCCTGTCTTCAGCTTGCCGCATGCAGCATCTGCCAGCAGTCTTTCGCAGAATCATTTATTGGCTAAGGTTAAACTATCTACATCTACCTATCTACCTACTTATAACATGTAGTCTCAAAGAGTGGATTTAAACTCTCCACACACTGAAGCCGGAGGCGGAGCGGAGGCGAAGGCGTGGCGGTTTTTCCTGCGGCACCACGCCGCCACCGCCTGCGTTGTGTGTGTAGGCTTTCATAGGATTCCATAGAATACAACTCGCACGCCTTCGCCTCCGCTCCGCCTCCGGCTTCTGTGTGTTTCGAACTTTAGTGATACATTTTTTTAAATGAACATTAGTAGCAGTAACCATATATCCTTGCGTAGTTGATGACCTTGGCATGCGAGCGGTTGATGTCCACAGCTCCTTACCATATATCTTTGCGTAGTTGATGACCTTGGCATGCGAGCGGTTGATGTCCACAGCTCCTTACCATATATCCTTGCGTAGTTGATGACCTTGGCATGCGAGCGGTTGATGTCCACAGCTCCTTACCATATATCCTTGCGTAGTTGATGACCTTGGCATGCGAGCGGTTGATGTCCACAGCTCCTTACCATATATCTTTGCGTAGTTGATGACCTTGGCATGCGAGCGGTTGATGTCCACAGCTCCTTACCATATATCCTTGCGTAGTTGATGACCTTGGCATGCGAGCGGTTGATGTCCACAGCTCCTTACCATATATCCTTGCGTAGTTGATGACCTTGGCATGCGAGCGGTTGATGTCCACAGCTCCTTACCATATATCCTTGCGTAGTTGATGACCTTGGCATGCGAGCGGTTGATGTCGGCGGCACGCGCGGTCAGCGAGTGCAGGTCGGTGCTGGCCGCCTTGTCCCCCGCCAGCACGGACCAGCCGAAGGGTGTGCCGCCGCAGATGCCGATGCCGCTGTCGCCCAGCAATGCTGCTATCCAGAGCTCCTGTAAATAAATAATACTGGACAATCCAAACAGATATTTTCCCGTTAGAGTACGATCTCGGAATCTTCAAAACAAGAGTGAATAAGTTCTGGGAAAGTGTGCTCAATCTTAGGCCTGATGTTCAGTCACTTAATACTAATAAAAATATCTATCTATGTAATGTATTGTATTAAGTATATCATCAGTCATCTAGTACCCTTAACACAAGCTCTGCTTAGCTTGGGGCTAGATGATGCTGTATGGATTGTCCGGAATTATTTATTTATTTTATTTATTTATTTACTTACGTAAGTGAGATAGGGGCCAGATGCTTGACCATTTTCAATAAAAAACCACCATCATCTAGCCCCAAGCTAAGCAGATCTTGTGTTATGGATACTAGATGACTGATATACTTAGTCACTAGCCAGTTATTTATCCAAGTGAGCTCTACAATAGCTAGTTATTTATCTGAGCGAGTTCTACACTAGCCAGTGATTTATCCAAGTGAGTTCTACACTAGCCAGTTATTTACCCGAGTGAGTTCTACACTAGCCAGTTATTTACCCGAGTGAGTTCTACACTAGTCAGTTATTTACCCGAGTGAGTTCTACACTAACCTGCGAGTCCACATCGGCTCCTACAAACTTGTACCCCTCCGGCGCTTGCACCATGGCTCTCAGCTCTGAGCCGACCCTCTCTTCTTGCGCGTTACTGGCCGTCATCCAAGTGGGTTCGCTTGCACTGAAAATCACGAATTTATTAATACATCTTTATTTCTGTATTTTTTTTTGAAGTTTGTTTCTTTTTAAAGTACAATAAAGAAGAGAAAGAAGAATATATCTGCCAAAAAAAACTCACTCGCAGTGACCTTAGTTCTTTCGTGATCATGGAGCTTGAAACGGTGCCGAAATATCGGAAAACGCAAAAGAAATCAAATCACGGTAAATATCCCGTATTCAATGACTTTAGTGTTAAAAACCATGATAGTTTTAAAAGTTATACAATAAAGAGTTCAATAAAGAGATCTGTGTTACTCCTCCAACTCTGGAAGTTCGAAACACACTGAAACCGGAGGCGGAGCGGAGGCGAAGGCGTGCGAGTTGTATTCTATGGAATCATATGAAAGCTTATACACACACCGCAGGCGGTGGCGACGCGGTGCCATAGGAAAAATCGCCACGCCTTCGCCTCCGCTCCGCCTCCGGCTTCAGTGTGTGGAGAGTTTTAGTCGCTGAACGAACTGAAGCTGTAGGGGGCATCAGAATAAGGGTCTCATGTGGCAAGTAAGCTCTTTGAGGTGGTCGCGGCACGTCATGTGTTTCAGGCGTCGCAAAAGGGAGTCTTAGGTGAAGTACTTTTCTTTCCGCATTTGAACTTTGTTTGGTATATTATGGTTTAGCTATATGCTAGCCAGCCTTACTCTGTCCTAAACATCTAATCTTCCTGGGATCTTCACAGGCTACGCGGACCAAATATTGAAGCGAAGAGAAAATCAATTATCACTTTATTTTTTAAATTATTTGGTTTGATTTTTTTTTTGTTATGTACCTAAATACCTACAGTTTAAAATTTGATTTGTCTAGGTGCTTACATATTTACAAAATATGCCTAAAGAAATAAAGATTCACAAATTTACTGGAGTCACCTCGGCAAGTTGAGGCGTGAGCGTGAGTTTACGATCACGCCACGCCATTTAATTTTAACTACATGTATAAACCAATTTATGTAAGACAAAGGGGCATTTTTTTAACAGTCCACATGCACAATAAAATCGTGCCGTAATTTGCCGTGCGACTATCACACAAATTGTAGCGATAATACGCTGTATTATCATGTTACCGTCTAGTTAGAGTCCCACACACGACGACTTGCGGCAGGATAGCGCCGTATTGTCGCGCGGCATTAGGTCGCTTGTCGCGCGGCAGCCACACCACTTGTTGCGACATGATGCTGTATGTTATCTTGTTACCGTCTAGTTAGAGTCCCACACACGACGACTTGCGGCAGGATAGCGCCGTATTGTCGCGCGGCATTAGGTCGCTTGTCGCGCGGCAGCCACACCACTTGTTGCGACATGATGCTGTATGTTATCTTGTTACCGTCTAGTTAGCGTCCCACACACGACGACTTGCGGCAGGATAGCGCCGTATTGTCGCGCGGCATTAGGTCGCTTGTCGCGCGGCAGCCACACCACTTGTTGCGACATGATGCTGTATGTTATCTTGTTACCGTCTAGTTAGTGTCCCACACACGACGACTTGCGGCAGGATAGCGCCGTATTGTCGCGCGGCATTAGGTCGCTTGTCGCGCGGCAGCCACACCACTTGTTGCGACATGATGCTGTATGTTATCTTGTTACCGTCTAGTTAGAGTCCCACACACGACGACTTGCGGCAGGATAGCGCCGTATTGTCGCGCGGCATTAGGTCGCTTGTCGCGCGGCAGCCACACCACTTGTTGCGACATGATGCGTTCGCGATTGTTGCGCCAATACGACATCATGCGGCCGAATGATAGAACCTGGCAAATAAATGAACTGAGTTTATAAATGTAAATATTAAATCATCATCATCATCAGCCTATATTAGTCCACGGCTGGACATAGGCCTCTCCTAATGACCGCCATAGCGCCCTGCGCCCTCAGCTTGCCGCATCCAGCATCTCATCAATCATTAAATGGAACTCGTGATTTCCAACAAGATAATTTTACAAAATATTTAAAAGCCCCGGAAGATTTGTGCGATTGAAGCAGAGAGCAAAAGGTAACCTTTAATCGTGCGGTGGGGATTGAACTTGCAATCTTCTGCGTCTTAGAATCACTGAGCCACAGGTCGTCTATATACTATTTGATTTAATTTTATTTATCTGCACAAAAGTTATGCAATCCCTCAGTACTAAATAAAAATATTTTCTTCTTGTACATTTTTAACCAGCAGTAAAAGTAGTAACTTTATCGATATGAGATGCTTTCAAAGAAGATGAATATTGCTAATAACTAAATATAACTTTAATCCCACACTTTTTAATCCGACTCCTTAAACTCACACTTTTTAATCCCACATTTTTTCTCGTCCTAATCCTACTAATACTATAAACGCGAAAGTTTATATGTATGGCTAGATGGATGTTTGTTACTCTTTCACGCAAAAACTACTGAACGGATATGGATGAAATTTGGCACACAGATAAAATAAATAAATAAATTAAAGTCTGGTATAACACATAAGCTATATTATATCCCGGAATTCCCACGGGAACAGAAATGGCCTATTTATTATAATTAATTATTTATCAAAAATGCAGTTAAAACTTGTAATAATTAGTCATATACCTTCTCAGCATCATTCCCCTGCGCCGTGAGTACGTTCTGACTGAACATGTCCAGAAAGTCTTTCGCCAGGGGATTGCCCACTTTGTACTTCGGCCCGTCCTTGTGGGGGAGACGCAGGAAATGGCAGCACTCTGGAATATTTTACTCATTTAGTACACCTTGAATGAATGAATAAATGCTTTTAAATTATTTAAAAGCAGGTTCTCAATTTAAATGTCCTTCTTTGTGTTTTTTATTTATTTTTATAAATAATAATAATAATAAATAGGCTGGATACACAGCACCATCTAGCGTCAAAGTAATCTACTCAAAGCTTGTATTATGGGTACTAGATAACTGATATACATTATCAATTAGATTTATTATTATACCATTACTTCTTTCGAGGTGGTCCAATTTTGATGATTATTTTTCACCCATAACACAAACTCTGCTTAGCTAGATGATAATAAGTGTATTCGAGCATTATTCATCACTACATAGTATAAAATAAAGTCGCTTTTTCTGTCCCTACATCCTTATGTCCCTTTGACTGCTTAAATCTTTAAAACTATGCAACGGATTTTGATGCGGTTTTTTTATTAGATAGAGTGATTCAAGAGGAAAGTTTATAAGTATAATAAAACCGTGCGAAGCCGGGGCGGGTCGCTAGTTTATTAAATAAAAAGAAACATTGCGTGTGAAGCCGCGTGCAAAGACTAGTGAATAACTAAGGTAATACCTTGCAGGTGTATCCTACACTGGTTGACGGCGTTGCTCGTCCACCTTGCGAGAGTAGTATGCCCTCCGTCCTAGGTCTTCTGAATACAAATACAATACTAAGGAGATACCTTGCAGTTGTATCCCGCACCAGACGCCCAGCCCGTGGTACTGGTTGGCGGCGGCTTGCTCGTCCACCTTCTTGCGAGCGTAGTATGCCCTCCGTCCTAGGTCTTCTGAATACAAATACAATACTAAGGAGATACCTTGCAGTTGTATCCCGCACCAGACGCCCAGCCCGTGGTACTGGTTGGCGGCGGCTTGCTCGTCCACCTTCTTGCGAGCGTAGTATGCCCTCCGTCCTAGGTCTTCTGAATACAAATACAATACTAAGGAGATACCTTGCAGTTGTATCCCGCACCAGACGCCCAGCCCGTGGTACTGGTTGGCGGCGGCTTGCTCGTCCACCTTCTTGCGAGCGTAGTATGCCCTCCGTCCTAGGTCTTCTGAATACAAATACAATACTAAGGAGATACCTTGCAGTTGTATCCCGCACCAGACGCCCAGCCCGTGGTACTGGTTGGCGGCGGCTTGCTCGTCCACCTTCTTGCGAGCGTAGTATGCCCTCCGTCCTAGGTCTTCCTGAATACAAATACAATACTAAGGAGATACCTTGCAGTTGTATCCCGCACCAGACGCCCAGCCCGTGGTACTGGTTGGCGGCGGCTTGCTCGTCCACCTTCTTGCGAGCGTAGTATGCCCTCCGTCCTAGGTCTTCCTGAATACAAATACAATACTAAGGAGATACCTTGCAGTTGTATCCCGCACCAGACGCCCAGCCCGTGGTACTGGTTGGCGGCGGCTTGCTCGTCCACCTTCTTGCGAGCGTAGTATGCTCTCCGTCCTAGGTCTTCCTAACACAAATACAATAATAATAAAGAAAAAAAAAAAAAATTATTTTTCCTTTGAAAACAAACGGCCTTACCACAAAAAAAAATTTACGACTTAGACATGTGTTTAACAGTTGTTTATCAAGGTTTCGTAGGATTACTTTTAATAAACAACTGTTAAACACGTGTCTAAGTCGTGATTTTGTTTTTTGGGGTAAGGCTGTATATGTCTACCTTATACAACAGGTCAAGTGCGAAAGTAACTTCGCCGTCTGTACCATCCTTCCTAATGTTATAAACGCGATAGTTTGTATGGTATCTGATTAATGGGATAAAAAGTAGCTTGTGTTATTACAGGGCTAGAAATCAATTCATATAAATTTCAGACATTCCGTTCAGTAGTTTTTGCGTGAAAGAGAACCAAACATCCGTCCACACATCCAAACAAACTTTCAAAAGCGTAGCTTCATTGAAAAGCATAGCTTATCAAAAGTATTCGATTGTGTACACCATGAGACATTAATCAGGAAACTACATCACTATGGAATAAACACCTCTTTGGATCTTCTTTCTTCTTACTCAAATGACAGTACTTAAGTATAAGAGATTGCCGGCGACGAAACTTACTAATCGATTTAATTTAGTTTTGTTTTCCAAATTTTATTTATATTGTACGTTAATTTGTCAATATATTAATTTTCAGGTAAACATAGAAAAGAATTGGTACTTGTCTCCGACAACAATAGGCCGTAGATTATGTGATAGTAGTTAGAGACCAATTGAAGTACCTACCATTGTTCTCGAAAAAATAGAAAGGAGAGTAGGAATGACAGAGATAGATATAGCTTCTAGAAAATCGTGGAAATGTAAGACAAGGACGGCGTAATTGAATGCCTCTAAAAGGGATAGATTTATGAAATTTCTACTATGGCCATCCTGGTACCGTTCGCAACAGAGTAAGAGATTGACTTGAGATTGAAAAGTCAAACTCTTACTCTGTTGCGAATAACATTAGTTAGAATCGCGAAAAGTCAATCTCTTACTAATGTAAGGATAGAAATAATAGTCTCTGACAAACCTCAACAGTCTTCGGTAAGATAAACCTATCAGTATCCACCGCCTCCTTGCAATGCTTCATGGGACAGGATTCCAAGAGCTGTTCCAAGGGCAGCTTGGGACCTTCCGAGTCCTGGGCTTGCCTGCTGTAGGGCACCAGGAACCCCCACCCCTGCCCTTTGATGTAGTGGAGGGGGTAGCCTTCCCAGGACAGGCGGAGTAGCTTTGGAGTTATCTAGAAAAGACATGGCTTTTTTAAATGAAACTAACACTACATTTTTATTAATACAACAAAAACAATAACATAACGACTTATGACTGCTGACTTATGAATTGTAAAATGTTTAATAGTTTCTTATCATTGTGAATAAATGATAAGAAACTACTAAAAATTTAAGGCAGAGGGCCCAGAATACTGGCAACATTGCCACGTTGAATGGCAGTGCTAATTCGTTGACCGAAATAGAAGCCAGCATTCCGATTACAAACTTCTAAAAGGGACTAGGACTTGTAATTTGAACCCTACTTTGAACACACATTGATCATTTATCAACTCTGATGACTGATGATGACTTCTGTGGCGTAGTAAGTCCACCTGTGACGCAGGAGTTTGCGGGTTCGATTCCCGCGTCGGTACCCAACTAACATTTTGGTGTCAGTTAAGGGTATTATTATTACTTTTAACTGTTTAACGGAGTAATAATGATCTCAGTTGTAACTATAAGCTTTATAAGGTAGTTAAAATATAAATTGAGCTCGAAAAGTGTTAGTAGTATTATACTGAACGACGTTAAACAACTTTTAGAGTTACAATAGTGCTAACTGCAACAAGTATACTTAAGATGTTATAGGTTTAACCTGTTTATAACACCCAAATCTATACAACGGTGCTCGCTGACTCTCGTTAACACTTATTGTTGTTTAGTTTTTTCCGTAAAGTGCCTTATAAGTATTTTGGTGTTATATTGATTATAAGGTGCAGACATTACTTTTAAAACAGAGTTTGTCAAGAGTATAAGTTCATTTTATGCTTAGCCGGTAGTATTGTCTTGGCTATAGTAATTGTAGTTACTTAAGACTATTAATACACTGTAAAGAGTACTAAAGACTGACAACATTCTTGACTAAAGATGTTGTAATCTCGAAATGTGTAATAGAACACTTAACAAAGACATAAAGCTTTAATGTTCGGTCGCCATTGTTTTGGTCAATTAACTTATATATATTGAATAGGTTATTCAATATTTGACAACAAAATACTTCATTATTTATGTAACTTCTGTCATTCTACTGAAACCTCTTAATTTAACATGCTACTGGCTAATAAGGAAAAAAATAAAAAAATAACAATTTGAAATTTCTTTATTTTTCTTCATAATTTTTATTTAAAATTTTAATTTAATCCAGGGCGCGTTAAAATTGAGATGAGAAACATGGTATACATTTACAGTAAAATTACCGCGGCAGATTATGTTCACTTCACAATGAAAACTTTAACTCCTTAGTTTTTGTATATTCTCCTCTGTCAATTCTGTTACGCCATTCACTGATAGTCACATAATTTTCTTAAGTAACAAAGTTCATAGACTTCCCGTCGTAAGATACAAAATGCTTGAGAATATTCTAACTAACTACTAAGCGATTAAGTGTCAAACAAGTATCTTTAATAGGTCTTGTAATATGTTAGGTGATATTTCATTCTTAACCGAAATGATTCTAACACCTAAAGTATTAACCAACTCATCTACAAGACATTTATACCGGTTAAGGTATTAGCTGAGAATGAATAAACACTCTTGTGCAGGTACTTAACACCCTTATACCACCCTTATACAGGCTTTATAACACCTTTACCTGCAAAATCGTGGGCCTCTTTCGTGGTTATAAGTGAGGTAGAGCATGCTCTAACTCCATTCTTACAGGTATTTTTAACACTAGGATACTCGATTGGAACCGTTATAAGTATGATATACAGGTTATTTTAACGCCAACGTGCTAGTTGGGTACTTACAAATGTTTGTTCATCGGATATTTGTTCAGGATATTCTGGGTGTTTTCTAAGTATAATAAAAGTAATAAAGATGTTTTTTTTACAAAAAAAATCTATTTCTAATATCACGCATTATTAGGGATAATTCTAAAGCAACTAATAAGATCTTTATCAAATTTAAAATGCAATATACTTTTCAAATTCAACAGAATCATCTAAATCGGTTCACCTAGAAAAATGGGAGGTGTTTTTTAAAGTTAGTTGAAAATTATTCAAAACAAAATTAACTAAGTACCTGCATACTAGTAGTAATACTATTAGCCCCGGGCATCCAATCCGGATCTCTACTCGGTTTGCTGCAAAGTTTCCTGTACCACGCCGGGTATCCGGCCAAATACGGCCTGTTTACCGGCAACAAATCCCCCAACTCATAGAGGTATGCAAACTTTCTGCTCAGGCCTTCAACCTCTTTGGTTATTCTAGGTTTAGTTACGGCCTCTATAGATTCTATGTATTCAGAGCTTAGGAATTCAAATTCTTTTGTTTTCGATTTTGAATTTGGATCATCAGTAGAATTATCTTCGGCCAGTATGAATTTCGAGTTGATAACCTCTTTTTTCTTTTTCGTTTGTTTTTTCAGTTTCAAAGTTTGCGTGGACCAGTCTTGGTCCCACATCCAGAGGTCTTGTTTGTAGGCTTCGTTGGCCATGAGTTTGCAAGCCTCATCAGCTTTTTGTGATAGAAGTTGCCTTGATTCTAGTTTAAGGTCTTCGAAGACGGTTTCTGCTGAGTCTATGTATTGCGTCCAGTTTGAGTTCACTGGAAGGTATGCAGATCCTGGAATGAAAAAAATAATTTTATCTTAAGTCGTTTTTTTAAGCTTAGATGAAAAATAAACCTACCTCTTTGATTTAAACTTAGTGTACTTACATATATTAATTTATTATAAATATTTATGTAAGGGTATTTATAATAATGTGTTCTGATCGCGTAAGTTTAAAAAACTTAATATATTAATGTTTCTTTAAATATTTACAGCAAACAAAAAATAAATTTTAACGGTGAGATTAATATCATACAAGTATATCAGGCATCTAGTACCGAAAATATAAGCTCTTCTTAGCTTGGGGCTGAATGATGCTGTGTGGTTTGTTCAGAATATAAAAAATAATGAACTACAGTAGAGCCTCGCTCATCCGGACCCCCGCTACTTCGGTAATCCCGGTAATCCGGACACCGAGTATTCACAGGGGCGGGGCTATCAAAAAATCATCAGAGAGTGCTTTTGAAATGAAGATTGAAAGCCTTCAGCAGCGTATTACAGACTTTTTGAAGACAAAATTGAAATTCATATGTTTAGTTACCTATGGAAAGAACGATGACATGAAAGTATGCTTATGTACACACGTTAGTATGTACATAAGCATACTTGTGAATATTCATATTGCAGACTAAAATCCGAACGCCTTGTTAATCCGCTAAAGACCTGAATTTTGCCTGTCCGAATAAGTCTACTTTGGTCTACTTTAGTATCTTTTTGATGACCTACCTATCTCCAGCATCCCCGCGAACGTGGCGGGATGAGGGAACCTCTCCAGGAACAGCGGCAGCAGCTCCCTGAGGACGCTGTGGGTGTCTGTGACGTCACAGGCGCAGTAATGCACGAGCGTCGCCACACCGGCGCTCCAGATGATAACCTACCTATCTCCAGCATCCCCGCGAACGTGGCGGGATGAGGGAACCTCTCCAGGAACAGCGGCAGCAGCTGCCTGAGGACGCTGTGCGTGGCTGTGACGTCACAGGCGCAGTAATGCATGAGGGCCTGGAAGTGTTGGTGCACGTCCTCCAAACGGCCTTCCGTGAACACGTCGCGGGAGGCCTTGTCTATGGGCGAGCCGCAGTACAGCTTGTGGACCTGGGGAACCATCGTGACTGACAAATAAATAAATAATGCTGGACAATCCACAGAGCACCATTTAGCCCCAAAGGAAGCTTACTCAAAGCTTGTGTTATATCCATTAGTGAAAAAATTGTATGTCTATGGTTATATCACTACATAGTATAAAATAAAGTCGCTTTCTCTGTCCCTATGTCATTGTCCCTTTGAACGCTTAAATCTTTAAAACTACGCAACGGATTTTGATGCGGTTTTTTTTAAGAGATAGAGTGATTCAAGAGGAATGTTTATACGTATAATAAAACTGTGCGAAGCCGGGGCTGGTTGCTAGTATAGTATAAAACAAAGTCGCTTTTTCTGTCCCTATGTCCCTTTGTATGCTTAAATCTTTAAAACTACGCAACGGATTTTGATGCTGTTTTTTTTAATAGAAAGAGTGATTCAAAAGGAAGGTTTATACATATAACAAAATCCCATATTGGATGTCAGTCTAGTTGAAGACCCTCAAAATTTCAGCTTTCTACATTCAGCGGTTTAGGCTGGGCGTTGTCTCCAAAAACAAACAAACAAACATCTATCGTCATCGTACTTGTCTTGTGACATCATCATCAGCCCATATTAGTCCACTGCTGGACATAGGCCTCCCCTAATGAGCGCCATAGCGTCCTGTCTTCAGCTTGACGCATCCAGCATCTGCCAACAGTCTTTCGCAGATCGTCATCCCACCTGACCGGAGGGCGTCCTACACGTTTGCCAAGTCGCGGTTAAACTCAAGAACACGTTTACCCCAACTGTTATCAACCGATAACAGTGACACTACGAAGAACCCTTCGCGAGATATGGCCGGCCCACTGCCACTTCAGCTTGCTAATTCTTTGAGCTATGTCGATAACATTGTCTTATCCAACGTTCCTTTAATACCTTACCTCGCTAAGGTTATTAAGACTGCTGATGTTGATCCAGTCATCATCAGAGGGATGTGGCTCTTTGTTCTTGGACTTGAGGACTGTTCGCTGGTAGCTGGTGACTCCGCTCACACATGTGTGCATTGACATCGTATCCATGAAACGGACCCCTGAATGAAAGAAAGTAATAATGCTGGACAATCCACACAGCACCATCTAGCCCCAAAGTAAGCAACTCAAAGCTTGTGTTATGGGTGCTAGATAACTGATATTTCTATTTAACTAGCGACCCGCCCCGGCTTCGCACAGTTTTATTATACGTATAAACATTCCTCTTGAATCACTCTATCTATTAAAAAAAACCGCATCAAAATCCGTTGCGTAGTTTTAAAGATTTAAGCATTCAAAGGGATATAGGGACATAGGGACAGAGAAAGCGACTTTGTTTTATACTATGTAGTGATAGTGAAGTAAGATAGTAAGATAAGATACCTGTTTTCTCCAACCAATACTGCTCCTTAATCTTAGCCCTATCGAAGGATACGTTGTGCCCCACCACCAGTCTCGGAGCCCCAATGTCCCCCGGGGAGACTCCACCAGTCTCGAGTGGGATCAGATCATGGTAGTCGAGCTGCTCATACCATTTGTGGCGCGCGTTAGTTGCTACGGGCTTGCTCACCCAGCCGTACCTGAGATAGACAATCACACTACAATTAATTACAGTCCCCAAACACAAGCAAGCATATGTTTGTTTAAATGGAGGCTTCCAAATCCATTTATTTTTTGTTAATAAGATACTCCAATATTTTTTTTTTCTTTTTTCATTGTATAAAACATGGTCGCTTTTCGATGTCAGATCTTCAAAACTACGCAACGCATTTTGATGCGGTCACGAAAATTAGATAAGCCCATTGCAGAGTCTAAAATATCCACATTCCAAGTTTCATCAAAATCTTTTAGTACCTACTCACGAAGATATGTGATTGGTAGATGTTCTCTTGTATCCGCATTTGGACTCTGTTCGGTATATTAACACACACACAATTTTTTGCATATTATAATATTAGCAGGATAAGTTTTTCTCAGCAAACAGACATGCCTATGAAAACAATAGTGGCTTACTAAACTTCAGACACAAACTATGATAACTCACCAGGCTTCTGTAGATACAGCACAAGCGAGGGTAGGTCTCCGTCCAGCAGACATGAGTACCTCCACGTCAAACACCAGAGCACCATCAGGTGGATAGGGCACTGGTGTTGCTGTGCCGCCTGAGTATTTAGTCCAGCCTTCAGCTTTAGACCATTGCTGGAAAGAGAAAGATAAATACTTAACTACACAGTGAGACAAAGATTAGATTATTGTACCTGCGCCCCCAGCGTCGCCCGCGTGGAAAATTATTTATTTGTCAAATTAATATCATATTTTTTTTAACTCATTATTCTAATTAAAATTTTTTATACATATTTAGTTACTAGCTGCGCCCCGCAGCGTTCGCCCGCGTGAAAATTATTTATTTGTCAAATATCACATTTTTATACTTATTATCCTCTTCCCCACGAAGACAAATCCAAAAACACAAAAATCATAAAAATCGGTCCAGCCGTTCTCGAGTTATAAATGGTGTAACTAACACGACTTTCTTTTATATATAAAATGATGATGATAATGTACATGATACTTTCAGTATCAGAAGGATAGTAATTGAGAATAGGGGTACCTACATAGGATCTCTCCTTAATGTTCAAAGATTAAACTTGATAGTGCAATTTCACAACAGAATAGTACCTTCTTAAACTTGTCTGTCAAGGGAATACCCTTAATGTAAGTGATCCCGTTAGTGAAATATATTCAGCTAGCTGTCTTATAAGTTCTTTATATGGTGCACTCAGCTTTTCACAGAAGAATATTAAAAGTTAGAATTATATTAATGGTGCTGATTATTATGTGTATGACCAACATACTTAAGTTTGCCCCCATATCATTTGCTATCTACCTGCTCAATATCTCATCTGTGAGGCTCATTACCAAACCACATGGGTAGTTATAGAAACCAAATGATTTAGATCTACATACCTATCTAACATACATTATTTTTCCTTGCATGACCATCTGTCATGGGATAAAAAAAACATAATTAATGTTTTGCTGTTATCTACATAGATAAATTATTGTAATAATTTTTTTTATAAGAGAAATGGAGAAACAAGTGTAAAATATCGAAAAAAAATATATTTTTTACCTCTGGCAGTGGTGGCAACTCACATTCAGCTAGTTGTCTTATAAGTTCTCTGTACGGTGCGCTCTGCTTCTCAGCGATCTTATAAAAATGTTCTACCACGTCATTCCCTTCCAGCTTGGGCAGAGAAAGTTGAATGTCTGGTAAATGGCTACATTTCTTATAATCTATTCCAAGCTTTAACAGATTGTTTTGGCAACTAAAAGAAAAATTATATTGATGTTAATTACTTTGGTACTTTAGAATTTTTGTAGTTTTAGAAGATAGATTTATTCATTTGTATTACAAAAAATAATGACTACATATTTCAGTTCATCACCATCTTCAACCTATATTAGTCTGCAACTGAACATAGGTCTCCCATAATGAGCGCCATAGTGCCCTGTCTTCAGCATTTTGCATGCAGTATCTGCCTGGCTAGAGGGCATTATGCTTCCCACTACGTTTTCTAAGTCACGGTCTCCACTCAAGATATTCTTGAGTGGAGACTTTACCCAAACTATTGTCTGTTCTTCACAAGATATGGCTAAATGAGGTTTATCTAGACAGTAGGGTTCTCTAAAAAAAGCAATTAACAAAATGTAAAGTGTATTAGGGTTTTCTCATCATCATAAAGTCAACCATTGCTGAAGTTGCTTCCCCTTAACATGTAGGATTTTATAATAATAATAATAATAAATTCGTTTATTTCAGCCATTAAGCCATTTTTTTTTTTTTTTTTTTTAATTATAATATTATTAAGCTATACACACTTAAAAATAGTACAACTGCTGCTAGAATCACCAATGTTAAAGACATATTTGTAATAACAGTCATGTTAAAAATAAACAGAAGGAAACTGCTGCCTTTCCTCTGCTGAGTTCCTTTTGTCGATTATAACAGGACGAATGAGCTTAATAGGAAAGGTCTTTTATAAATTCCTGCTTATTATTGCTATAGCTGTGATGACTGACGAAAAAGAGTTGTTAATGTTTATCGGTTCACTTTTTAGAATGGAATTTCTAGTTCATGATTCATACTTGTATTTGTGTATTGTGCATCAAAGAAGGTATGTTGTGTATGGTATGTTAAGGTGTGTAATTGGACTTGGTCTGTGTACCAATGAATTACTAGTTCACTACATAGTATAAAACAAATTAAATTCCCACTGTCTGTCCCTATGTACCTATGCTTAGATCTTTAAAACTAAGCAACAGATTTTGATGCAAATTTTTAAATAGATAGAGTGATTCAAGAGCACGTTTTATAATGCATAATACACCCGTGAGAAGCCGGGGCGAGTCGCTAGTTTAAAATAAACAGTAACAATTGCAATCAAACCTTTTAACTACTTTAGGATCTGCTGCACAGCTTGAGCTCTCGAATAATTGATCATATATGTTTCTAGATACCATTTGTATATTAACTTCGTTGACTCTGAATTCTTTGGATTCATTTTTACTATTTTTTTCAGTATTCTTTGGGTCTTTGAGGTTATCACATTTTTTTGGTTCCTTGCGCCGCCGTATTATTCTGGTTTCGCTCAAAGGAAATATATCACTATAACATCTATGATCCAATTTTAGGATATTTAAGTGCTTCATGAACATAATAAATATTTTTTGCTGTATTTGGATTTATTTATATTTGTAAATAAACAAACACATAAGTAGCTTCAACTTCTTGATTATCTCATATTTAAATTCTCTTTGGATTATCTCTCGGCTAGGCTCTGCATCCTGGTTTGTCGCAAGACCATGTTGCCATCAACAAAGAACTCAAGACAACCTTGGTAGAATGGAGTAAAACCAAGCAAACGCAGAGCCATTCTATAATATTAAGTAGGCCTCCCTCCCTCCCTCGCCTATCCAATCCAAGCCCCACCAAAGGTACAATACAAGCAGTGTTGGAATTTGTAGCATAATTATACTATTTGTACCATTATTTCATGATGTGTAGTATGTAGAATGGTAATGTCAGTATACTACGCTAAAGTACCACAATTTTATCATCAGGTCGACCGACTTGTATTATTGCGACCTTTTTTAAGTTTAATATTTTATTTACCATTTTTACCAATCAATATTTCTGAATGTATGGCAACATCGAATCAGGCATAGACAAGCTAGTGGAAGATTGGATTGGATTGGACAGGACTGGGACAGTAAAACATTACCCACGTACCTAATGTTTTACTGTCCCAGTCATTCTGACAGAGTAGGATGGATGGATTATATGAATGAGTGTGAGTGAGACAATATGTAACAACATATAAATATTTTAGATTACTGCAAGCCGGTACCTACTTGACACTCGACCGACAGTGAATATTTGCTTATATTAGAAGAAAGTTTGTTTTTGTATTGTGTTTAGAGGTGTTGTTATTTCTTGTGACAATTTTGAGCATAAAATAGTGGTGGCAGTTTGCATGAAGTGGCACGAAAAACCAAACGTAGTACAATTTTAGACTATGTAGTATAATTTGGATTTCCATAAACAATAATTTTCTGAAGGTCTGAATCCAACCCTGAATACAAGGTACAAGAAGTTGAAGCCCATGCTGTTGCTTGTTTATTTATTTTGTTTTCTTTGAAAATTAAATTACCTTCCAACTTTCAAGCTACGCAATAATTTGGTTATACTACCTATCCAGGTTACATCTATCTATGGGTGTGACAAAATCTGTAAAAGATGTCTAAAGTAACAAAGAGAAAACATGTTATGAATGAAGCATTGTGGGACGACTATGAGCTCCCAAATGAGAACCAAAGTGTTGTAAAAGTTCTAAAAAGTAAAGGAAATAACTTGCACGAGGTTAGTTCGATATTTTTGTATACAAACAAGAAAAAATAACTGCTCATTTAGAAACTAAATTTTATGCTAAATAGAATCATAACCTATAGTCCAGCCAAGCTGGAGTTGTTTATAAAGATTATCTATAGCCTGCGAATGGCTTGAGTGTACAGAATGTACAGATGAAATAATACCTACTGAATGTTATGTCATTAACAATGAGTTAAAAACTTTTTTCAGATCTGCACGCCTACAGGAGAAGAGTACTTGGTATCAATGCCAACAAAGTTCAGAAAAAATATTTGGGTGAAGCGCGGTGACTACATATTAGTTGAGCCCATAGTCGAAGGTGATAAAGTGAAAGCAGAGATAGTCAAAATCATGAACAAAGACTCAATCAAATACTACAAAGAAAACAATGTGTGGCCTAAACAGTTTGAGGATGACAAAGATCTAAAAAATGAAGATATTGATGGTGATGCTTTATTTGTAAATACTAATAGAAAAGTAATAACTCAAGAATGTACCAGTGACTCTAGTGATAGTGACTCTAGCAATGAAATTGAAAGCAACAGTGATAGAAGTGATACTTAAATATTATTTTATAAAAACTACTTGTATAAAAACATCAAAATCAGAAGAATAATTTTACTTCACATTGTATTGTTATTGACTTGACCTACCTAACCTCATACAGTTTACTACATCAAAAAATCTAATTTAAATTAATTTATAACAAATTACTACCTACCCCAAATTTACTTAATACAATCATACAAATCATTTACATAACTTTACTTTTAAGGAAAATCACTGAATGCTTTTTGTTAAATCAGTTCAAGTAGAATTGAAATATACTTTATACTAAAAAGTACATTGTACCAAAAAATTAAGTAGTTAAATATAATTCATTAGGTACCTACATTCTATATTTATTTCATGGCTTTATAAACATACAAATAAAATCTTAATCCCACACTTAAATCTCAAACTTTAATCGCACACTTTAATCCTATATTTTTGACCCCACTTAAATCCCAGTCTTTTCACTTCTATTCCCACGCTTTATTCTTTCACATTTTAATCACACTTTTGAATCCCACAATTTAAATAATTCATGTTACCGGGAATTACATACATATTATACATCCATTTCTGTTGATTTTGAATAATTTTGGTAAAATTAAAAAGGAGGAGAGAGACAGCTCGGAGATAAAGGCACCTAGTTTGCTCCATAGTCACGAATTCAAGAAGACGACGACGGACGATGGAACGTCTCTACCTGTGTGAAGTTGGCCCCCCGACTTTATTAATTTAATGATTTGATAATGCTAATCGTTTGAGAATCGTTTGAGAGGATTTTAGAGAAAAGAAAAATTGTTTTAGAGTAATTAGTTTTTGTGTAAAAACGATTTCATTTTTTAGTGTGAAGTTGGCCCCTTTTTCCTCAAAATGAGACTAAGACGTTTGATTTATTTTTTAATCGTTTGAGAATCGTTTGAGAGGATTTTAGAGAAAAGAAAAATTAATTTAGAGTAATTAGTTTTCTTGTAAAAAATATTTTACGTTTTTCCTGTTTAATGTGAAGTTAGCCTCCAATTTCCTCAAAAATGGACTAGGACGTTTGATTTTTTTACTAATCGTTTGAGAATCGTTAGAGAGAATTATAGAGAAAAGAAAAATTGATATAGAGTAATTAGTTTTTTTGTAATAAATGTTTTAAGTTTTGCATATTTAGTGTGAAGTTAGCCTCCAATTTCCGCAAAAATGGACTAAGACGTTTGATTTATTTTTTAATCGTTTGAGAATCGTTTGAGAGGATTTTAGAGACAAGAAAGTTTTATTTAGAGTAATTAGTTTATAAGTAAAAAATATTTAAAGTTTTAGATTTGTAGGTTAGAGTTGTAGGCGGTTTTCGTGATGTAGCGCCATCTAGGATAGATGAACTGCACTTATTTGAGTTTTGGTAGTTGGTGTTGCTGTAAGCAAAATAAATATGTTTTCCTTATTGTTGCTAGATATTACAATATTTGTGAAAAGAATAAATGATTTGACGATTTGACATTGACTTATGTACTCAAAAGGTTTATCATGGCCAGAAATCAGAGCAATTGAAATAAAAAAATACCAATCTTTCTATTATCTTTTCCAAGATGTTTGTTTGTTTTGATAGTTCTCTTGCTTTAAAAAAATATTTATTTTATTTGATTTGCTCTGTTTTAATGTTCAAAAAGTCTTTGTATGCCGTCATGCAACGGCCCTCCGCACAAAATCTCAGTAAACTTCGCCTAAAGGACCTCCTTTTCGCAAGATTACATGCAAACAAGGAAATGAAATGGAAAAACTGAGCGAGGGCCAGATCCGGGAAGCGAGGGCGAGAGGGACCTGCAGGTCCAGACCTTAGTCACGAGGACAACAAAGTCCAAAGAGAATAAAACCACTCCAAGAGATCATTGGTTTGGCCTCTGTATCTGTTTTTTGCAACTGAGGGTCGGTAAATTGTTTCATTTAATAGTAACTTACATTTGTATTTATTTATTTAGCAAAAAATTTGAAAAATATTCTTAATAATAAGACACTTTAAACCAGAGAACCAGGTTTGTCCAGTGTCCACAGTCTCAGTGCGGTGTCACACATTTGGTAAACTTAATACATAAATAAGAACTTCTAATATATATTTAAATTATTACAAATTATCTAGGAAGTGTTTCTGAGACACATGTATAGTACATAGAAAGATGAACACTTGTAATTAAAAGTAAAGTCAATTTATTTGAAATACATTTTGTTTACCTAATACCATGACAAATACAACACAAGGACATTCATAAACGACAGGATGATTTTACCCTAAATTTATCAAAATAGAGCATAACTCAAGAATTGTGAACATGATCTCATGATAATTACCTTTTCTTGTTCTTACACTACCTACTGCATTTTACAGGGTCTGGTTCCTTTTGGACCACCATTGGTGCCTTCATCACCACCCTATATGCTGCCTCTACCAAATGATGATGCGACCTCAGAAATAGAGTTGCATAACAAATGATGGACACACCTGCTTGATTGCAGACAAGCCAGAGCGGCGATTCCATCAACATCATCGAAGCTAACAAAATGCTTACTAAATCATAAAAGAAAGGACATGCATATCCTGGTGGGAACACTAACAGGACACTGCCCACTAAATAAACATCTATACACCATCAAAACGATGGACAGGCTCATCTGCAGAGGATGTCTCAGCAACAACAAAACAACTGCTTACATAGTCCTGGAATGCGAGGAGTAGCAGTACAATGAACAGAAATCCCAAGATCACTCTGCAAAGCCTGCTAAGATCCCTGATAGATTCTGCGCTTCTGGATGGAATAAGGCTGGCTATGCTAGCAAAATGTGGATATAAGAATGCTTCAACTATAAACCATCCTAAAATACTGTGGCAGAGTGCCTCTCTGTGGAAGTGTTTTGTATGGTATGGAGGATGAATGAAGGAACCTATTTCCTTCATTGATTATCTTCGGCATTTTTTTTCTTCTATTCAACTCTGTGCCTAGTAGTTGTTGTTTTATAAGTGTTATTATTTTAACTTATATTATTGTTGTAACTCAAAAATTAACCCATTGTCTGAAATAAAGCATTTGTATTTTTATTTTATTTATTATTATAAACAATCTACCAAATGAGCCGAGCCATAGCCGTTCCCTAAGAAGACCACCTAGCTGGAGGGAATCCACCACATACCATATGCTGCTTCATCAGGGCTTCTCGACCTCCAGTCAATCAAAGTCTGATTGAAAGTTCAAGCGAGAATGACAGGCAGATAGGCTGCTGAAATTATAGCAGCAACAATTGCTACTGCTGATCTGCTAGTATTTATTATTATCTGTTTTTGTGTAAATCTATACCTATTCTGATTGGTTTTAAGTTTGATGACCATTCCTTTTATAGTTTACTTGATGCGCCCCGCGGCTTCGCCCGCGAACCAGTTTTTTTTCGTACAAATTTCAGAAATTTATTGCACACCCCCTGGGGGTTATTGTGTAAAAATAAAAGATACGTGTTTAATTATTCTCTCCATAGTATATTTAAAAACTTGGATGGTAGGTATAATATTTGATAAAAACAACATTTAAAATCTTAATTCTAGTTTTATATCAAACAACGTTACTTACTAGGTAGATAGGTTTTAATCTTTTACAGTTCTAAGTAGGTACCTACTACTAGGTATATAAACATACCAAATTTACTTGTCATGTCGTATGCATACGTACGTACACGACATGACAGGTACCTACCTATGTTATGGGTGGATGGATGGACGGATGTACGTAGGTATGTATTTATATGGTAGGTTGGTTGGTGATGCTGAGTGAGAGAAACACTGTTATCTCCACAACAACTTTGCATTGCACAGAGCAGTTCATACAGAAGAGAGAGTCAAGCACAGATAGCAAGGATCTAAAGGTGTATAAGTAGCGTATATATGCTCAAATAGGTAAAGTTAAGAATATCGTTATCTATCTCAAAATTCAAAGTGCTTTATTTCGTTTAGACTTCTTTGACACGTCATAAATCTATCTACCTACCTATATTATAAACTAGCGACCCGCCCCGGCTTCGCACTTCGGTTTTATTATACGTATAAACCTTCCTCTTGAATCACTCTATCTATTAAAAAAACCGCATCAAAATCCGTTGCGTAATTTTAAAGATTTAAGCATTCAAAGGGACGGACGTAGGGATTAGGGACATGGGACAGAGAAAGCGACTTTATTTTATACTATGTAGTGATTCTGTGATATCGTATCGTAGAGGCTGAGCGTAGAGGTAAGTATCTACCTACCTCGGTAGCTGTTTGTTTTGATATGTAAGTAATAGGCTAGGTACATTAGTAGGTACAATAAGTAGGGAGGTACCTATACTGTGGCTATACCTACTCATCGTTTATGAGTAGGTACATTACGAAGGTACTTAGGTAAGTAACCTACGATACTTAATATATTTTACATTTCGATGTTAATAGCTGGTACAGACGCTCCGATTCGGTTGGAGCCAACCATCCAACCACGACCAAATCGGAACGTGTGGAGAGCGGTCGGTCCGACATAATTATTATTATTATTGGTTGGACGTGGTCGGATGCGCCGGCGATCCGACCAAACCAAATTGTTAGTCTGTCCAACCAAATCGGAACGTATGGAGGCTTTGTTCCGACCAAATCGGCTCAGTCGCATTCAGTGTTGCCGTTCTAGCGACTTTGTCGCTAGAACTAGGGGATTTTATGAATGCTTGGCGGACAAAATTCCACAATTAGCGAGAAAAAAAATTTATAGCGACTTCTAGCGACTTTTAGGCGGGTCAATATGTCGCTACAAGGGCAACCGTGGACCATCGCCCGCCATGCCACATTGATCGTCAAGTATTATGTATCTCATTTTCAATATGTTACGCTGGCAGCTCCGATAAATAAATAAATAAATAATAAATACAACACCCAGACCAACGGAACAAATTTCTGCAGATCGTACACAAATTTGTTCCGAGGCGGGAATCGAACCCGCAACCTCCTGTGTCGCAGGCGGACCTTCGCCCATCGAGCCACATCGGTCGTCAATAATAAAGTTATTTGAACATTATTAAGACTTTCTCTGTTTGTGGGACTTAAGTCACAAAGATTACGCCAATAGAGATGCCAGAAATCAAGCGTATTTGATTATGCTGGACGTTTTAAGAAAAATAGACAGTGCGGCTACTTTAAAAACGTTGAAAAATATCATGGCATCAGGTGGCAAGACGTCCGTTCACTACTTCATGGCAAGTCAACTGACGGCTGGAAGGCCAACCGTCGGACAATCTGTAGCAATGTTGGAATGGTTGCTATGTCGGTTCCGATATGGCTGGCACCAACCAAATCGGAGCGTCTGTACGAGCTATAACATAACACATTCGACACCACCACACTTTTCTCTCTGCTCTATCGAGATACCTCCACACATTTTAAAACAGAACCCACCATGAGGGTCATTGGTATTTCACATGCGCCATAAAGGTAGACCCACGTAGCGGCATATGGTATGCGGTTGTGACATAAAATATCATTTTTCTCTACCCGCTGGTGGGGCTGACCGCACGTAAAAAAACGACTTTGTTTGCCTTGCGTTACACGTGGCGCGCGCGCAGAACAAAGGGTCACTGTCAACACAATTTAGTTAGAGTAATAAATAATGCTCGTAGCTATTTGAGCTCTTCTGAGAACTTACATAATTGTTTACTAAAATCACCGAGCGCAGACAGAAAACAATTGCGTGCGAAATGCTAGCGTCTGACTTTACACTCAACTTATTAATGACTGTGTACCTACCTCTATTTTTTGATTATCTGTGTGACATTTACTACTCTAATCTATGGATCTTTGTGTCTGAATCAATAAATTAATTTAATTTAATTTAATAACAGAAGAACCTAACATAGGTAGGTACATTGAAACCAATAACCTTCAACCATCATAAAAAAACGTTTGATAATTCGAAAAGATGACCCACGACGTGGGCCCATAGCATGCCAGATGAAGTTAAAATAAAATTAATATATAACCATTCTAAACCTTGAAACCAACACTCGTATAAGGAAGAGACTCATAGAAATAGTTAGCTCATAGTATCGTATTTGTGTTTTTTTTGTTGCTCTAGTACCTACGAGTCATTTTCGAGTAGGTACCTACGTACGGTCATGCATGTGTACCTTGTACCTACACGCTAGCTACGAGTAGCTTGATTACCTAGCTAGCGTACCCACGGACACAGCGTCAGCGTGTTTAGCGCGCTGAGTTGTACTTTGTTGCGTCGCGTCGTCCAGCAAGAGTGCGTGTACTGCGTGTATATGCGATAGCTTGTACAGTACATATTTTTAAACTATACTTGTATCTATTCTGTGGTCCCGCAAACTAGGTACCTGAATATTTTGCCTAGGTATACGAAAACGTTATTCTATTAGATATAATGATATGTAAGTTTGGATGGATGGGTGTTTCTTACTCAATGACGCCATTCACGCCAGAACGGCTGAAAGGATCGGGATGAAATTTGGAACTAAGATAGATAGCGCATATACTCTGGAATAGCACATAGGCTACTTATATAATACCTTCTGATTTACTCGTGCGAAGCCGGGACGGGCTGCTAGTATTATAAATGTGAAGGTTTAGTTAGATGGATGGATTGATAGATGGATGTTTGTTGCTCAATCGCGCCAGAACGGCTGAACGGATCTGGATGAAATGAGGCACAGAGATAGATTATAGTCTGATTTAGGCTATATTTTATTCCGGAATTCCCACGGAAACGGGAACTACGCGGGTACCTACTAATATTATAAACGCAATAGCTACTAATATTATAAACGCAATAGTTGTTATTGTACATAATATATTTGGTACTCTTTCACGCAAAAACTACTGAACGGATTTGGATGAAATTTGGCACAGAGATATATATGTACCTAACTAAGTAAAAAAAACTCATGAGATCTGATTTTTTATGTTTGATAAATGTGTACCTACCTAAGTACAAAGAAACTCGTGAGATCTGATTTTTTATTTTTTTATGTTTGATAAATGTGTACCTACCTACCTAAGTACAAAGAAACTCGTGAGATCTGATTTTTCATTTTTTTATGTTTCATAAATGTGTACCTACCTACCTAAGTACAAAGAAACTCGTGAGATGAGATTTTTTAATGTTTCATCTTTAAATCTAAGGTCAGTTATCAGTTAAGAATATGTAAGTACCAAGTACCAGTATATCAATAACTTTAAATAATTATCAAAATAATATATTAATATTTGACTTGTTGACTATTTTGTAAGCCTAAATAAATAAATTAATTGATTTCTATAAATTCAAGTACCAATCCGAAGTGCATTGAAAAATGACAAAAAAAAATATACAAAATATACTTACCTAACAGATTACCAACGTAGCATATTTCAAGTGGTTTTTCCTATGTGGTGCCTCCTAGTGTTCTCAGAGACCTAAAGAAATAAAGTTATTGATTTTTTGCAGCCTATCTGCCTGTCATTCTCGCTTGAACTTTCAATCAGACTTTGATTGACTGGAGGTCGAGAAGCCCTGATGAAGCAGCATATGGTATGTGGTGGATTCCCTCCAGCTAGGTGGTCTTCTTAGGGAACGGCTATGGCTCGGCTCATTTGGTAGATTGTTTATAATAATAAATAAAATACAAATACAAATGCTTTATTTCAGACAATGGGTTAATTTTTGAGTTACAACAATAATATAAGTTAAAATAATAACACTTATAAAACAACAACTACTAGGCACAGAGTTGAATAGAAGAAAAAAAATGCCGAAGATAATCAATGAAGGAAATAGGTTCCTTCATTCATCCTCCATACCATACAAAACACTTCCGCAGAGAGGCACTCTGCCATAGTATTTTAGGATGGTTTATAGTTGAAGCATTCTTATATCCACATTTTGCTAGCATAGCCAGCCTTATTCCATCCAGAAGCGCAGAATCTATCAGGGATCTTAGCAGGCTTTGCAGAGTGATCTTGGGATTTCTGTTCATTGTACTGCTACTCCTCGCATTCCAGGACTATGTAAGCAGTTGTTTTGTTGTTGCTGAGACATCCTCTGCAGATGAGCCTGTCCATCGTTTTGATGGTGTATAGATGTTTATTTAGTGGGCAGTGTCCTGTTAGTGTTCCCACCAGGATATGCATGTCCTTTCTTTTATGATTTAGTAAGCATTTTGTTAGCTTCGATGATGTTGATGGAATCGCCGCTCTGGCTTGTCTGTAATCAAGCAGGTGTGTCCATCATTTGTTATGCATCTCTATTTCTGAGGTCGCATCATCATTTGGTAGAGGCAGCATATAGGGTGGTGATGAAGGCACCAATGGTGGTCCAAAAGGAACCAGACCCTGTAAAATGCAGTAGGTAGTGTAAGAACAAGAAAAGGTAATTATCATGAGATCATGTTCACAATTCTTGAGTTATGCTCTATTTTGATAAATTTAGGGTAAAATTATCCTGTCGTTTATGAATGTCCTTGTGTTGTATTTGTCATGGTATTAGGTAAACAAAATGTATTTCAAATAAATTGACTTTACTTTTAATTACAAGTGTTCATCTTTCTATGTACTATACATGTGTCTCAGAAACACTTCCTAGATAATTTGTAATAATTTAAATATATATTAGAAGTTCTTATTTATGTATTAAGTTTACCAAATGTGTGACACCGCACTGAGACTGTGGACACTGGACAAACCTGGTTCTCTGGTTTAAAGTGTCTTATTATTAAGAATATTTTTCAAATTTTTTGCTAAATAAATAAATACAAATGTAAGTTACTATTAAATGAAACAATTTACCGACCCTCAGTTGCAAAAAACAGATACAGAGGCCAACCCAATGATCTCTTGGAGTGGTTTTATTCTCTTTGGACTTTGTTGTCCTCGTGACTAAGGTCTGGACCTGCAGGTCCCTCTCGCCCTCGCTTCCCGGATCTGGCCCTCGCTCAGTTTTTCCATTTCATTTCCTTGTTTGCATGTAATCTTGCGAAAAGGAGGTCCTTTAGGCGAAGTTTACTGAGATTTTGTGCGGAGGCCGTTGCATGACGGCATACAAAGACTTTTTGAACATTAAAACAGAGCAAATCAAATAAAATAAATATTTTTTTAAAGCAAGAGAACTATCAAAACAAACAAACATCTTGGAAAAGATATTATAAAGATTGGTATTTTTTTTTTTCAATTGCTCTGATTTCTGGCCATGATAAACCTTTTGAGTACATAAGTCAATGTCAAATCGTCAAATCATTTATTCTTTTCACAAATATTGTAATAACTAGCAACAATAAGGAAAACATATTTATTTTGCTTACAGCAACACCAACTACCAAAACTCAAATAAGTGCAGTTCATCTATCCTAGATGGCGCTACATCACGAAAACCGCCTACAACTCTAACCTACAAATCTAAAACTTTAAATATTTTTTACTTATAAACTAATTACTCTAAATAAAACTTTCTTTTCTCTAAAATCCTCTCAAACGATTCTCAAACGATTAAAAAATAAATCAAACGTCTTAGTCCATTTTTGCGGAAATTGGAGGCTAACTTCACACTAAATATGCAAAACTTAAAACATTTATTACAAAAAAACTAATTACTCTATATCAATTTTTCTTTTCTCTATAATTCTCTCTAACGATTCTCAAACGATTAGTAAAAAAATCAAACGTCCTAGTCCATTTTTGAGGAAATTGGAGGCTAACTTCACATTAAACAGGAAAAACGTAAAATATTTTTTACAAGAAAACTAATTACTCTAAATTAATTTTTCTTTTCTCTAAAATCCTCTCAAACGATTCTCAAACGATTAAAAAATAAATCAAACGTCTTAGTCTCATTTTGAGGAAAAAGGGGCCAACTTCACACTAAAAAATGAAATCGTTTTTACACAAAAACTAATTACTCTAAAACAATTTTTCTTTTCTCTAAAATCCTCTCAAACGATTCTCAAACGATTAGCATTATCAAATCATTAAATTAATAAAGTCGGGGGGCCAACTTCACACAGGTAACGTCTCTCTCGCTCATCGTCGTCGTCGTCGTCGTAGGGATGTAGGAAGTAAAAAAAATATCGATTTTAATAAAAAAGTTCGACCTCGGTGGTAACAAACCCAAACTGACTTATGTACATAATGTTATCTAATTTGAAAGTTATATAGATTAAATTTGAAAAATTAATGGTTTTTGATACGACTTTCAATAAGTATTGAATATTTTTTTTTTTTTAAGATATAATATAATTCTTTATTAACAACGAAAATTACAAGCAAAGGAATAGAAAAATTACAACTAGTATTTACAATTGAAACCATTGGGCTAACTGCAGACGGTTGCAAACAGTCTAAAGGTAGCTCAATTGATCCATGTCAATACCAGTCGGAAGCGTCCCCAAGACACTGGCTGCATTACCACGCTGTATGGCAATGCTGATGCGCTGAGCCAGATATTCACCAGCTCTCGGGTCACGCGTCGCATCGACCAGACGCTCAGATAATTTTTTAAAAACCCGGAGAGCCTCGGTACCCCACGGACCTAGGGTCTCGAATCCAAGGGGAGCAAATGCGTAGGTTCTGTCGAGACCTGCATATTTGCGCCTCTTGAGATCCTCGGCCAGATCTGCCGCCGCACCAGCCCTAGTGGATGTCCTTGAAAGATGGGAAGGTGCAAGTGTGTCGACGCATGTAGCGTCCCACACAATGGGCCTCCCCAACTCCCATGGGACTAGTGTCATACCGTCGGGCCTCTTGCCATCGTCACGGAACAGACCATTCGGTTCGAGAATAGCTGGTACGTTAGCGCTGACAAAGGCCCGCCGGATGATGTCATTAAGGCTGGCATGACGAGATATCCGACCAGCGGCCCTAGTACACGATAATCCGTGATGACCAAGCTGTTCGACTGCAGTACCGCACTGGCATTGATGGGGCGCACAACACCTTGCACCCAACCGAATACATGTTGCGATACGGAAAGTAGCGGGATCCAATAAAGTGCCAGTGTTATAAGAAGGAAGTGCTTGCAGCCAATGTCCTGACTCCCATTTAGAAACGGCTAGGAGACGGGCACGATCTGCCGAGCTGGAGCACGTTTGTAACAAACAATTCCGTGTCAACTCACACAAAGGCCCGTCCCATTGCCGTTGGGACGAAAGAGATTTTGGAGGAGCAGCATCGGGGCAAGCACTATGCCAAGCCGTTCTAGCTTCGTCTAAATATGAAATTTTGAAAGAAATTTGTGATCGGACCAAATCAGACGTGTTTAAAATTTTTTCAACTAAAGAACTAGTGCTGTAGACGGAAGATAGGAACGCTGGTAGGGCTACACTGGAAATTTTGCGAATACCTAAGCCTCCCAATTTGACAGGCAGGGAGGCCTGCGACCACGCCTTGTCATCCAAATCAATATTCAAAACCGATGATAAAGTATTCTTTATTATGTTGTCTAAGCTTTCCAATAGCTCGCTGTGTTTCCACAGGTGACTACATCTTAAAGAATACGTAAATTTAGGTACAAACAGGCAAAACCGAATAATAGTAAAAGCCATATGGCTGTTAATTTTGAGAAGTCTGTCTGAAGTTTTGTTGAAATTTTGAATTTTCTCATCTACAAATGGCCGAAAAGACTCATCAAGAATTGGTGAACCTAGGAGACGAAGTGAACATTTATCTATAACTGTAATATTTTGAATATTTTGCATCGACTTATCGGACTGCTTAAAATACCTCGAGATTTCGAAATTTTGTCAACATCCCTACGTCGTCGTCGATTCAATATTTTATGTAGAAAAAAAAATGGATGACATTTTTCTAAAAATAGGTAGTACATGTCATTGTCAATAGTTCTGTTCTGTCTCAATGCTCACAGAAAAGAAGGAAAATGTATTCTCTATGAATGTCATAAACTAGGCATCAAAGTAGTTCTTGCATGGATACCAGGTCACTCTGGTATCCCAGGCAATGAGACAGCAGACGCTTACGCAAAAGACGCAGTCCAGTTAGGTTCTCTTGAGCATTTTCATACATACTGCCACGACCTATGCTTACTACCTAAATCGATACTCGATAAATCCTGGAAGGAATTATGGCAAGCCTCAAGTCTCATTAAAGGCAAGTACTATGGCGAAATCCAACCAGATATCCCCTCTTCCCCTTGGTTCTTTAAATTTCGCAAAGCTAGTAAAGTAGTAACTACAACTATCTGCCGTTTGAGATTAGGTTTCTCATGCACACCGGTGTTTCTTGCAAAGTTAAGGATAAGGGATCATTCAATGTGTGAGTGCGGGCTTGAAGAAGGAAATGTGGAACACATTTTCTTCCATTGCCCAAAATTACAATACTCCCTTTATGACATCCTTCCCTATGATATCCCACGTCCTACTTCTTTCAAAATTATATTATCCCTAACCTTCTCCCCCATAATAAATTTTATACTTTGTAAATTTGTAAAAATCAATAATATTAAGTTATAACAAAAATGTAATATAGATAAGTGTATAAATTGTAAATAATATGTATTCTACTATAACCATTATGCTTTTCATGTTGTGTTGTTTTTTGCCTATATTGTGTTGTCCTTTTGTTTTAGCAAAATCACTTTGCAAAATTTTAATGACTTTATTTGGTTAAACCGATCAAATTCTATTTTGGAAGTTTATGACACTCTAACATAGACACTGGCAGAGTCGTGGCGAAAAGCAAGCGGAGCCATAAAAAAGAAGTTGAAGTTGAAGTTGAAGAAGGAATTTATTTACGATTTTTGGAATACAATACCTACGATTGAATATCATGCACACATCTTATCTATAATGTTTAATAAATTGTAAAATGATTGCACTGATAAAAAAACAATCATTTATCGCGTTTCAGTGATACGTCGTTGCTGTATCAACAATTATTTTGGCTGATGTTGTGTTGATCATTAGAATGGAGGATTACAAATTTCTGTTCAAAGTGGTGTTAGTTGGAAATGCTGGAGTTGGGAAAACGTGTCTCGTGAGACGTTTTACGCAAGGATTGTTTCCCCCGGGTCAAGGTGCTACCATTGGAGTGGATTTCATGATCAAAACTGTGGTAGTAGATGGCCAAAAAGTGAAGGTGAGTGGGTGGCATGAACATTTTAGGCAAGTTTTATTGCATCATTTCTCTTCGAAATAATCATGTTTTGTTCAAATTAGCTGTGTATTGGTATTAATTGAACAAATGATACAAACATGGTTCAAAGCTGCTTGCAATTTGAAGATCTTTTGATAGGTATACATATACTTTATGGCTGTAGAGATGTGTATTTAGTAATGTTTCATTGTTTTAAATCTAAAATAGCTACCCATAATAACTGCGTATAAAGCTAGAAATAAATTAAAGAATTTGCAAATGAAAAAAAAACCTGTAGACAATCTTGTTTTATTCATATTATTATCGTGGTCAGTAATCAAAATAAAAATATAAATATAGTTAATCTAAAATCTTGCACTAAATTTGTAAATTCTGTCTTAGTTTTTAGTGTGCAATACAAGTATGTTCTATAATTCTCTTATTTTTAGCTCCAAATATGGGACACGGCTGGCCAAGAAAGATTCCGGTCTATAACCCAGAGCTACTACAGATCAGCCCATGCCCTGATCCTTGTGTACGACATATCTTGCCAACCCACATTCGACTGTCTACCTGACTGGCTTAGGGAAATCGAAGAGTATGGTAGTACCAGGGTAATTAAGATATTAGTTGGTAAGTACTATAGAAGTCACTATTATCCATTTAGTAACCTTACTGAACTACAGATACCACCAACATTAACTAGCTACATTTATTTTAAGCCTGCATTAACTGACTGTCTAGAGAAAAACACCACAGTAAAATAAATAGGAACAATAAAAAGACTAATACAAAACAGTTGTACAATGGGCAGCCTTATTGCTAAGAGTGATGAAATACCTTTCTTTCTGTATATTTTCTTAGCCCCTTTGTAATGAGCCAACCTAAGCTGTGCTAATGTAACCTTTTTGTGGTTTTTGGAAGTCTTTAGTGTTAGTTTGTTTCATTTTTTTGCTATGTAATGCTGGACAATCCACAAAACATATTTTATGTATGTTTCAACTATAATATAGTAATACCTGTGTATAAATTAAGTAATTCCTATTCAGTAAAGTCATGGTCAATTTCAGGTAACAAAACTGACAGGGAAGACCGCGAGATACCTAGACATATAGGTGAAAACTTTGCTTCGAGACATGGTATGTACTTCCTGGAGACCTCGGCTAAGGAAGCTGAGAATGTAGAACGATTGTTTATGGAAATTGCTGTGGAATTGATGGATGTAAGTAACCTTTAAAACATAGTTTCCTTTTGAGCCACATAAATTTGTAAAGTCTCCTTGAGAGAAATATTGCTACATTTGTTGTTTGAGGTCTAACGCTTAATGTACATTATGTACAATATGCAACTATACACAAAAATGCATAAGTAACACACACACTATGTACAGTCTGGCAAAATGTTGAACATATAAACAAACAATGGGCGCCTGTATAAATTTTTAAAAGTTTTGTTTATCCAAGAAGAAAACAAAATAATTCATAAAAACTGTACTAACTAAAAACACAAAAATCCGGTTCAAGCTGGTCTACTTAAAAAAAAAAACTCTGGAATGAACAAAATCATTGGTGTTGTAATGTTTTTATGCATTGTTTATGAAAACTCTTAAAGTAAAATCTATCTTAACTTTCTTACACAGTTAATCCAATGCATTTTTATACCTCAGAAGTCAAGAGTTATTTTACACATTGCGTTCATGGTTATTGTAAAAGTTTGTTACGAAAAATTATTTAAATGGATGATAGATGATGATGATGATATAGGCCTGTGATATAGGCTTAGGTTATGTTACGTCTCCAAACTCTTGGGCCACTCCAAGTGGACTTACGTCAATGTACCTACTATAAAAGAGCTTTAGGTTTTTTAAGTAGGTATTTCCATTACGTACAAACAAGTAAAATCACCGTCGTCAGATAATAAACCTGTTAAATTATGTATCAATTAATTTCTCAAATATAAAACGAATTCTGACATGTACTGCCATTGAGCAGTAAGTTTGCAAGAAACTGAATTAGATCAGAGATCAAATACTATTCGGGGGATTGAAGAGATATACCTATGTACCTAAGTATGTAAATTTTGAAATAATTTAAGGAAAAACAATTTAAAAAACTTAAAGAAAAATCGACGTGGCTACTACTACTGCTAATATGTATTTGAATTTGAAAAATTGTAAAAAAGATTCTACTAAAAAGTAACAATATTCAAAAGTAAAGTAAAAATTTTGAATCAATTCTAATTCAAGTCAGTTGCTGTGTATCGGAACAATATTTTCTGAGGTCATTCGCCGCGTCAAGCGCGCTCACGAGAGCAAGAATCAGCTGGCGGTGAAATGCTGTGCCCCTCGAAAAGACTTGACATGGCTGACCTGAACACCCCATGCAAGATTTTTATTGCTAATTTGGAATTCAGACCACTACTCCGTTAGCGCCTCTGCGATCCAAACAGCAGGTAGTCATTGGAGAAGAACGTTCCGAGAAATCTAACTCCTGACCACAACTATAGGGGTGGCGCGCAGGGGTCACAAAAATCCGCTTCAAGCTGGTCTTCCGAGTATCAAACATAGGCTGACATCATAATGTGTGATGTCACGCACCATCTATCGACTGCCTTGAGCAAGCAACATACTAGCTACTTGCTCACGCTAGCTAGTTCCGCGCAAAGGGCCAGTTGCACTTCTCTCTTTCAGGCTACGTGAGCCACTAGTGGAACTTTCTAGAAGCGGGAATGCAGATAGAACAGCGGTTGATCTTCCTGAGTTTCAAGATGTCGGCCTGGGAAAGTCAATAACAAAGTTTGTGGAAATGTGGCTTTGTATCTAGGTTCTAGTTTTTCCCGAGGAAGGTCAAGGATTGCTAATTTGCCATCGAGTGGGGGAGCGAGCATTCCGCTTACAGAAGCGATACCAATAGGGCAGTCGTGCGCATACCGCGTGAATCACGCGCAACGTTCATTCTTCAAGGAATTAGGTGTCCTTACGCTTCCATCCCTCGTGATATTTCAGGTGGCCGCGTACGTGAGAAGAAATATCGAGGGTTACAGGCAGCTTGTGGCCGAACAAGCCGAGGAGCGGGCGCGCCGCGACGCTTGGCTTAAAAAGCGCGGCGTGCTAGTGCGCACTCTGGCGATGTTGAAGGTAACCCATGTCATGGGTCCGATGTATATCGCTTTCCTAGGTCACGGAGGCTAAGGGGGTCTTTATTTAGATACGTTCACGACTAAACTAAAAGCGCTAGCTTGTGGAGCAATCTAATCATAAATGATGCTTCACAAGCCTGAAAATAAAGATTAACTACATCTAAACGCGGTCAGAAATTTTAGACAAAAAATTACTAAAGAAAGAGCCACCAAACGAACACAAACCATCCGCCGTGGATGAAAGGCTTATTAATGTTATATTTATAGTTCCGATGAAAACTGGTCACAATAGAAGGCATCTCATAGTCTCTCATAGTGATCATACTAAGTTAGGTGGGGTGGGTAGGAACTATAAGTTCCATGTTTGATGTTAGAATAATTAATAAAAAAAATATTACAAAATGAATTAATCAAGCAAGATATTATTTATTTTATATTTATAGTTCCGATACACAACTGGGCACAATAGTAGGCATCTAAATGGAGACCTAGAAAAAGTACATAATCAATTTCATAGTGATTAAACGAGGGGTGGGGTGGGTACTATAAATGCATGTTCGATGTTAGCATAGTAAATTTCAACAAAATTATGTGAGTAGGTACTATAGTTACATGCATGTTTGATGTTAGCGTAATTAATTTCAACAAAATTTTATTACAACATGAAAGGATCAAGATCGTTTGCTTCGTAATGTTCGTTTATCCATCTAAACGACACGAGCTCCTTATTTAGGTAGTATACTATCAACTCGTTTATGCCAGACTGTACAGGCAGTAACAAAAATCGCTGAACAGTCTGTTTTCAAAATCTAGTTAACACCATAGAAAACTATATCTATAAAAACATAAATACTTTTTTTTAAGATGGACTATGTCAGCGATTTTTAATGTGTAGTGCTATGTGTTTTTCTTAAGTGCCGCACTAAAAGTTAACGTTGGGATTTTATTGAGTTTTTTTTCTAATTCCAGCAAGCGAAATCCAAGGACATTCCTAAATACGACGCCATTTTAGGACCAATCAACGGTAAGACAACCTCAGTCGGCGACAGTTCGTGTTGCTCCCGCTAACTTTATGAATTAATCTCAACGAAATTGGGCTATTGAGGAAGAATGCTAGATAACATTCACCATATCTTGTACATTTACATTGTATTATAATAACATTAAAATAACACAGCATTTATTTTATCCATCAAGTTCCAGACATAAATACTTAAATATTTGTAAATAACATTTTGCTATCTATAGGTCTTCCTCCGCATAGCTCACTTTGGTATTTTTATAAAGGGTTAAACATTTAGTGAATTTTGTTACATGAAAACTTTGGAATTGGTTTAACTTTTAATGTTACTTAGGTACCTTTATTTAAAACAAGTACATGCTAATAATTAGTATGGATTAGAATAAGGAGATGTTTTTGTATTTTTCTGCAGTATTTAAATTTCGTACTGAAGGTTTTATCACGTTATAGTAAGTACTTATTCGTTTGAAACGATTTTATGTAGGTAGCAAATTTTTTTACATCACAATTATGTTAATTACTTGGGTTTTTAATTTAACAAATTTAATAGCAGCGATGCAATGCAAGATAACTAAGTTATATCTTAAGTTCTACGTTCCATGTTCAAGTTTCCTATTTTATGCAAATAAATCATGTTGTTTTACTATAAAAACTTTCATAGTCGTTTGTTGAATTCATTATGACTGTAAGTGGGTTAACTATGAACCCAGTTTGTGTTGGAAGAATACCAACGTTTCATCCCCTAACGAGGAACTTCTTTGGGGTGAGTGTCATTTTCGACGAGACTATTCCGCATCCCAGCAAACTCTACATATACCATGAGAGCTTGTTAAAAGCTCCCTAGGATGGAGGAGTGGAGTCACCTTCCATGGTGATGCTGCCTGTGATGGTGGGCCCAAACAGAGCGAACGAGACCGAAGGAAGGCTAACTAATGGACGCGATCGAACCAGTGTGGATTTCATGGCGAAAGCAAGCGAGGGCTTCGATCGCCTTTGGCCGAGCTCCGTCGTAGGCTTTCGCTGGGGTTCACGTGCGTTCGTTTAGTCATTTAGTGTGTACTTATCAGCAAAAGCGAGCGGTACCAATCGTCGATTCCGCTTCGTTTGTTTTTGTTCTTTCTCGTTCGCTTGGTCTGGCTGGATCCACCATGAGTGGTATCTTCTCGCGGAGATCTCGGTAGGTCGGATAGTGGAGGTATCGTCTGTATGCATACGGAACTAACAGTAGGTATAGAATTTCCGTGAAGACACGTCTTCCAGGCGGGTGGTAGTTTCCAACTTCTACTTCTATTCAACTTGGGCTTTCATCGAATCTTTATCATCTCGCATATCTTGGGGGGAACAAAGAATACACTATGATGAGGTTCTTAGTAAATCCGTTTCCAGTCATAATTCAATCATATTGTCTTTTAAAATGGTTCAAGGATATCTAAGACTTTATATTTTTTAATTTCATTCATTCATTTTGCCTTACATTGCCTAGTAGGTAAGTATAAAACACAAACGCGCTGTATTTAATGTCGCACATTCGTTTCGTGGGCCAACGGCTCTGAATAGGTTATTTATAGTGTTTATAAATAAATATAAGTAGTTGAAATACTTGGAGCTGAATGTTTGATATGGTATTATATTAATGATTATATTAAATGATTAGTAATAGGTGAAAACTGTAAATATAAATGGTGCAATTCTCGATATTGTTGTGCTTATTATTCGTATAGATGTTTAAAAACAGATGTTGCTAAGTATTTATGTTGTATTGAAATGTTAAGTACCTATTGCCATTAGTGACAATTTTGACATGTTTATATTGTTGTTTGTATATTTTGCTTAGTTCTAAGATTATTGCGATCTCTTTATAAAAATACCAGTTATTATTAGGTACTTATTGTATTTTTTTATCAACGACATTCCACTTGCTTGTAAGTGCAATGCCATGAATATAATTAAGTATCGTAGGAAAAAAACCTTCTCGATTAGTTATCATAGGTACATATAACTAATCGAGATCTAACATACATCTAACATAGTTATATCTATTTTTTTAGTGACGTAATCATTAACCCATAATTAATATTGAAGAAGTATCGTAGGAAACGATTACGTATCTCAAACTACTATCGGATTTCATTACAATAAACAAAAACAACGTTATTCTTATGGCTGGGGGCCTATTTTGAAGACGTTTAAACAACAGATTAGCAACCCGTGTTAATTAAATTATGATGAAACTAAGAAAGTCGGTAAATATTTGTCAAAACTCGTGAAAATTTTCAAGAATCAAAGCGGAAAGTGGATTGTATTGTTCTGAACACGCAATGTTCATAAATTACTACTGATTGCAATAGATTAATAAATTAGTACAGTTTCGTTCGGTTTCCGATAGTTATAATAATATACGAAGTTAAACGGCTTTCGTAATAGCTCCAGTGGTAACTCTTTTCCTAAATACCTTTTTATACCTACATAATAATAACTAAAGTGTAAGTAGGTACTATATAAATTAAATAACATGACTCAAATATAATATACCTACATATATAATTTCATGTTCTTTTTCATAGGTACCTAATCATTTTATATTAATGTTATATGTTTAAATTAATAATAAATTAATAATTTAAAACCTTATAGTTTTCAATACAAACGTAGAAAAGCGATAAAGTAAACTAATAATATATATGGCATTGTACTAAAATTATATTATTTAATGAAATTATTTACTGTTTTAAAAAATCTAGAGTGTATAGATATACCTACTTATGTTTATAAATTGTGTTGTGGCAATATGTTAAGACATTTTATTGTGTTGTGGAATCTTGAAATACTTATAAGTAAACTGTCGTCGTCAATTTAACATAAAGAAATCAGTAGGTACCACACGAAAGCACTAAAGTACTAGTTTAGTCGAAGCGATTAACTTTAATGATCTGTAGTAAAAAATTACATGTCTGTGTTTTCATATCATGATCGTGAAAAACAGGACCGAAAGTTAAAAATGCATTTCACATGGTCTTGTACCTACACTTTACTCAATGTTTATGTCTAACAGAATCGACACCAATATTAGAGTTAAAATCTTCGGTTCGGACTACTAAATTATTCGCTACTCGACTAAATTACTAGCATAATAATTGAACTGTCTTGTCAAGTGTGGGCGTAAAGTATAGTTTTATAAGAGCCTATATTATGTAAAATATTTGTCTGCTCTGTGGGCGAAAATGGAATGTGCGTTGAAAAGTAATTATTATTATAGAAACACTTAGTCTTTTATTTCGGTTTTGGCTGACATTATAACTCTAATATTTCGTGTCCGAGTAAGGCAGAAACTACCTACCAACCATGTAAAATCTGACAGCTTTTGGTCCCTTTTCATGACAAAAATCGATGTACAGAGTTTTTTTTTAAATTTTAGAAGAATTTTTGCAAATTGACAATGTTCAGCAACTTTTGGCGTTGAAGGGTATTACTAGTATGTATTTATTTATATCTCAAAATACGAGAACAAAATAATTTCCCGCTGCGCGCATAAAGTATCTACCTAGGCACCATCATAGTTTAGTTTAAAATTAGGTACATTCATAATGCAAAAGTTAGATTTAACCTGTTATTTGTTCGTATAAATGCATCTGGATGTACTGTACATACCATAATTAATAATTTATTGTTGTGGTATCTATCTATTCAACACATGTGATTGGGTGACCTACTTTACTTATTGTTTGAAACTATTTTTTATTTTTATACTTACGGCTTTATACGAGTTATGGTTTTATTTTTGTAGCTAAGTACCTACAGGCAGGTCATGTCATATTTTTCCTTTTATGTGCAATACAATATCTAGTTGAATTAATATCAGATACCAGCCACATATTATATTACGGAATTGGTTCCATAATTTGCCCTAGTAACTAGCTATTTATTAGTAGTAAAGTCTATCTTTCAGTAGTACTTAACAACTACATTGGTACATGTATATTTATTATTAAAGAACCTTACTTTTTACCTAGATATTTTCTCCTTACAAATTTTATTATTTTTCATCTTGCTTTATGGTTGGTAAACTTCGGCTGATTTTATTTTATTTCAAGTGCGGCATACTAATGGTATTAATTTCATGATATTTCCGGTCTGTTGAATAAGATAAATAAGTAGGTATTTATTTTAAGACCTAACTTATAACTATTAATTCTCACCAAAGATATTGATTATTTATTGTAATACTCACAATAAATGATATTACTTTGGATAAACTTGTTTTATTTACTTAATTGTTGTTAGGAATCCCTCGTCTTACACCGCACGGCTGTAAAACTTTTTTATTTACTTACCTACATGTGGGAAATTTATGCGCATGCATATCATACTGCCACACGGAGACAGTACCTACCTACGATTATGTGGAACTCCGACCCACTAAAAGGGGTATTCATTTCGTTATTCAGGGCCCCGGTAGTTAGGGCGATTAGGGAGCAAGGCTTGCCAGGTCCGTCCCTTAGGGACCCTAAATCTTATTACACCATTCTTAGTTAGGGTTAGGGTCCCTGAATAACGTGTAGTGTAATACCCCTTTAAAACCCTCAGGGTGCTTCCGCGCCTCTTCCGCTTGTGGCAGTCCTGGATTTGTAAACAGGCCGTGTAGGCCGCGGCCTTGGGGCGGCGGCGTCCTTAGAGGGGCGGCAGCGTCCTAGGGGGGCGGCAGATTTCAGAGGACGGTCACTCGATTGCAGACAATAAAATTATAAAATTGTATGTCTACCGGGGGGGGGGGGATGTGCGCAGGTAATAATGAACGGCTCTGTACATGGGGCGGCGGAAAAAAGTGGCCTACACTCATAAAAAATATTAATCCGGCACTGGCTTGTGGTATATACGAGCAGAGCAAGGGAACGCTTACGCTTTCTTCCATGAACCCACCATAGCAGGCCCTTCACTGAGGGGGTGTAGAGGCGTAGAGCAACCCCCTTCGTTCACGACGCGCCAGAAAACATACGCACCGTGACCACCTCGTGGACCTTACCCGTAAATATTTCAAATACAGGCGCCGAACGACCCCATGTCCGGCTAGGGTTGTCAATTCATTGCAAGAAATAGAGAGTATTTCTGATGAAGCCAGTGTCTTGGGGACGCTTCCGACTGGTATTGACATGGATCAATTGAGCTACCTTTAGACTGTTTGCAACCGGCTGCAGTTAGCTCAAATAAAGTGTACCTACGCACTCTTAAAAAAAGAGATCGAATGCCCTAAGTTGCGCTTGCGACGTATCAGTCGGACACGCACGCACCACCCGCCTGTGTAAGCCAATGCTCTTCCTTCACGATGGCTGGGGTGGTCACTAGACCATTCAGGGGTGGGCAGTGAATGCCCCCTATATACGCTAATGCCCATGGATAGATGCCCTAAGTTTCATCGCGGATAAACCAAATCAAGTCAAAAAAAATACGTTTCATTCTTAGAATTCCTTGTTCTTTGTTTAAAAATCTACGTGTAACGAAACGTTTTAATAGAGTGGTAACACTAAATCGATACACAAACTAATACCAAATCGATTTATTTAATGCCCCCCACTATTGTGTGAAATACCATCCTCTCCCATCGCATTGACGTATCGACTTAAAGTCTCCACACACAGAAGCCGGAGGCGGAGCGGAGGCGAAAGCGTGCGAGTTGTATTCTATTGAATCATAAGAAAGACTACACATACACCGGAGGTGGTGGCGGAGCGGTGCAATAGGAAAAACGGGCACGCCTTCGTCTCCGGCCCGGCCACGGCTTCAGTGTGTGACTGCTTTCTTGTGTATGGTATGTATGATGGTATGAAAATGAAAAACGTTTATTGCACTACCTTATTATTACAAAATATAAATGGATGTGGAAGCCTCCATTTAAGAAAACATATGATTGTGTTTGGGTATCCGCTCTTGCCGGTAATATAGGTACAATGGTAGGTACATTTACTATTGTTATGTATGTATGACCATTAGTCTTATTGATTAATGTTCAAATGTTTTTTCATAAATGTTTTATAAAACTTTTGTGTCTGTCTGTCTGGCTGGCTGCATGACCAAACGCATAAACGCATAATCAATAATTGAATAGACACTAGAAATGTGTCGGGTTCTAAATGGATTTCAGCTTGTCATGTGCAGCCAATGGCTTTCTTTTCCACTTCTCTCACGGTTACGTTCTGCGAGGAACACCTAAAAAAATCAAAAAATATTAACCGTTCTCCTCGCGTGTAAATGGAACCCATTTCCACAAAATCGAAACATTTAAGTCGATTCAAAACGACTCGACTAAGAAATTGTTTATTTATCGATCCGTCGACTACACTAATGTCGCTTTGAAATGGCCGACGTATAGGGGGTTTGGGGGAGTGTCTTCGTAAAAATTTTAATTTCTGAATTGTTTTACGTGTTACGGTGAGTAATTTATCTTCTTTTCATTTATCAGTAGTAGTGAAATCAATTGAATACCTTTCTGGACACATATGACACGCCTAACTGATAAAATAATGCATTTCCGGTGTCGCACCCGGCCGAGTAATTCAAAACAATGATCTTGCGAAGGTTTTTTGAATTTATCTTCTGATATCACGCAATTTGTGGTATAGATTTATTTGTATGGATTAAGGGCTACCTGCTTCATCAATTCTGTCTCACAGATTTGTTCAACAATTAGAAAACAAGTCCAAAATCGAATTATATCTCTGGCAAGTGCAGTTCCTGCTATTTCTTATAAAATATTCTAAATCTACCTTGAAACACTTCATTATGTTTACAGGACTTAATTCCATGCATACCTAAGCTTTACTAAACACGAATTTTCTACTTTTACAGGATAAACGATATTCATACATTCCAAATCAAAAGACTGACTTTTTTACAAGTGCAACCATGGCGTGGCGTTTCAAAGCCTCCAAGTATAAAAACGCGGCGCCAATCGTGCCCAAGCCCGAGGCATGCGTGCGGGATGTCTGCGTGGGTTCCTACCAGACTTATGGAAACAATATTTGTGCATCGGCAGCCTTTATGGCATTCAACTGGGAGCATGTTGGGTCAAGCATGGCCGTACTGCCGCTAGACGATTGTGGCAGGAAAAGCAAGACAATGCCCTTGTTACATGCACACTCAGACACTATCACTGATATGGAGTTCTCGCCTTTCCATGATGGGTTGCTGCTTACTGGATCTCAAGACTCTTATGTGAGTGTATTTTCTAATTACCAAAATACTTAGAGCTTACATCAATGGGTTGAAACTTGTGAATAACTAAATAATAGCATAAATAGTTAGACACAATACATAATATACTATTTAAAGAGCTCAAAAATTACAAGTTAACGCAAAATGTTATTGCTCTAATCTTCAATGTATCCTATTATGATCTACAGAAATTTGTTCCGTTGGTCTGGGTGTTTTCTATGTATAATAAAAAATATCTATCTTTGTAATGTATTGTATTAACTATATCAGTCATCTTGTACCCATAACACAAGCTCTGCTTAGCTTGGGGCTAAATGATGCTGTGTGGACTGTCTGGAATTATTTATTATTATTATTGTTTTTTCAATTTTAATATCATAAATTTATGATATGAGTTTTGGTTTAGTGAAACACACTCAGGCAAGTAGTAAAACATAGTTTTACCAATCAAAATGAACAAATATAGAAATTAACATAATGTATGCTGATCTGGATGTGCCTTGAAGCATGATCTTTTTTGCACTCTCAATTCAGTGTATGATGCTAAATCAGTTAAGATTTACATTTTTATTGTCTCACTATTAGGGTGAAATTACATACTTTTAGACTTAACTTTTTAAGGGAGTAAAATAAGAAGTAAAAAAAAAAAGAGGACGAAAGTTTGTATGGAAATTTGTAAGGTTTATGTGAATGCCCAAAGTCAATACTATTCCACGCATAAAAAGACGCTGGCATAGCTTGTGTAATATAATAGTGGGTATGTAAGTGTGCATATACAAAAGGCATTGAATCCTCCATTTTTAACAAATTTTCAATTATAGTACTAAATTTATTTCTAGCATTAAAAATAAATATGAAATAGTATATTCCAAATAATATAAAACAGATGCGCCCCGCGGATTCGCCCGCGGAGTTTTTTCGTACAAATTTCAGAAATTTATTGCACACCCCCTAGGGGTTATTGTGTAAAAATAAAAAAATAATTGTCTAATTATTCACTTCATAGTTTATTTATACCGAGTTTTGTGAATTGAACCAAGGAAAAATGATTTTCCATACAAACTTTACCACCCTATTTAATCCCTTCAGAGGTTAAAATTTCCAAATTTTAATAGCCTATGTCCTATTCTAGGTCCTAAACTATCTAATACCAAATTTAATTTAAAAACTTAAGTAGTTACAAAGATTACTTATAACAAACATTCACACAGACTTTCCCATTTATTATAATAGTAAGATAGATACTGTTTTCCTTCAACATGTAAGGAGGAAACATCTACCAATTATTATCTACCTACTGCAGACCTGTTTAATGTATAACATCATGTAGAAAGAATCCCGTTGTATGCTATGGTCTCTACCAATGCATACAGCAGGATGTATGGTTTCATCATCATCATCAACCTATATTAGTCCACTGCTGGACATAGGCCTCCCCCAATGAGCGCCATAGCGCCCTGTCTTCAGCTTGACGCATCCAGCATCTGCCAGCAGTCTTTTGCAGATCGTCATCCCACCTGGCCAGAGGGCGTCCTACGCTACGTTTACCGAGTCGCGGTCTCCACTCAAGAACACGTTTACCCCAACGGTTGTCGGTTCCTCGCGAGATATGGCCGGCCCATTGCCACTTCAGCTTGCTAATTCTTTGAGCTATGTCGATAACTTTGGTTCTCTGTCAGATGTATTCGTTACGATGTATGGTTTGACAGAAAATAAATAAAAGCATTAAAACCAGCGCACGCTAGCATCACTCCTACTGTACCATAATAAGTAAAAACCCTGTTTTGATGTCACCCATTGCATCTTTTATTTATTTGTACCAATTTAACTCTAGTTCCAATTTAAACAGTCTTGCTTGAGTGTTTAGTTGTCTTTGTTTTACTTTACAAAATAATAACTAGTTAGTCTATAACTGATGATCTAGATTTCAATTTTCCCCTCTCAAGACTTCCTAAGAGTTAGAATTGGATCTAGGATTTTTATCACTACATAGTATAAAACAAAGTCGCTTTTCTGTCCCTATTTCCCTTTGACTGCTTAAAATTACGCAACGGATTTTGATGCGGTTTTTTTAATAGATAGAGTGATTAAAGGGGATGGTTTATACATATAACAAAACCGCGCGAAGCTGGGGCAGGTTGCTAGTATTCTATAAAGGGATTCTTTATTTACAAAGAATATTTACAATCATGGAAAAGAATCAAAACAAGTATTCTATTTAAAACCATCTTTTTTGTAGTCAATAGCATTGGTGTACATTATTCAACAATACAACAAATAAAATATACACTTGCAGTGAGTGTTACGAAAGTTAGATAAGCAATATTTTGTAACTACAAAGGACTGATAAAAACTTGGCTTTTTCTGATTACAGTCGTACACTTGTTATCTGTTGTTAGTTTTTGACCATATTTGGACAATGCATTGTAAACAATGCAATTTAGGCATTCCATTCCATTGTTTATCATCTCTCTCAAATTTTAATAAATTCCTATACATAAAATAGAATTTTTTTCACTTTTATAAAATAGAAACAATTTAAATAATGTATTATGAATATCAGTCATATAGTACCCATAACACAAGCTCTGCTTAGCTTGTGTCTAGATGATGCAGTGTGGACTGTCCGGAATTATTTATTTAATTTACCACAAACCAATTTAAATTGGTTGAATAGGTGGCCAAACATAGCGAAAGTTAGAAATAGACATTATCATCTTAGTTTTTCAGAGTGATTGATATCTTTTTAGCCTTTTTATCTAGAGAAATGTTTTTCTCAAAGAAAGTTACGTGATCCGATTAGGTATCTATCTGTATCAGTTATCTGGTTCCCACAGAAAGATATCACCATAATCTTTGCAAGGACCAATATTTTTTTTGGCTTTTAATAAATTTTAAGTATTTTAAAGGAATTGTAATGTAGTTAACCTCTTCATCATCAAAATTAGGTTGGTGCTGACTGCTGAGGCACCAAATCAAAACTATAAATATTATTAATTTATTTACATTTTAAGGCTTGCCAAGAATACACATATACATTACTAGCGACCCGCCCCGGCTTCGCACGGTTTTATTATACGTATAAACCTTCCTCTTGAATCACTCTAGCTATTAAAAAAAACCGCATCAAAATCCGTTGCGTAGTTTTAAAGATTTAAGCATTCAAAGGGACATAATGACATCGGGACAGAAAAAGCGACTTTATTTTATACTATGTAGAGATAATTAGTATCTGCCCGCGGCTTTACACGTAGTTTCTATGCAAACGTTTCAGAGCTATTTCTATCCCATAAATAATTTATGGGATGAAAAGAAGCCTATCCTTATAAACTAGTATATTATAAAGTAGGATAATACTGTTGAGGGATCGATTCATAATCCACGAATGTCTAAGCCATCGCCACCGCCAGCCAGTCTTTTGGCTCCACTTTTGTCAAATGGTTTAACTATTCAAAGCTTACTGCCAATCGTTCTATACGGGCAGCCTCTGGGCTAGCTTTACTAAAAAATCGCTCAGCGCTCTGCGAGTGCAGTATAACAACGCCTTCAGGATGTTGTTGGGATTGCCCCGATTCTGCAGCGCATCCACCATGTTTGCCGAAGCCCAGGTTGATGGCTTTCACGCCATCATCCGCAAGAAAACCGCCTCGCTGCTGCGTAGAACATGGAGCAGTCCCAACACCATCCTGCAGGTTGTGGGCAGCAAGTTTGCCTCGCCCATCATGCAGTCTTTCAACAGAGTCCTGACTCTTTAGACTCCATGGGTTGAGATTGAGACTCTGTTGAAAGATTGCTTTAAATACCTTTAAATACGTAATAATTGTGTCTTACCTATTGTGTTTTTTAATTAGTTACCAATATTTGTGTTTAATTGTAATTTTTATTTCTATTTTTATGTGGACAAAAATGTCTGAATAAAGAAACTTTTTATTTTATTTTTATTTTATTATTTAATCGTAGTAAATTTCCAGGTAAAAGTATGGCACATTCCATCGGAAGGTCTGAAGGAGTCTCTATCGACTCCAGAATGTTCTCTGTACCACAAACAGCGGAGAGTGGAGAACGTCGGATTCCACCCCGTGGCTGACGGTCTCATCCACGTGGCTTCGGGACACGAGCTGGCTCTGTGGGACCTCACCACACAGCAGGAGGCTTTTGGTAATTTATCTTTAGTTCATCAGAAGGTCTGAAGGAGTCCCTGTCGACTCCAGAATGTTTTCTTTACCACAAACAGCGGAGAGTGGAGAACGTCGGCTTCCACCCCGTGGCTGACGGGCTCATCCACGTGGCTTCGGGACACGAGCTGGCTCTGTGGGACCTCACCACACAGCAGGAGGCTTTTGGTAATTTATCTTTAGTTCATCAGAAGGTCTGAAGGAGTCCCTGTCGACTCCAGAATGTTTTCTTTACCACAAACAGCGGAGAGTGGAGAACGTCGGCTTCCACCCCGTGGCTGACGGGCTCATCCACGTGGCTTCGGGACACGAGCTGGCTCTGTGGGACCTCACCACACAGCAGGAGGCTTTTGGTAATTTATCTTTAGTTCATCGGAAGGTCTGAAGGAGTCGCTGTTGACTCCGGAATGTTCTCTGTACCACAAACAGCGGAGAGTGGAGAACGTCGGCTTCCACCCCGTGGCTGACGGGCTCATCCACGTGGCTTCGGGACACGAGCTGGCTCTGTGGGACCTCACCACACAGCAGGAGGCTTTTGGTAATTTATCTTTAGTTCATCGGAAGGTCTGAAGGAGTCTCTATCGACTCCAGAATGTTCTCTGTACCACAAACAGCGGAGAGTGGAGAACGTCGGATTCCACCCCGTGGCTGACGGGCTCATCCACGTGGCTTCGGGACACGAGCTGGCTCTGTGGGACCTCACCACACAGCAGGAGGCTTTTGGTAATTTATCTTTAGTTCATCTTAACAAAAGCTGCGCGGCTATACCCGCGTGAAAATCAGCCTGTAGCGACCTGCTAGCGGCTATACCCTGACCTCTAACCTCTAACTCTTTTTTGGGGTAAAGGTGATATTCCCCCAAATGGTTACAGGGGAAGATCTTCCCTGTACCGGGTCGGCCAACTGGTCCACTTACCCGGGGTCTTTCGACCGACAGTTGATGTCGCATAGTTGTATATAGGCTAGATGTTGTTGAAACCAGCGTTTGTGCGATTTAGGATTATTGGTCACGTGATCTACTTTTTGCACTCAGAATCTTTGTTGTTTCATTTGTAGTTCAGCTAACGTCATGCTAGAGGTCGCTACATAGCCTATTTTTTATTCCAGGCCTAGCAACTACATTCAATCAAACTTCCGCATTTATAATATGAGTGTGATTTGATTAGTGGGATCATATACGTAGCCTCTGTTTTATTCCAGGGTCAGAACTACATATATCCAAAATTCAGCCCTATCATTTTAGTAGTTTTTGCATGAAAGAGGTGCAAACATTAACTTTTTTAAGATATATTGATATTGATAAAAAATATGGTTAAGTAATAAAAGGAAGTCAAAATAAAAAAACTTATTTATCGTTGTTCTGACACGACCGGGGGTCTATTTTGGCTCTTTGTGTTATCTGAATCAATAAACAAATCAAACTATTCATTTTCAGTAACCCGAGACCACCCTGAAGTCATCCAATCCAGCGCTTGGAAGAAAGACGGCAAGCTCCTCGCGACTCAATGCAAGGACAAGAAGCTTCGCATCCTGGACCCTCGCGCCGCCAGCGCTGTGCTGGACGTAGCCAACAGCCATCAGAACATCAAGGACAGCCGCGTCGTGTGGCTCGGAGACCAGGACAGGATATTGACTACTGGTGACCAACTAAATATACCCCCTAAATAAATAATGCTGGACAATCCACACAGCACCATCTAGCCCCAAGCTAAGCAGAGCTTGTGTTATTGGTACTAGATAACTGATATCTTATCACTAAATAGTATAAAACAGAGTCGCTTTATCTGTCCCTATATCCCTATGTATCATTACGGGTAGGACGCAAAATTTGAAAACTTTCATTTTCAAACATCTCGGTATGGATGACGCGGTCAGATGCTAGTTATGAATCTGCAGATTTTTTTTCCGTTGGTTTGGGTGTTTGTGTTTTCTATGTATAATAAAAAAAAATATACGTACATGTTACGGAGAATACCTTTACCAGACATTCACACAGACTTTCCCATTTATTATAATAGTAAGATATCTATCAGTCATCTAGTACCCATAACACAAGCTCTGCTTAGCTTGGGGCTAGTGCTGTGTGGATTTTCCAGCCTGATTTATTTATTTATTTACTACGACCCGCCCCGGCTTCGCACGGTTATTATACGTATAAACCTTCCTCTTTAATCACTCTATCTATTAAAAAAAAACCGCATCAAAATCCGTTGCGTAGTTTTAAAGATTTAAGCATTCAAAGGGATGTAGGGACAGAAAAAGCGACTTTGTTTTATACTATGTAGTGAAGTTACTTAGCATGTAAATATGTGGGACCTTTTTTGTGTTATTTTTGCGCCTCCAGAGGGTCGTGACTAAGTTGGTTCCCGCTAAAAACCAGCGCTGTGTGCATACACAAATGTGTATCCAGCACAATGCTGAGTCCGCTCAGCCACGTTTGCCCTGCGCTCTGCTACGCACAAATTAAAATTAGGTAGCTTAGCATTCAATAGGTGAACTTTAATTTGTGAAAAGGCTGCTGAAAATTCATAAAGATCTTTATGAAATTTGGCAAGGATATTAACTGACTGACCTGACCTGACAAAAATACTATTTAACAAGATGACAATCTTTAACATAGTATGTAAATAACAAGGAAGGTAGCTTAGCATTCAATAGTAGTTTAGATTTATTTTGAAGTGCTTCGTAAAGTAAATAAAAAATATTTCTTTCTTCTTTCTTTCTTTTCTACTAACCATAAGTCTTAATTCCAGGCTTCGACGCAAACCGTCTCCGCCAGATAATGATCCGCGACGTCCGCAATTTATCCCAAACGCAGAAGACTCTAGAACTGGAGTGTTCCACCGGAGTGCTGATGCCGCTGTACGATCCTGATACCAACATGCTGTTCCTAGCCGGGAAGGGAGATACCACTATACTGTATATGGAGTATACGGACCGCGAGCCGTATCTTATTGAGGGGCTAAGGCATTCTGGTGAGATATTACTTGTATTATCATCGTTCTACTATACTACTGTTACAATGCGATCTGTGATTGGAGATTACTCTTTTTTTTAAACCACATTTTATATTTTGTTTGTTAAGGCTACTTTCTTTATTTATTGCTAGCGACATATCTATATCGCCATATCTATTAAAAGAAACGCTTCAAAATCCGTTGCGTAGTTTTAAAGATTTAACCATACAAAGGGACATAGGGACAGAGAAAGCGACTTTGTTTTATACTTTGAAGTGATAAAACCTCATTGAATTCTGTCCGTGTTTTTTGTTGGATGAAAAAAAATGTTTTTAGTTCAACTTGTTTTGCGGTAAAAAGAAAACGGTTGACTTGTTAACTATAGAAAAGTGTAAAAAATATCGGTTTGTTGAGTCAACGCTAACCACTAATAGGTGATATGCTCATCAATCTAAGTAAACTTCGCCACAGAGTTAAATAGTAGAATTTTTTTTTGTACTTACTACTATGCTATTATTCTATCAAATAATACGCTTGGTAGTTTGGTAATTAAAGTTACGGCCGTCTCAGAATTTCCGAAATATTTTTTATTTCTGTTGTAATATATTATAAGTACACCTATCTATACACTATAAACTGAAATAGTGTATAGGCTACTTTGTTATTTAACCATAAAACATAATTACACATATTTGATGATTAAAGACGTTTCGATATTTCCAGGCGAACAAACCAAGGGTGCATGCTTAGTGCCGAAGCGAGCGCTGCGCGTGATGGAAGGCGAGGTGAACCGCGTGCTGCAGCTAGCTGGCTCCTCCGTCGTGCCCATCATGTACCAAGTGCCCAGGAAGGTATGGTGGAGATATAACAATTGTATTTGTACGATTAAATAAATAAATAATGCTGGAAAATCCACACAGCATTATCTAGCCCCGAGTTAAAGCAGAGCTTGTGTTATGGGTACTAGATGACTGATATACTTAATACAATATATCGATCTATACAATAGCCAAACTCAATGTAGAATGTTTGTAAACAAACCACGACACAAAAAAATAAAATTTACTTGATTGGCGTCGAATTTTAGATGAGTGTACGAAATATTTAGTGAAGGAAGGATCTTAAATCGACAAGTAATGTAAATTGCGTATAAAAAGGCGCGGCAACAGAGTGTATTTTAGGTTAAGTATGGGCGGTTTGTTTACAAACATTCTACATCGAGTTGGGCTGATGTATAGTAAAATCACACGATATGAATGAAAACTATTCAACTGACCCGAAAGAAATATCTGCACTGGTCGTGACTGCAGCCAAGTACATCCGATTCAGCGTCACCGATCCAATCGTCACTGGAGCCGAGTACACCCGAATTAGCGTCACGTCTCCGAGCGTGACTAGATCGTATACCCAAAAAATGCCCACACTAATTATTTATTGTTTCAAAATACTTTTAAATTAAAAAAATATATATCTGAGCGTTTGGTCGATGCGACGCGTGACCCGAAAGCTGGTGAGTATCTGACTCAGCGCATCAGCATTGCCATACAGCGTGGTAATGCAGCCAGTGTCTTGGGGACGCACAGACTGGTATTGACATGGATCAATTGAGCTACCTTTAGACTGTTTGCAACCGTTTGCAGTTAGCTCAATGGTTTCAATTGTATATACTAGTTGTGATTTTTTCTATTCCTTCAATTTTTGTTGTATATAAAATACTTATTTCCAGAGCTACCGTGACTTCCATGCCGATCTATACCCCGACACAGCAGGCGCGGTCACATACCTCAGCGCGCCGATGTGGCTCGCCAAGCAAGACTACCCTCTACCCAACATATGTCTGAACCCGAATGCAAACAACTCTGTGCAAGTAAGTGTACACTTAATAGATAGTGTAGCAATCTCTAGCATGATGTGACCTGAACTATAAAAAGAAATAACATTAATTCTGAGTGCAAAAAGTACATCACGTAACCAATAATCCTACATCTACGACTACTGGCCTATATAAAACTTTCCGACATCAACTGTCGGTCGAAAGACCCGGGTAAGTGGGTCAGATGGGCCGACCCGGTACAGGGAATATCTTCTCCTGTAACCATTTGGGGGAATTCCATCTTTAACCCCCAAACTGGTATTTCTTTTTGTAGTTCAGGTCACATCATGCTAGAGATCGCTACAGATAGTAACGTTGGTGAGATGATATGCGAATAATTTGATGCAAGCAAGTGTATCTACAGTAAAGAAGCTATTTTTTTTTATCTTTTTCTCGGAAGTATGTACGCATTCTTACGTAGCTAATGATTTTGTTTGAATTGTTTTCGATTTTTTTTGCCAGTAAGGTAGAATTTTTTTTTTTCCAAGCTAGGAAGTTGACCAGTTTTATTTTTTAATTTATTTTGTGTTTATTTCAATACATTATTATATTTAGATTTAAAACTAGCTATGAACTCAGCATGTTTGTAAAAGTAATGGTATCTCATTATGTCAATTTATTAGTTTAAAAAATTTCAAATTATTATTGGTTTAAAGAAAATATGTTCTACTAAATTGGCATGCCTTAAATCGATTATCTTAGCCTGTTTGGGTATTTTGTAGGAATGCAGAATTACATTTTTTGGTTCAGCTTGTTTTAGTTGAGATTGTGCAGTTTTATTTGGTTTTTGTGTGGTGTTGTGTAGTTTTTACTAGTTAGTGGGTGAACGCGGTATATTTACAAGTAAGTTATTTTTTATTTTAGTTGTCTTGTTTTTATCTATGATTTGCTTGATTTTTAATTTATTAGTTGGAACTTTTGCATGTCTGATTTTGTAGTACCCCAAATTACAATAACAGTTGGAAATTGGGTTCCATAAAAATTTACGTATTTGAAATTACATAAAAACAGTAACTTCAATTGTTTTCTTCAATACACTCATCGTTATTTCCTACATCATACTTTAATAACAAAGAAAATTAACAATAAAGAATAGTAAAAAAATAATTACTTGAAATTACATAAAAACAGTAACTTCAATTGTTTTCTTCAATACACTCATCGTTATTTCCTACATCATACTTTAATAACAAAGAAAATTAACAATAAAGAATAGTAAAAAAATAATTACATGTACTTATATAACAAATAAATCAATTTCACTTTATTAAGTAACAATAACAAAATCGTATTCCATTTTAGATCCACCGCGGGAACTTAGAAGACGTTGTCAAAATCATTCTAACAATGACTCCGCCTAAGAACCAAAAAGTAGAAACCAAGAAGCCAATCCAACCTGAAGTAAAGAAAACAGAAGTACAGAAGAAATGTGACGACGAAAAAGACGAAGATCGCATAGATTTCGTCAACGTAAAGGATCTTATAAAGGGAATGGAGAAACAGAAAGACCCTAAAGAAGCCAAAGAAAAAGAATCAAACGAAAAAGTAATCGCTAAAGACGAAAAAATGACAATTCAAGATGAAAAACTCACTAAAGAAACCAACGGCTTCCACAAGCACGAAATAGAAGATATCGAAAACGAAGAAGATACTGTAGAACTTCGGAAGAAGGATGATAGAAAGATCGAGAAAGGCGATAGCTCCGAGTCAACGGAATCCGCGGCTTCTAATCTGTCTCGCAGCAGTTCTATCCTGAACGGCTCTCAAGCGCCGAAGCCTTTGCCTCGGTCTTCCATCTCGGATGGGGGCGCCACTGATGAAAGCGAGACTCCTAAACCAAAGCCGAGGACCACTGGTACTCATTCTGGGGGATACAAGGTATTTTACGATGTATTTATAACTAATTTCTGCCCATAAACAAGAACGACCGACAATCTTTGGGGCAAAAGTTTTCTTGAGTGGAGACCATGACTTGGCAAACGTAGTGTAGGACGCCCTTCGGCCAGGTGGGATAACGATCTGCGAAAGACTGCTGACAGAAACTGAATGCTTCAAGCTGAAGACAGGGAGCTTTGGCGCTCATTAGGGGGGCCTATGTCCAGCTGTGGACTAATATAGGCTGATGATGATGATCTGCCTATGGCTTCGCACGCTTTGGGGGATATAAGGTATTTTACGATGTATATTTATAATAACATGTGTTTATATTCGTGGGATGAAAATTATTATTACTTCACGCATTGAAAAAGTTTGTATGTACATTCTGGGGATCGGGATAAAAAGTAGTTAGGTAGATAACAATCATCCATCCATTCATACTTTCGCATTTATATTATTAGTGTGATTTTAATTAAGTCTTCTTTTAAGGTTTAAAGTAATAAAAACAAATTAAAACTAGTATTTACAATTGAAACAATTCGAAGTAACTGCAGACGGTTGCAAACAGTCTAGAGGTATGACTCATGTCAATACCAGTCGGCGCGTCCCCAAGACACTGGCTGCATTACCACGCTGTATGGCAATGCTGATGCGCTGAGCCAGATACTCACCAGCTAGAGGGTCAAAATTCAAAATTCAAAGTGCTTTATTTCCTTAAGACCATACAGGACACTTGGACACGTCATAAAATACATGTTAAAAAATAATTGAACTTATGAAATAAAGTGCTCACTTTGATTATTGTTCACTTCAGTCTATTTAGGTAAAGTAAAGAAGCGAACAAGAAACCTTTACCTTGTTAGGTTGTTAGTTTTAGAGTTGGTTGCGGGTCACGCGTCGCATCGACCAGACGCTCTGATAATTGTTTAAGGTGATCCGATTTCCATACGTTTGTATTTTCCCAAATATGAGCGATGTGGACATAATTTAACAAATAAATAACTGTTTTTGGCTTTGTTATTCGTCATTATTTGCGGCAAATTGTGTTTGATTCATGAAAACACTCGGAATAATTAGAAATAACGTGAAAATTTTAGGCCATTTCTATCAATGCGTGAGTGAACACGGATAGTGTCGTACGCCCGCTTACTTGAACATGTGAGTGTGATGGCGGCGACGGAATCGCCATCTGTGTGCTATCTAAAGAATCATCTAATAATACCATAGTCTACCGTTCTCAAAGGGTTTTTCCATCGTCCAAGTATTTATTCCTATCTATTTTTGCTGCATGTCAAATAAGATCTAGGAAGCCTACGTTCCGTTTCCATGACAACAATAAATGACACTAAGTAAACAGATAAAATGTTTGCTTATAGATACCAGTTTAGAGAGTTTTACGCTGGGGCCACACTACCTTACCGTCAACCGGGCTGTTACCGCAATAATTATGACATTAAATTACCGTTTAAATTACTGCATGACCTGGTGTGGTTACACTAGAGTTTACCTAGATATGTCAATAAATAAGGCGGTAAAAATATCACGTGCGTCGCCGGTGAGCTCATATTGCACACTGGACAAACGGTAGTGGCCACAAACGCATTAATTACTGCGGTAATCTTCTTTGATGTGCGAAAAAAGACCGCCGCCGGAGCTATTGTCTACCGCCATTTGCCATATTGATTGGCATTGTAAAATTAAGGCCATAAATCGTGGTTACACCTAGGTGTTGTATAAGTTATAATTAAAATAATTATCGGCATATCACGGTAGTGTGGCCCCAGCATCAGACGTGTCAGATTGTATGCAAAGCATTTCGATCATTCATCAGCGACAACCGATGTGGCGCAGTGGGCGAAGGTCCGCCTGCGACCGGTTGTGGGTTCGATTCCCGTGTCGGAAAAAATTGTGTACGATCTACAGAAATTGAACATGAAATTGTTCCGTTGGTCTGGGTGTTTTCTATGTATTTATAAAAAAAATATCTATCTATGTAATGTATTGTATTAAGTTTATCAGTCAACTAGTACCCATAATACGAGCTTTGCTCACCTTGGGGCTAGATGATGCTGTGTGGACTGTCCGGAATTATATATATTTTTTTTTTATTGGACTAATCGTAACTTTTTACAGAGAGCCAAAACAAAATTTTGAACATGATTTTTTTGAAAAGTTAAAGTTTTTCTTTTTTTATATTAAAACATCATTGTTTTCGTAATTTTTTGCTCTATTTTTTAAAATAATGTTCGCTGTTATAGCTATCACCCAACTTGATAAAAACTACAAAAGCCCATTTTGCATTAAAATTTTGAAGCAAAGTTAAGATAATTATCCCAATAAAAAAGAAATAAATATTTAAATTAAACTAGCTTTATGAAATGTTCTCAAAAGAAAATATACTTTATCAGAAATAAAACCATTTTCTAAATTTTTGAAATGTGGCCGTTTTGCATTCAATGAGCGATTTGTAAAAATGCCTGAACTTAGCTGGCGTAAGAGCTAAAATAAAATAAAAATCAGTTGGTGTTGATAGTACATAATTGTTTCTTTTTATTTTTGTCATACCGTTAGAAACGAGGTCAGGACCCTTTGTGGGATGTACCTACGCAGAACAGTCTACCAAAGTTTTATATAACAATCAAATAGACTTAGGAAGGTTTACAATAAGTAATTTATGACAAATATGAATTTGTTTGTACTAGGTCTATGACATTGTTCAAAATATAAAGAATAAAAATGATAAAAATCAAAAATTTTGGTAGTTTTGAAGGGATTCGAGCCCGTACTAACGGGATGTATCAAAATTTTGTGGATATTTCATTTTCAAAAAGCATAAAGTAAATTAAATTTTCGGTGGTTTCGAACCCAGGTACGACTATACATCGTCGCACCCACCCGACTGTTCAAACCGCTAGTCCAAAGTGAGTTATTGAAATACTGTGAAAAATTGTATTACTTTTAATCTTTTATAAGTGGTCGTAAAATCGGAGCTAAAATACCTAAGTACACAAAGAACAGTGTCAAAAAAAGTGGAGACTTCCTTACGCTAATAATTTTAATGTAATTTTATTATAAAATTGGAACAACTTTCACAGTGAGTACATTTAAAATTAATGATTGTTATTGTGAACTTATTCAATTTATTTGTCAATTCCAATGATTTAACGAAATTAATAAATAGCATGAAAAGTATTTTTTTTTACCTATGATTTGTAAGAAATTCTTTAGCTAATATATGCTAGTTTGTAAATAACATTACCCACTGCGCCTTTTTACTTAAATTGTTCAAAACGATAAAAGAAAATTACCTCTAATTTTTTTTTTAAATGTAAATAGAGCCTGTTTTTATTCTTAAAAAAAAACAAGAGTCGAAAATGAGTTCGTTAACTAGTGGTTTTATTGAATTAATTTTAGATGTAATTTAGTAATGTCCCGAAAACGGAAATATTGGTCCGAAAAATATTTAGTCCTAAGGCGTCTCCAATTATCTCTGTTATTTTTCGAACAGTAGTTATTTTAGTTCCACTGAATTTATAGGGATTGCCTGTGTGAGTGACTCGTAGCGGCCGATCACTCACGCAGGCAAGATCTTTTTTTGTGTGAGTGACTCGTAGCGGCCGATCACTCACACAGGCAAGATCTTTTTTGCTCTTCCCAAATACAAGCTCCCTAAATGCTTTCAACACTTGAAAAATTGCTTGGTACATAAAAAACAACATACCATTTGCGGCAAATACATTACCATTAAACAATTATGAACAATTTAATTAGAAAATAGTGAAAAACATCAAAATTGAAAATCATCGCCATCTAGTAGCGGAGCTATGCTTAGTCCTGGACGCGAAATCACCTTAAAAACTCGAAGAGCCTCAGTAGGTACCCTACGAACCTAGGGTCTCGACTCCAAGGGGAGCAAATGCGTAAGTTCTGTCGAGACCTGCATATTTGCGCCTCTTGAGATCCTTAGCCAAATCTGCCGCCACGCCATTATTATAATTTCACCCCGATTATTTGGTTTCACGAGTGTTTTTAGTTTCGTTACACTTTATCACTTTCACTGCATAAGGAATTACTAGTATCTACAAGTGCATTGTGGACGTTGAAAGTGTTAATTTATTAGTCTAATTTTTGTTAAATAATGTTTTGTTGTGTGATTATATTTGTTTTTTTATTTTTATACACCTACCAGTCTGTACCAACTTATTTATACACTAATTGCAAATATGTTTTACGCCTTTTTATGTTTTGTTTTATTTTAGAGTCTAGTGAAATTGGCCTCAAAAAGGAGTTAAAAAATAGTCTAGACATACTTTATAAAATTAAATAATTAATGCTGAACAATCTACATCATCCAGCACCATGCTAAGCAGAGCTTGTGTTATGGGCAGTACCCATAACACAAGTAGCAATTGAGCGAACTACAGACGGTTGCAAACAGTCTCGAGGTAGCTCAACTGATCTAAATCAATACCAGTTGTTAGCATGGTATTGAAATGAACCCCAAATTAGGATAATAATACAATAATAATTTATATTTCATAATTTATAATGATTCTTACTCCACAGTTAATTTCAAAAATTAACCGATCCTGTCCATCCAAAGGTTGACTGGAAAAGACCGCTGTTAGCGATAAGGCTGCCGATTGTGCGACTTTAGTTTTAATTAGTATTAAGATGCTCTGATGTGTATTATTTTGATGGTACAATAAAGTTCTCTATCTATCTATTATTTTTCAGCCTCGACTAGGCCCCAAGCCGTTCTCCACAACTCAGGGCAGTGATGAGTTTTCATTTGACAAAGTGTTCTCCGTGCCATCCGTGCCGGGTCTACCTAAATCTGAATCAGGTAACATTTCTGCAGACCGTACAATCATTTGGGACAATGCGGGAATTGAACCCGCTTGTGAATTGGTTGTGAGGCGTGGGTACAATATTATTTATATATATCTATATATTTTTTTACTTTAACTAGCGACCCGCCCCGGCTTCGCACGGCTTTATTATACGTATACCTTCCTCTTGAATCACTCTATCTATTAAAAAAAACCGCATCAAAATCCGTTATATATATAGGGACATATAATACGATACGATATAGGGACATAGGGACAGAAAAAGCGACTTTATTTTATACTATGTAGTGATTATTATCTTTCTAGTTAAAAATTCATTTTTTACTATAAAAACGGTGAATTACCGGCTACGAGGCTAAGCTCAAGCAGCCGGTGACTAGGGTTGCAGAGAGATGAAGTCCCTGAGGATACGCCCCGAGACCAGGAGAACCGCTTTGTATAGCCCTTGATCCAACTTCCTAGCGAGATTTACTATTGTATTTATTTATATTATTATCACTACATAGTATAAAATAAAGTCGCTTTCTCTGTCCCTATGTCATTATGTCCCTTTGAATGCTTAAATCTTTAAAACTACGCAACGGATTTTGATGCGGTTTTTTTAATAGATAGAGTGATTCAAGAGGAAGGTTTATATGTATAATAAAACCGTGCGAAGCCGGGGCGGGTCGCTAGTTAGTATATATTATTTATTTTATTACAGCAACGTCCCCTATCTCGACGCAAGCGACCACGCCCGTGACTTCCGCGCCGCTCGTGCGAAACGCTTCCGAGGAAAAGGATAAATCACTATCGCCGACCAGCGATGTCGAAGCTCCCAATAAAGGTAACTTAACTACTGTTATAAAATCGAAAGTGTGTTAGTTTGTCATTCCTTCACGCCCTAAGTAGAAACCAAAATTGAAAAATTTTAATTCACGTTTCAAATTTACTATAATACTTAGGTACTGTAAACTAAAAAAACACAAAACAACTACACAAATACAAGAAAAAATTGTATAAAGTTTACGATAACTAATAATCAAGAAGACAAAAAAGGCCACCGCTTCGTCATATAATTATCAAATGAATAAAGACTTTTTAGAATGTAATCTTTACTAGAGTTTAGAGGTTCTTTCTTTCGAGGTTGCGTTATGTGAGGAAGCGTGGTTTCGGCGTCAAGTGTTTTCTGGAAGCGTGCTTTCGTTGTTGTGTGATTCGTGTTGGTGATCATTAGAGATATCGTTATTCGAGGTCTCATGGCTTCGGCGTGGAGCGTTTCGTTGTAGGGTGCATTGTCTGTGAGTGTGACGATGTATGGTGTATGTGTGTTTGTTAGTTTAGGTGAATATGTATTGATATTGGGACGAATCTATTAAATTAGAATATTAAATAGTAGATAATGTAGAGATACAGGAATTCAGAGGGAAACCTAACACAACTTATCAAACAGTGCTTCAGTTTCGTCGTAGCTCAAGTAGAGTAGCCATTTGGTTAGTTTCTTTTTTAATTCATATTTACTTAAGCCATAAATATTCTGTTTTTTATTAATTATGTTATATAGGTGGGTGGATTGGTATACATATTGACGTGCAGCAAAATTAGATCTTACAGTTACTTTATTAATAATGTTTTTATTTCTTCGCTGTGTGTTATTATTTGTAATGAATTTTAGATGTGTTGTGTGCATTATTCGTATTCTTATGCTTACGGGGACGTGTAAGTCGATGTTATATTTTACGGTGTTACGTAGCACACTCAATCCTAACCTTAATTTCACAGACGAGTACACAAACGGCAAGTCCGACACGAGCTTGGAAGAAGAGGTAAACTCTTCAGACTCCGGATACCGGCCCAAGACGCCCAGCACGGCCGAGAGACGGAAGGTCTTCGAGAGTACAGAGTAAGTACCTAACCTACTGTAGGCGATAGGGAATGTAACAGGTCTTTTGGTAAGTACACAAACGAATAATAGTAGAGGAGCCCAAGCGGGGATTTTTGAAGTGACTCGAGCGTGTCAGGAAATTATATAGGGAGAATCCTTGCACCCTTTAAAGTACCTTTACCAAGTATGAACCCTCCATATGGTGGGGTGTGTTGAGTTGAGGGGAACCCGTCTGATTGGTAAAAAAAAGAGGCAACAGGGAACGCGCGGGCGATGCCTAAAAAAATTAAACTGTCCAAGAGTTGAAAAATATTAGACACGTATTTTTTCTTTTGTCAATCAAAGAGAAAATGACCAAGTTATAGCGCATTAAATTTGAGAAGTGTGGCTCGTGACGTCACGCCCTGGGACATTTTATAGAAATACGTGACGTCACCAGCCCTCACGAAATTCTATCTCACGGACTAAATAGGATAATATTTTTCTTACCCAGTCATCTACCCTAATAACAGCATTCAAAGAATCGGGAATCGAATACGCCAAATAAATGGTAAAAAAAACACATTAATTTAACGATACCGACCAAAAGGCTTACTCATAAATATTATTTTTTTCCGAAGTAACGTAGCATTTTAAATAAAAAAATTGTCCTTAAATATTTTCTTCTGGGATCGCTACTTATGGACCAATGAAATGGCTGCTGAGAACGCCAGACCAGTTAGTCAACATGTTATTTGAATAAGCATATTTATTTATTGGAAAACCAGAAGCTTATTTATATAGAAAAACAGTGAAATATATCCTAGAAAGCTTAGATTTAGGTTTTCACGGCTACATAAACGAAGGAAACATAGTAGCAACAATTCCTAAAGATATGAACATACAAATCAACATGAATTTGACCAAGGGGAATGAAGTAACGAGTTAAAAATAGTAATCAAACTAAAATTAATGAATCTTTAACCTCATCAAAAAATTCAGCGCGCAGCCGCCGCCTGGCCGAAGGGACACTAGTGCAAAATAAGTCAAGGTCAAATCGATATGTGAATAAGTACATGTTCTCCTTTATTCAAGTGTTAAATACCTTTAACAATTCCGGTATTTTCCAGCGGTAACCAGTCCATAGCGGATCGTCGACGCGCGTACGAAATGCGTTCAATCAGCGTCGCGGTGGAGTCTGAAACGCCGCCTTCGCCCGCGCCTTTGAGGTAAATCATCATCATCACTCTATATTAGTCCACTGCTGGACATAGGCCCTAATGAGCGCCATAGCGCCCTCCCTTCAACTTGTCGTATTCAGCATCTGCCTGCAGTCTTTCGATTGCAGATTGTCATTTCACCGTTAATTATGGGCCGCTTTTCATGTTTTTTTAATTTTTTATTGAAAATATGACGTTTTTCGTATAGTCACGCTAATGTTATAAATGCGAAATTATGGATGGATGGATGTTTTTTGATTGAAACTACTTAACGAATCGGGCTGAAATTTTGAACAACTTAGTTCTGGCCCTAGAATAACACATAGGCTACTTTTCATCATATAAATCAGTCCCCATGTGAATGAAATAGCCTTGAGACGTTTCCATAGAAACAACTCGTGCGAAGCCACGCGCAGATGCTTGTATATAATGAAAATGACGTGCTAATCATGTAACTTGTTCTATCCAGACGCAGAGATTCACTAAAGTCCCGCAAGAGCCCGGAGCGCGAAGACAAGCGAGCCTCCGTGCCCAACGTCACCACTAAGAGGACATCCACCGTCTTCGGTAAGACTTTATCATTTACTAGCGACCCGCCCGGCTTCGGACGGTTTTATTATACGTATAAACCTTCCTCTTGAATCACTCTATCTATTCTTACTAATTAATAATTGTCCACGATAATATTCATCAATCACAAATGTACCTAGCTTTACTCGTAAAATAGCGCCATGCGAGGTACTGAGCTCTACCTTGCCGTAACACAGTATTTATTACTAACACGGAAGGTATTGTCTTTCAACACTTAAGGCTATATACAGGGTGTTAGTGTGAACAGCGTTATCCTTGAAACCAGAGGTTCAATATCATGAGTAGAGTACAAAACCGATGAGATAAGGTTAATGCATATTTTAGTTTCGCAGTATTTTGATATTTTATGTCTTCGATATTGTACGCGATGTAATGGTCACCCTAGAAAACCCCGATCACCCAAACCACCAATCAACAAACTCCCCCAATAAACAAACGTATCCCACCCCCCTCAGCCGCTACGCGCGGGAGCGCGCCGGTTACTAACTGCACAGTTGCGCATGAGGCGCGAGCGCGGTGGTGGGGCGGGGCGGCAGCGGGGGCGACTGACCGCAGTCAGCTGAGCACAAAATAGATACAGCTATAAGTAGTATGCGTGTCTCGTGTATGTGCGTCACCTTAGTGATTTTACGCCTTACGAAGATTTTGGTTTTAAAAATCTGTAAAAAATAGATGTTTGTTTTTTCACCGGTTTTGTACTCTACTCATGCTACTGAACCTCTGGTTTCAAGGATAACGCTGTTCACACTAACACCCTGTATATATTATATTTATAGTACCTTATTCACTGCGTCATGTAGTAAACTATACTAAGTACTGGTATAACATATTATGTGTATGTATTATGTACTTAATAAATAGGACATACATTAAGTAGATGTTAGAGCCTACGGCTACTTTGTTATTTTTTGGAATAAACGATCTTTTTATCTTATCTTATTTTTTTCTATTTTATTTATTGAAAAAAATCGCATCAAAATCCGTTGCGTAGTTTTAAAGATTTAATCATACATAGTGACAGAGAAAGCGACTTATACTATGTAGTGAAGGCGCAATCACGTCCACTGCGCTACTGAGATCGTATCCCACTAATATTATAAACGCGAAAGTTTGTAAGAATGGATGGATATTTGTTACTCTTTCCCACAAAAACTACTGAACGGATATGGATGTTGAGATATAGATTATAGTCTGGAATAACACATAGGCTATATTTTATCCTGGAATTACCAAGGAAATAGGAATTACGCGGGTGAAACAGCGAAGCGCTGTTAGTCTTTCATAAAGCTTCCCAGAACTCAGTTTTAAAGCCGCCACACAGAAGCAGTGGCCGGACCGGAGGCGAAGGCGTGCGAGTGTATTCTATTGGCACCGCACCGCCACCGCCTCCGGTGTATTTGTAGTCTTTCATATGATTCAATAGGATACAACTCGCTTGGTAGTAGTAGAAATAAAGAATTTTATTCATTTCTTATAATTGTAAAATGATTTTTTATTAATAACTAGCGACCCGGCCCGGCTTCGCACGGTTTTATTGTATATACAAGGTATAACATATTACCCCTACTAAGCCGAAGGGGGGGGTTCCAGGAACCCATGGTGATCAGTTGTGGGGGGGAGATAATTAAAAATTCCTATTTTCAGTTTCCCATACAAAAAGTTTTCATTTCCTAGTGCCAAAATAAAGTGACAACCCTATTCGCGCAACCTGTACTTACCTACTAACTTTACAGGTATGTAGGTAGGTATTTATCTTCGTAGATTTCAGCTATGGCGGGAGATTACTAGACGACCTAATAAATTCGTGATAATAATAAGATGCTAGTATGTAAGTTCCTAGGTAGTGTTGAGAAAATCTTAAAATGCTGAGTTAGGAAAGTTGTAAGTGTAGGTACAAGTTACAAACCTCATATTTTCTCGCTTGTCAGCTGTCTAGATGGCTTCTTACGAAGGGATTTATGTATGTTTTGGTAGGTCACTTGTAGGTACACAGTCACAGACAATTCACACACTTCAGCACAAGGTAGGTTTCTTTTTAGGCATTAACATGTCTCACTCACTTTAGCACTAGTTAGGTTAGTTAGTTAGTAAGTTACACATGCATGACGTAGGTTTCGATACCGATGCATGTAAGTAAGGTTCGATATGCCTCCCTTCTTCCAAACAACACACATTTTATGGAAGTAAGCACACGCTTCCAATAAACGCCTCTTCATCTCTTCAGCTCTGTGACACTATGATGCATACACCACACCCTTAAGGTATTCATAAGTCCTAGTTACTTGTTTTTTAGGCACGAAAGATAAAAATTGTAATTATAGCACTACACGGCACCGCGACGAAGGTCACACTAAAATAGTTCATCATTCATTCTTTTGATTTCGTTCGCCGAAAAGATGGATAATTTTTAGGGTTCATTTTCAATTTTAATAAATCCCTAGTTGGCAACATGGAGGTATTAGGATCACAGTCGTGAAATAATAGGTATGTGGTAGAAAATTGTATGAATACGTAGGTAGGTACTGGTCTTATTTTACATAGGTATTTCACAATGTAGGTACCTACCTGCTACACACACATACACATTGCGTGAATTCTGATAGTTGGTATACCTAATACAAAATCCCGTAGAAAACGGATTTAAGCTTTTTTTTTTTGATTTTATGATTTTAAACAAACGAACTTCTTAAAATTTTGGTATAAAAAAAATTACGGAACCCGTATTAAAAAATATTTCGGCCCGCTTGGCAAATACAGCACCGCCATGTGGTGTATCCAGTGTTGCCAGATGGAATTTGAAAAAAACAGTAGAAAGTTCAGTAAAAAATCAGTAGATTGGAATAAAAATCAGTAGGTAGAAATTAACGACTGAAAATTCTAGAGGTACCATATGTATTTGTGTTTCGCGAGTATTTTGACTCGCATTTTGGCTGGCGACCTTTTTTTTTTTTAGGTGCATTCGTAAAAAGGAAGCGATTCTTTGCATTTTTGCAGACAATTGCAGCTAAAAAAAAAAAAAAGGTCGCCAAGTGGTTATTTAGTCACGGAGCTATAGGCGCGGGAAAATCAGGTAGATTTCACGAAATTTTAGAAGGCGCTCGGGACATCAGGTAGATTTCACTAATTTTAGAAGGCGCTCGGGAAAATCAGGTAGATTTCACTAAATTTTAGAAGGCGCTCGGGAAAATCAGGTAGGTTTCACTAAATTTTTGAAATAAATCAGTAGATCGGTAGACGCCTAAAAAAGCAGGTAGATCTACTGCTAAATCGGTAGATCTGGCATCACTGGGTGTATCGCATGTTGATAGATGCCGACAGTCAATGAATGAATGAATGGTTCTCTAACTTGTCTATGATTGGCGGTTGGCTGGTTGCCATGGTTTTGCATAGTGCTACAGCCAATAAAATTTAGTCGCGTTCCTTTGTGGAAATACAAGTGTCAAAGATTAATGTAGGTACAGAACGGACAGATAAACTACATAATGACGGAAAGAGTCATTTGGTAAAGTTTTTAATTAAGTTAACCGACCTATGCGACTCAGCTCGTCGTATGTCGGATGTCGTAAAAGTCGACCAAGGGGCTTCGCCAAATGAAAGGCAGCATTTTTATTGTGTGAATTACTTATACCGTTTCTTTGATCAGCAATCCCCAGCCAAGTGATTATGGCAATACCCGCCAGATTCACAGCTCTTTTCAGTAGTGGACATCAATGTGTATTCAGTCAGTAGGTTATTATGATTAGATCAACACACAAGAAAGAACAAACAGTTAGAAAAAGACATAACTGTGTTAGCGTAGTTTAGTTCGTATGTTTAACTACACGTAACTCAACCTTCAAATTGAAATGTGATTTTAGCCATGACTTAGGACAATTTGCCTCAATGATGCTGTAGGCGTTTTTCTATTTCAAGAATATGAATCTGTCACTCTTTTCTACATCTATTCTGTGACCATACTGAGGTCATCGTCGCAAGTATATGAAACAGCAGATTTTAGGGTTGTCACTTCGTAAAAAATCAGCTGGCCATGTGAAAACTTTGTTTTAGTTTTTTCAGAGATACCAATCGAAATTAGAAAAGTCGTTGAACAAAAGTTGTTCCCCGGGGGGGTAGAAATACCCAGCTTTTCGCTTAGTACATGTATATTGTTACACCATGTATAAACCTTCCTCTTGAATTACTCTATCTATTAAAAAAACCGCATCAAAATCCGTTGCGTAGTTTTAAAGATTTAAGCATTCTAAGGGACAAAGGTATAGGGACATAGGGACAGAAAAAACGACTTTGTTTTATACTATGTTGATATACTTGGTTGCAGGTAAAGTATCGAAATTCCGTCATCTAAAAGGAACACCAGGACATAAATCAACTCACGTTGAGAACATCAAAAACATTAGCCGACAAATATCCGGAGAGTGCAATGGATTTTATGGTAAGACTTTATAATAAAACTAAATTAATTAATAAAATAAATGGTGCTGGACAAACCACACAGCATTATCTAGCCCCAAGCTAAGCAGAGCTTGTGTTATGGGTACTAGATGACTGATATACTTAATACAATACATTATATCGTGGCTATAGAGCGAAAAGTCACTAAGTCGCTATTTAACCAAAATTGAGTGAGATAATAATATGCTATCAAACGATTTTTTCTGCATTTTTTAAGCTTACAACCATGCGCCTAGCACGTCCTCTACGTGAAATTTAGATTTCAATGGTTCAAGTACCATTGAAATCTAATTTTTTTGTGTTTTTTAAGTTATTATTAGAGATGAAAATTACTAAGAAATATTTTTTATTATCCTGATTTAATTTTTAATTCGGCGGGTTGCCTATACGGCCGCGCCCGAATAGTAGCCATCCGGTATTCAGCCGGATAGTATTAAGGCCGCCGGATAGGTCGGATACCGGATAGTTACCGGATATCCCTTTCATCTCTAATTATTATTATGATATTTTCAGCTAACGGCGTTCGCGCAGCCGTGCCGCTCTCAGGCGGCGGCGGCCGGCTCGGCATCGTAGAGCTGCCAGTAGGAGCGAGCCCCCGCGCCCGCGCCCCTCCCCCGCACCCCGCCGGCACGCACCCCCCCGCGCTCTTACACCCCGCGCCTCTGCAGGACTGGGCCTGGGACCCCTTCAGAGACGATCGCCTGCTCGTGGCCTGCGATGATGGGGATGTTAGGGAGTGGATTATACCGGAGAATGGTACGTGAGGCATCTTAAGGTAGCCTTCCGTTCCTAGCGCGCGCGACCGCGACCGGATCGCGAGACCCACTGCTTTGTATGAATGCCTTGTATGAGCCGCGACCGGTGGGCGTGGCTCCAAATAAATTCATACAAACCCAGTCGCGGTTGCCCGTCGCGGCCGCGCGTCGCGGTCGCGCGTCGCGGTCGCGCGTCGCGGTCGCTAGGAACGAAAGGCTACCTTTAGGACCCCTCTAGGTGTCGCATAAAACCAGCGCACAGTAGCGCCATCGTTGCTGTGCATAATGCTGAGAGACGACCTTTTTTGTTGTTACGTTCACTTTCTTATGTTTGTACCAACTGTATTACTTGTAATTTTGTGACACAAAATAAATAATTACTCACTTAAACTTTTATTTGTTGAATTTAAATGAAATTATTTAAATTTAGTATTTGACCGCGGCTTCGCACGCGTCGTTTTTATGGAAATAGAAATAAATAGTAAAGCTCAATTTGCAACTCATACACCGAAAAGATAAAAATAAAAGTTCTGTATGGAAACGTTTCAAAGCTATTTCTATCCCATGGACACTGATTTATGGGAGCATATTTATGGGAGGGATGAAAAGTACTTACGTGTTATTCCAGGATTAAAAAAATACGTTTCATTAAGCATTTTTAGCGTGAAAGAGTAACAAACATCTCTACATCCATACAAACGAATTCCAATTGTTATTTATCCTTTGTAAAAGTAAAAGTAAAAAAGTAAAAAATCATTTACTGCCTGATAACCTTACAAAATAACTTGAATAACTAAACCTAACTAACCTGCATGCATAGGTATAAAAAATACTAAAAATAACTAAATAACTATGTATCCTATATTACATAAATCTACACATCTACATCTAATATTACACAGGTTCACATTTTCTCAGGCAATAGGGGTAAGCTCAGCGTAATGCCGGCAAGCTAATTAAGCATGCTCGGCGCTGGTTTTCAGTGTACCCCTACCAGTCCTGGATTTGTAAACAGGCCGTATAGGCCGCGGCCTAGGGGCGGCGGTAGGGGGGCGGCAGCGTCCTAGGGGGGCGGCAGATTTTAGAGGACGGTCACTCGATTGCAGACAGTAAAATTTTATTGTCTACCCGTGCGCAGCTAATAATGAACGGCTCTGCACATGGGGCGGCGGAAAAAAGTGGCCACTCATAAAAAATATAAATCCGGCACTGACCCCTACGCGCGACTGGTATTCGTCGGCAAGATAGAAGTAGTTTTTTTTTGCGGGTTCTTTGCTTCTTACATTATATAATAAATAATAAATTTGTATGTATCACCAAATAGTGTATATGTGTATTTGTTCCTAATTAAATTACTTTGAAAAACAAAACTTCCTCATTTATAAAACTAGAGGATATTCCGCAGGTTTAACAGAATCAAGCAACACCCCCGCCCGCACATTCTCCGCACACCCCGACAAGATATACCTCATCCGGTTCCACCCCACCGCGTCGGACTTATTGCTGACAGCCGCTCACGACCTCACCGTCAAGCTGTGGGACCTCTCAGAGCAAACCCCGACTCCCAGGCTCGTGCTCACTGGACACACGGACCAGATCTTCGCGGTGGACTGGTCGCCTTGCGGGGACTACCTCGCTACTGTCTGCAAGGACGGACAGATCCGGGTGAGTTAGCTAGTCAAGCTGTGGGACCTCTCAGAGCAAACCCCGACTCCCAGGCTTGTGCTCACTGGCTCACATACGTAGTAGTAAAAGCAAAGTTTTATTTAAAACTTCAGACTAAAATACAGTAAGGGTAACTATAACAATTGTAAAGCTTATTTTGTAACTTATTTTGATCTAGGTGTAGGTTGTTACCCGTGTTCGAATGACTTTCTTCCGTACTAGTTTAGCACAGTATTATTTAGTTGTGGACTAGTTTTTTGTGCGCGAGTAAGTAGATATAATATTATATGTCTGTGTGCTAACACGCGCCAAAGGTCCTGTCAGAAAACCAGTGTTGCTCAACTATATTTGGAGCAACATTATGCTGAGACAGGATCTATTGGCTTGCTTGCATCATTTGTTTTTAGTTATTTTTAGTACCTATTTACCTTTATTTTGATGTACGTGAACTAATAAAAAAATTATTTCTTTTCTTTTTTCTTTATAATTACAGTAAGTAATATCGACGTTTGTGTATATTCCAGATATACAAGCCCCGTGCGTCGACGGCCCCTATTCGCTCGGGCGCCGGTCCGGCCGGGAGCCGCGGCGCGCGCATCGTTTGGGCGCTCCAAGGGACGCACCTCGTGCTCACTGGATTCGACAAGTAAATATATTATAAAAAATATACTGTATACTATCTTTTGGATAATTTGTGTGTCTTACTATACTTCTGTAGCTTAATTAATATGTTTGAAGTATACTATCTAACATAGTATCGTAGTTGGGGTGCGAGAAGTAATTAAGTGTAAAAAGCTAGTTTGGAGATAATCACGATTTAAGTCTTATATTTCCCGATATCACTACATAGTATAAAATAAAGTCGCTTTCTCCGTCCCTATGTCCCTATGTATGCTTAAATCTTTAAAACTACGTAACTGATTTTGATGCGGTTGTTGTATGTTTGTACATGACAGAAAGTACCTAATTTAAATGGTGAATAATATGACAACGAAAAGAGATAGACCCCAGTTTTTGGAGGATTTGTAAAATAAATTATGAAGTTAATACAACATGCAAAAAAATACACCTCAATAACCCAGTTTTAAAGTTACAGAGAAAAAATAAAATAAAAATAGTTTGTTTTGACTAATTTCTAAAAAAATATTAATTTTATTACGCTTATGTACCGATATTGTATTATATATTTATTTTCTTAGCTAGGTAAACTATCTAGCTTTCAAATGAGACTACTTCGAATAAAATAGACCATTTAATCAAAAAGAAACGAAGATAAAACCAGATGAAGTAGTCTTCATTAAAAAAATATTAAAACAGCTTTGTTTTTGAGATAGCTAACTTTATATTTTTTTTATCCCGATTTTTATCGATAAATATGTGTCGTATATCCGCACATTTCGTTTGATCAAGTTTCGAAAATACACATTGTATATACAGGGTGTTAGTGTGAACAGCGTTATCCTTGAAACCAGAGGTTCAGTATCATGAGTAGAGTCCAAAACCTATGAGATAAGGTTAATGCCTGTTTTAGTTTCGCAGTATTTTGATATTTTATGTCATAGATATTGTACGCGATATTATGGTCACCCTAGAACCAGGCAAGTTTCCAGGTTTGTTTCTAGGCAAGATAAACTGTTTTAAAACAAGTCTAAATTCACAGAATAATCAAAAAATTCAATAGACCAAAGTACCTTGGTAGGCAGGTATTTTTGGCGTACTTAACCCTAGGCCAGTTCTTATTCTATTCATAAATGTTCGTCCCTCAGACGAATGAAACGTCATTGCGAGTAAAATACACTTGCGATGTATTTGGTTGTATGACTTATGAAGGTGCTTAAAAGGTGTATCTGATTCGATTTACAACTTTGAATCATTTTTACGTTTTGCGCGATCTGTGAGACGAATGTTATTGAATCTAGGGTTAAAGTTTATCATCAATCAATTTTATCTACTATTCAATCTAAATTTCAGTTCTTTGTACAGTGAATGAAATTCACTTACCAAAATAACACTTCACCATCACGCAACCTCCGCACGTTTTCTCACTCGTAGATTAGGTATTATTACACACTCGAGAAAACACAAATTAGTACCTAATTTGTCAGCTTATTAAACACCTTACGAACACTTGCATTTTGCATGACTGGGCATGGTGAACTGGCCATATGTACGTACGTACGTAGCCTTTGTGTCTTTGGGATAGTTTCCTAGCTTAGCACACGTTATCCTGGGATGGAAACAGCTGAGCTCTGCGTACATCGTACGAGCCAAGTTCACCAGAGCGATGGCATAAGGCCGCACCATTTCAGTCCACTTTTATTTACATTTTTGTAAGACTTCGTAACTCGTTCGTACTGAAAACAATTGACGCGCGAAAATCTGTGTCAACGATGCGACGACGTGCTCTCCGTCACGCTGGCGGTCTGTCACTGAGAGGAGCGATCGGACGGCGCCTGCGCGAGCAGGCGGGCGGCGCGTGCGGCGCGGTGAGGTGCGTGCGGGGCGCGGCAATGAACACTTGCATGGCCGGCGCGGCTCGTTTGATCAAAACAGGTCGACACCTGCGCGGCCCCGTCAATGTACTCGTGTTGTAGTTTTACCACTTAGAAGGTGTATCGAATATTTTTGTTTCAAAGATAAATTAAAAATAGAATAATTATTTTTCATCGGTTTTGGACTCTACTCATGATGCTGAACCTCTGGTTTCAAGGATAACGCTGTTCACTCTAACACCCTGTATAAGCTGTAGATCTTCCATAAATAAATGTATGTAGGTTAGGGTTGTGAGTGAAACGCCTATGACCACCAGTAATATACTAATATAAGATTAGAGAAGAGTTGATTTTAAAGTTAGTTATATAGGGGTATTGAATTTTTTATTCTAAAATAATATTTTCAATATTTTGCCAGAGTATCAGAGCGTCAGATCCTGCTATACAAGGCGTGTGACCTGACCGCGCCCGTGTGCACGGTGGGACTGGACGTGTCCCCAGCCATACTGCAAACTCACATCGATCACGATTCAGCCACCATCTTCCTGACTGGACGGGTGAGTTACCTGAAATTGGATTTGTAAATAAATAATGCTGGACAATCCACAAAGCACCATCTAGTCTCAGATAACGGATATATTTAATACATTATATACATATTTTTTTATTATACATAGAAAACACCCATGGATGCTGGATGCGTCAAGCTAAAGACAGGGCGCTATGGCGCTCATTATGCCTATGTCCAGCAGTGGCCTAATATGGTCTGATGATGATGATGATGATATAAAACACTCAAAGTCGTATCCGTATATCGTAGTCGTACCCGCCTCGGAACTATGTGTACGATCTGCTGAAATTTGTTCCGAGGCGGGAATCGAACCCGCTACCTCCTGCGTCGCAGGCGGATCTTCGCCCACCGCGCCACATCGGTCGTAAATGAGATTAACATTGATACTACTTGGAATTGTGTGAAAATTCTTACCCTAAATGTTATGTATTGGATTAAGTATATCAGTCATCTAGTACCCATAACACAAGCTCTGCTTAGCTTGGAGCTAGATGATGCTGTGTGGACTGTCCGGAATTATTAATTTTATATATTATGTGTAATGGTGTACAGGGTGACTCGACAATCTACGCGTACGAGGTGACCCCGGAGCCGCCGTACGTCAGTCCGCTGTCGCACCACCGCTCGCCCTCGCTGCACCAGGGCATCGCCTACCTGCAGAAGAACCTCTGCGCCGTCGAAAAGGTTAACATTCATTATATAATAGTATCTACCGCCGTACGTCAGTCCGCTGTCGCACCACCGCTCGCCCTCGCTGCACCAGGGCATCGCCTACCTGCAGAAGAACCTCTGCGCCGTCGAAAAGGTTAACATTCATTATATAATAGTATCTACCCGCGGCCGACAGTCCGCTGTCGCACCACCGCTCGCCCTCACTACACCAGGGCATCGCCTACCTGCAGAAGAACCTCTGCGCCGTCGAAAAGGTTAACATTCATTATATAATAGTATCTACCGCCGTACGTCAGTCCGCTGTCGCACCACCGCTCGCCCTCACTACACCAGGGCATCGCCTACCTGCAGAAGAACCTCTGCGCCGTCGAAAAGGTTAACATTCATTATATAATAGTATCTACCGCCGTACGTCAGTCCGCTGTCGCACCACCGCTCGCCCTCGCTGCACCAGGGCATCGCCTACCTGCAGAAGAACCTCTGCGCCGTCGAAAAGGTTAACATTCATTATATAATAGTATCTACCCGCGGCCGTCAGTCCGCTGTCGCACCACCGCTCGCCCTCGCTGCACCAGGGCATCGCCTACCTGCAGAAGAACCTCTGCGCCGTCGAAAAGGTTAACATTCATTATATAATAGTATCTACCCGTGGCCGACAGTCCGCTGTCGCACCACCGCTCGCCCTCGCTGCACCAGGGCATCGCCTACCTGCAGAAGAACCTCTGCGCCGTCGAAAAGGTTAACATTCATTATATAATAGTATCACCCGCGGCCGACAGTCCGCTGTCGCACCACCGCTCGCCCTCACTACACCAGGGCATCGCCTACCTGCAGAAGAACCTCTGCGCCGTCGAAAAGGTTAACATTCATTATATAATAGTATCTACCCGCGGCCGACAGTCCGCTGTCGCACCACCGCTCGCCCTCGCTGCACCAGGGCATCGCCTACCTGCAGAAGAACCTCTGCGCCGTCGAAAAGGTTAACATTCTATATAGATAGATAGATCAAAAATTATATTTCACTGACTTAAGAGATGAAAAGTTCGTAGAAAAGAAATAACATCTCAACAATTTTCGAAATCGGCGGTACTTGGAAGGGTTGAACAAGTCCCGCAGATTTTGAAAGTTTTTACGACGTTATTTCATGTCTTAGATATTCCCCGAGTGCGAGGGCTTACGCACTATAATTTAATAATCTTTGGCGTTGTCCTAATTGGGAGCGATCGTACGATGACACGATCTCGTCGTGCGATGAGTTCAAACATACAGGTTTCATCAGAGTGTCCTATTTGAACCTCGCAAGTAATCGTGCGAGCACATAAAATGCTAAATAATGATCGAACGATGCCTTTGATCGTGCGATCATGTAATCAAAATAACAGATCTCTTTTGAGTGTCCTAATTGGTTACCTACGCGATGCGTTGACGCGCGAGGGGCGTCATCGTCGTTGACGGCATCACACGATGGACATCGCGCGATCTATTAGGACACCTGTTAAGGTCATCGCACGACCACTTTGATCGTGAGATGAAGAACGCATCGCGCCATCGTACGATAGCTCCCAATTAGGACGCCGCCTTTATGAAACATTCGCGTGGTATTCTTCCAACATAAACTAGGTTCATAGTTAACCCGCTTACACAACGAAAGACAGGTCTCTGTAACAGTATGTAGCACAAGTCATTGTGTCATTGGTAAACATAAAATCAGTTTAATTCAGGCACATAATTGACCCTTGATTGCTGAACTTGACTCTTGATTAACCGCTGATTGTTTTATTTCAGGTGGAATTCGCACGCGCTCTGCGCCTCACCAATGGGAACATCGAGCCGCTTTCGTTCACTGTTCCAAGGATAAAGGTATGTAAATATAGAAGAGAATAGAATAGAACAGAACAGAACAGAACAGTAAGATAAGATAAGATAAGATAGAATTTTTAATCTTTCTCTATACTTTTTCATGGTTTGCTGTAAGAAAACTCTTTTAGGGTTAAGTTCGCCTTTGTACATGTCCATTATTTGTAAACTTGTGTATTATCTTGTGTGTGTGCAATAAAGAATAATAATAAGAGAAGAGAAGAGAAAAGATCAGTTAGTGCGCGCGCTGCGTCCACACTTATGAAATGCTCCTTTCATGTTACATTGCATGTTACGTTACAGCAATATGTACGCGGTATAAGAGAAAATATCTATCTATGTTTATAATGTATTAAATATATCAGTTATCTAGTACCCATAACACAAGATTTGAGTAGCTTACTTTGGGGCTAGATGATGCTGTGTGGATTGTCCAGCATTACTTATTTACTAGCAGTGCCTCGCGGTTTCACCCGCGGTAATTCCCGTTCCCGTGGGAATTTTATGATAAAATTTGCCTCTGTGTTATTCCACAATATAATCCATCTCTGTGCCAAATTTCATCCATATCCGTTCAGTAGTTTTTGCGTGAAAGAGTAACAAACATCCATCCATACTTACAAACTTTCGCGTTTATAATATTAGTAGGATTAAGTACTTTAAATAAGGAATTTTCAAAAATATCTAAGTTTCAGTTCGTTTTACCTATCATAAGCTTTTTTGCCTATCATATGCCTCTGTAGTAATTTTATTTTGGCTATTTTAGGAAGAGATACGAAAATCGTCTCAAGGTAAACAGAGCCTAGGGGCAAAATGATGCTGTGTGAATTATCTAGCACTAGCGACCTGCCCCGGCTTCGCACGGTTTTATTATAAGTATAAACAATCCTCTTGAATCACTCAATTTACTAAAAAAAACTGCATCAAAATCCGTTGCGTAGTTTTAAAGATTTAAGCATTCAAAGGGATATAGGGACATAGGGATAGAGAAAGCTACTTTGTTTTATACTATGTAGTGATAATTAAAAATTAATAAATAAGAGTCCCTACATCTACTCTGGACTACATTTTTGATCTATAATATGTTTCAGAGCGAGTTATTCCAAGACGACCTATTCCCGCCGACGCTCGTGACGTGGCTCGCTTGGCAAACCGCCTCTGACTGGTTCAACAACAAGCCGTGCGCCGCGAAGATAGCCAGCCTGCAGCCTCCGGGCATGGAGCCACGTGAGTACACGAGTCCACTGCTGGACATAGAGCTCCCCTCAAATGACGCCACAAGGCTGGTATAGTGCTCTGACTGGTTCAACAACAAGACGTGCGCCGCGAATGCGCGCTTTTTTTTACGATTTGGATACGGAACGCTAAAACATTTTATATTTTGTAGGTGAGATTTCGTTAGGTTTTACTCAATTCGCGCAGCATAAACGCTGTTTTATTGTGAACACGATGATATAGGGTTGACTCCAAAAAAATCGGTCCTAATAGGGGTATACAAATAAATATACAGTCAAAACCTGATATAGCGACATTGAGGACCGTATAGTTGCCGACGTTATATCCGATAGTTGTTATAAGCAATACACATACATACATACATATGTAGTTACATTAGTTGTGTAGTTATATTTTTATAGGTAGGTACATATCTATCTAGTACTAGCTGCGCCCCGCAGCGTCGCCCGCGGGGAAATTTATTTATTTGTCAAATATCATATTTTTCTCGCCGTAAAAACCATCCTTGAACTTCAACGAACATTTTAAAAAAAGGTTTGGCCAAATTGGTCCAGGCGTTGTTGAGTTATGCGCTTACCAACACATTTTGCGATTCATTTTTATATTATAGATATGGGTTATGTTTGTGAACTTGTTGTCAAATTAAATGTTAGAAAAAAAGTAAATGCGCACTTGGTGTAAAATATGCAAGGTCAAATAGCCGGGAAGAGGTTCGGATGAGGTGGGAGAAAGTGCGTAGGTAATAATACGCGCTTAAATATTGCTTCAATGCCTATCAATAAGATTTAAAATCGTACGTATTGTTTTGTTTTGCTGGGACAAGAACCGATTGGTCGTTATAGTCGATGAATATCGATACATTTCGTCGTTATAAGCGATATGTCGCTGTATCCGATGTTGTTATAGGCGGTATGTTTGTTGAATAGTTTACTACAGATTCGGGCGGGACTTTACAATCTGGCTGTAATAACCGATAGGTCGTTGTAAACGATGTCGTTATAAGCGGTTTCGACTGTATATATAAAAAAATATTCTGTTCAGGATGTTTGTGTCAACCCATTTTTAATATATTTTATAGTATACAAAATTTATTATAAAATAAGTTTGATTCTATTATCAACCCGGTGAATGTCGATATAGGGTCGGATCTTTCTTAGACTATTAATAAAGGTACACCAAAAGTATACATTACATATTAGTCTTATATAATAAATGTAGATACATGACAAATTCTAATACATATACTTATAATAGGGGGACACGAGCTTAGCTCCAACTTTAAAACTAACAACCAAACAAGGTAAAGGTTAAGTTTTTTAGTTTTTTAAACTTACGCGATCAGAACACATCATCCACACACTCCAGTCATCCCGTGACCACGGCAGTGTGTAAGCCTGTCGAAACGTCGGGAAAAATAGGTAAATAAACGCGATAAATACCCGTACATAAATATTTATAATAAGGTAAAGGTTTCTTGTTCGCTTCTTTACCTTAAAAAGATTGATGTGAACAAAAATCAAAGTGTGCACTTTATGTCTAATTACAATTATTTTATACGTATATTATGATGTGCCCAAGAGTCATGTAAGGTGTAAAGGAAATAAAGCACCTTGATGATTCCAGTGTCGGCTCACACGCAGTCTCCGGTGTCGCGAGAGGGCAAGCCGCAGAAACCTAAACCGGATCTCATTGAGTCCCACGTCCCACTCAGCACCAAGGAGAAACAGGAGAATGTAAGTATACGAGATTTATGGATGTCGTAAGGATCCATTTCATCATCATCATCAACCTATATTAGACCACTGCTGGACATAGGCCTCCCCCAATGAGCGCCATAGCGTCCTGTCTTCAGCTTGACGCATCCAGCATCTGCCAGCAGTCTTTCGCAGATCGTCATCCCACCTGGCCGGAGGGCGTCCTACGCTACGTTTACCGAGTCGCGGTCTCCACTCAAGAACACGTTTACCCCAACGGTTGTCGGTTCTTCGCGAGAGGAGATGGATTCAAGTATAATAAAACCGTGTGTAGCCGGGGCGGGTCGCTAGTAAGAAATAAAGTGATAGTTAATTGATTTCCCCTTCGCTTCAATCGTTTTGTCCCTAACTTGTCAAGAACGTCTCTATTTTTATAAGGGTAAGGTATATGCTATATAAGCTGAAGACAGGGCGCTCATTAGTGGAGGCGTATGTCCAGCAGTGGACTGAAATAGGTTTATGATGATGATGAATGCATATTTTATTTATTTTTAACATATCCTTATATTACAGATAATGAAATCAATGAGTGCTAAAGTTGCCATCAACTTGAAGCTGGAACAAGACACAATGGAAGGCGTCGACGAAACTGAGTGGGATCAGTAAGCGAGCAATATCTGTACACCTTCTACAATATCTGTAGTCCTTCTACAATATCTATAGATCTTCTACAATATCTATAAACCTTCTGCAATATCTATAGTCTTTCTTAAATACCTCTATATACTTTCCTAAGTGATTCTAAAGTCGTTCTACAATATCTATAGACTTTCTTAAGAACTCTATGCCCTTCTACAACATCTATTGACCTTCTACAATATTTGTAGACATTTTTTGTATTTCTATAGACCTTCTACAATATCTGTAGACCTTCTACAATATTTGTAGAACTTCTACATATCTGTAGACCTTTTACAATATCTGTAGACTTTCTACAATATCTGTAGACTTTATACAATATCTGTAGACCTGCTACAATATCTGTAGACCTTCTACAATATCTGTAGACCTTCTACAATATATCTATAGATCTTCTGTAAGCCCTTTAGAACTTCTACAAGCCTTAGACCTATAAGCCCTATATAGGCTCTCTAGAACACTAAGACCTGACTAGTTGCCTAGTGATTATAAACTTTGTGAAACTGAAAAAAGGTTTAAAATTGCATGTGGAGTATTGTATATAAATACAATTATAGGTAAACGAAATCTTCATACTTTCAACAAATGAAGATTCGTAATGTTTATGCATGCAATTTAAAACCTTAAGTTATGATAAATTATGTCCAAAGTTCAATACCTCAGGCGGCATATTTGTAAACTTAGAATAGTTACTAAGCTCATAAACCATTGAGTAGATAACTTGCGGTAGCGGTGCGGTAACAGTGTGGTAACGATGCGTTTGCGGTCAGTTATATTAACTAAAAACAAGTGTTTTTCTCATAAATGTTGTTGTAATTCATAAAAAAACTACTCGAGCAAGGATTATAAAGTATTGAAATTTTTTGTTATTAAAAAACATTTGTATTGAATCTCAGATCGGATTCGAATTGAGCTAGCATAAAAAAATGACGTTATTATCATTCCTTTTTAATAAGTACGCAGATTAAAGTTGTATTACAATAGCTACAAGAAATCTATGCCTAGGAATAACATCGAAACATCTACTCAATGGTTTTAATTCCCCTCAAGTGTATGGTATCTTAAATGAATGGAGATAAGACCTAAAATAACTTGAGCGCTCAATATCAACCAATTTACCAATATACAACAAATGTAACATTTCTCCTGAAGCTTGTTGGTGAAAGCGAAAAATACCCTATTTACCCAAAATGTAACATTTTATACCGAAACCATTCCCCATGTACTGAACCTAGATATTTTATAGATCTTTTCCCGTATTGTAACTACCATTTTAATATCTTAGACATAATAAAATAGTCGCAGTTATTAACGTAGGTTAATTGAATTTTTATTGGCTCTGTATGCTAGAATTTGATATCTATGTACTTTTATGTAGAGATTGTTTTTGCATAGCAGACAGAAGTTTTTATTTACATATATTTTTATCTGTTAAAATTAAATTTAATAAAGGGCTGTTGTTTATGGAAAACAATAAAAAAATCTAAATAGCAATAGTAAAAACGAAATAATTGTGGCACCTCAACAGGTCTTTTTTATGTATTGTGCCCTCAAACTTCACCTAAGAAGACCGGTATGAATAAATTTACAATAAATTATAAGAATAGGTATGAAAATACTCAACCCAAAACTTGTCTGCCTTGCAAAAACATCTTATTAACAAACGTTGTGATCTCAACGACCAAATCTTAAACGATGCTCATTCTAATGTAGTTTACACGTGTTATTGAGACGTAGCTTCACTTTACAAGCTTATTTGTTTACAAACATACAAGTTCTCAAGAACCCGCAAATTAATTGATTGAGGCAATAAAAACAAATTGACTTTTGTAATACATTCACGCCATGACGCAAATGATAGGTACGTCGAAAGTAGAAGAGTCCGCAATAAATATATCTGACATTGAGTTACATTTTTAATGAGAGAAGTCACGCAATGTCACATTACTTAAAAATACTAATAACAACATCTAAACACTTCATACTTTACTAATTAACGGTCAAATCGTTTAACTAGTTAACGAATAGATCTTTATTGAACTACGTCTCAAAAACACATACACGCAACATTCCTAAATATTGCCATAATCAAAATGCATTTATTTACTTGTAATTATGTATTTTATATATTTATAGATAAACGTAAAAATATGGGTCCCGCCAATTAAAATATCAATGGTGACAGAAGTAGTGATTAGAAGTGAAACAGAGTCTTAAATAATAGAAAACGGTTATTTTCGTAAATAACGTAGTGAAAATTTACGAAAATGGAGTATTCTAGGAACAGAAAAAATGTAATGTCTAACCGGCGATGTTTCGTCGACTGTATTGATATCTTAGGCTATAATATCATGGAGTTTTGCTAAGCGAATACGCTAGTTTCACTTCTAAGCGCTAGTCTTACCTTTCGGCGTGGATCCAGCTTAGTTACAGTAATCTATGTGTAAGGAAGATAGGGTATTCGTACGGATAGGGAATTGACGTAATCAATATTATTTTAAATTTATAAGTATTTCTGGTGAGGCGTTGCAGAACTGTACAAGTTTGACCTGTATTGAGTGTGATTACTTGATTCACCTTATAAAATCTGTATATATCTCCAATTTAAAGCTACTATTATGCTCATTTTTGGTCTAGCTTAGGTGATTGAACTCCTTAGTCTGTCAACAAAATAATGGCTGTTAAACCACACACCTAATTTCACGAATAATATTGTAAACTTACTGGAATCGACCCAAATAAAAGATTCCGTGAAATTGCAATCTTGCAGATTCATGTCACATTTTGTGTCCCATTTACATAAAACAAAACTTAACTTAAAGCACTTCTTAAAAATCCTATATGTGTTAACAAAAACACTTTTTAACCACTGCTTTTGATTAAGAGGGTTCTTGTAAAGTGTTGCAACGTCATCACCGTTTTAATTATGCGATATCTCCACTTAATTTATGCGAGTTTAGTGTCGCTAGATGATGCCATAGTGTTATCACGATTGCTCAATGCGCCAAAGAGTTTCCAGGCCCTATCATGAACGCACTACTGTATCTTTACCTTCAGAAAAGAATTTTACCTTTGCTGACTTACTACTAAGATATAAATAAGGAGAATGGCATAAAGAACGCAAATTGCACCATAATACCTCGTTTTAGTGTGGTATTATGGTGCAATTTCCGTTCTTTCTGAACTTTTAATAAAACTGAAACGTCACGCTCGGATCAGTTACGCTCAATCGGGTAAACTCGGCTCCACTCGGACGCTGAATTGATGTCTTCCTTCTTTTGTGTGCTAATAACCCAATTTTTTTGAGACTCTTGTTTCTTTTGCTAAACGTGGCTTTTGTGGCAATCTAATCCAAGTTCTGCGAAGGCGAAATGTCTTTTTCTGTACGTAAAGATACAGTACCTAGTTATATTCTGATAGATATGCTGTGGTCGATTTTAGAACATGAGAATGTATTTATTTTGAAGAAGTTTCAGTCTTATTTGTCTGGGTTAAGTAAGAGTAGGTCAGGTATACCGTAATTAAATAGTTATATGACAATTGCTCAAGGATTTATTCTTGTTTTGTGGCTGCCATTTTTTGACATAAGCTGTCACTTTTGACTTTGGCTGTCATTTTGGATGTCAGAAGGAGTCTATGAAGGATATAGCTGGCTTTTTCTTGGTTATATAGCTAAATATCTTATGAAATTATGTAATTTAATCTATTTAGAATCTCATATGACCTTCGTGAATACTTGAGCAATATATGAAGTTTCTTTCGTCTCTCTCACTCATATTAACGGAGCAGGATAGAAAGCTTTCTATTTACTTAATATTACGTATAAACGTAATTTTTATTCACTAGTCAAAAATAATCTTTAAAGCAAATTATCTAAGGTTTTTTTCACCTTCTCTGGGAGCTTCCCTACAAGAAATATTCAGTCTATTTTAGGTGATTTTATTTGGTTCGTAGGGAAAAAATCTCCCAGTGATTTTGAAAACATCCTAAGTTATATCAAAATGTATTAATTTATCGGTATTTGTATAGTATTAAGGTTATGTATTTTTAGTTTTTAATGGACATGCTTATTTGTCACTAACTTTACCATTGTGCTATCACTTTGATAGGTCGGTTTATACCCATGACAATTGTGATTTCTCATTAGATTGCTATTAAATGATAATTATGGAAATACATTTTTAATATATCATGCAATCTTTGGGTAGTTATTGACCAAGACAAAGTTGTACATTTTGGTTATTTACAACATGCACAATTATTTAAATCCGCATTATTTTGTATAATCTATCTTGTAATGTAATCTATATAACCATAACGCACCACACATTTAACCAAGAAAGTTTTTGCACAAAATAACTACCATGGTACGATAAAATAAAAACTAACCGCCAAAAAATTAAGTTTTGTTTACTAAAATACTCTTATTCTCAATGCAAATCGGTATACTTTTATATAAAATACATAGTAGTTTTAGTGTAATAACAAAAAAACTTTTTGGCGCGGAAGTATGGATTTATTGTACCATGGCATAATTTAAGTTGAGACTACATACCCCAATCGTTTCCACGAAGTGAAATGACAATAATTTGTTTCCAAAACTTCCAGTTCTTTCTCTTGTTTGAAATCTTTGCTACAAATTTCTGAACTTCGTGCCAATTTCTTTTACAATTCGTATTAGGACAGTTTTTTGCACGTGCGTTTAAACTTTGTTGTAAAACAGTAACACAGGAGCAAAATATGACGGTCAATGACAAATAGCAATGTAATTGTTAACAAGTTTACATTAGCTATGCTATTATTATTAATATTCACGGATATTTATCGCATTTATTTTCCTACTAGCTGTACCCCGCAGTTTCACTCCCGCTAAATTCGAATTTCATAGTTTGGTCTCCCATGGGAATTTGATGTTGGAACAGGACAAAAAGTAATAATTATAATAAAGAAAAATTAAATTAAATTATTATAAAAATTATATGCTAAAAAGCATATATATTACCTGCTGCAACGCAAGCATCCTTTCAACTAACTCTTTCCCAAAAATAAAGTTGATTAGTTTTTTGTATTTATGTTACAAGTCTTTACTTTTTTGGTTGCTTGGTTAGAAAAGGAAGGACAGACAAACATACATTCGCATTTAATTATTATTAATGATTAGGATTTTCCCGATGTTCAACAGTCAGCCTCATGACTACGAAATGTAAACTTGTTAAACCTTCCGAGAAAAATAGGTAAAAAAACGCGATGAAATACCAGTGAATATTTATAATACCTAATGAGTTATGATCTTGTAAATTGAAAAAACTTCTGCTTTGTCATATTTCTGACAGATTGTGAAATTCTACCATAAAAGCTTTTCAATATTGTCTTTTTTTGTAATTATAGGTGCTTTCTGTCAAAGTTTTTCACAAGATAGCTCTGCGAAATTAAACTTAGCTCTAAAAACAGAACGTTAAAGAGATTTTGGGCTCAACTTTGGTGCGTCAGCATTTACCGTATGGTTTTCGCAGTGCGGTCTGACGGTGATTTTATGAAATATCAGAAATTGTCCTTTTTGTGTGAATGCGTGTAATTTTGTATTTTTGAATGTTGTAAACCTACCAGATACACTAGTGTAAGGTTCAATATTTGGATATATTTTTATTATTTTGCATTTTTTTATTAAACTCTTGCTAAATTATTCATCGTTTTATTTTCATGTATTTTGGTTAAGCAGCAGGGCCCAAAAATTTCTTATTTATTTTTTATGCAAAACCAATACTTAGGTATTCCTCTTATATCATAAGTATAGTTATAGCATAAGTTTGCTGGAAACTCGATTATTTTAACGGAATATTCCCTGATAGTCCGATACCCTAAGCCCTTAACATAACTGCCTACCTACCCTACATCATCATTAAAGTATAGGTATCAGTCCACTGCTGGACATAGGCCTCCCCTAATGAGCGCCATAGTGCCTTGTCTTTAGCTCGCCGAATCTAGCATCTGCCTGCAGTCTTTCTCAGATCTTCATCCCAACTGGCCGGAGGGCGTTCTACACTACGTTTGCAGAGTCGCAGCCTCCACTAAGAACAGAACAAACACATTAAAAAGTAGGCTAAACAGGCTAACAACAGTCATTCTATACTTATGGATTCTGTCAAAATCACAATGTATTTAACCAAATAAAAATTGTGAGGTTAATTATAATGCGTGAGTAAATAGGAACTTACCTGAGTCACGATTTTCCTTTCTCTGCAACAAATGCATAGGGCACCATAGTTGATGACGCATTTTTTTTAAATAGATTAAATGAGAAAAAAGATTCTTAATGGAACCAATATGGATCTGGTCATTTTTTAAGTAGATGCAATAGATCCAACTTGTGACATAGTTTTTTAAAATAGAATTATTTGGAAAAAAAGTTCTCAATAGAACCAATTGGATCTTGATCACTAGATCTACAGAGAGTAAAGGGATTTGTTAATCAAACTAAGCTAGATCTCAGTAAGTACTCATGGACCGCTTTGGTAAAACTTTATTGTATCGACTAACTTACCTACTGTTTCGCACATAAATTGTTCGAGACATCTGATGTAGATTCGTAGGTTATCTTTACTAAATATTTGGATCCTCTAAGTCAGTTTCTAAATAATTTGTGTTTTCTTCTAATAAGAAATTATTTGAATCATTCCGCTCACTCTTTTCCAAAAGTCTATGTTCTGTCCCGCTCTTAATAAATGCGAAATCATATTCTTATCCTATTCGCACAATGGCTGTAACATGCCTAGCATCTGCCCGCGGCTTCGCACGCGTAATTTTTATGGAAACGTTTCAAGGCTTTTTCTATCCTATGAGAACTGATTTATGGGATGAAAAGTAGCCTATGTGTTATTCCAGGGCTATCACTAACTCTATTAAAAAATTCGGCTCGTTTCATTCAGTAGTTTTTGCACGAAAGAGGAACAAACATCGATACCTACATTCTAACATCATACAAACTTTCACGCTTATTATAATACTAGCGACCCGCACGGTTTTATACGCATAAACCTTCCTCTTGAATCACTCTATCTAAAAAAAACCGCATCAAAATCCATTGCGTAGTTTTAAAGATTTATGCATACATAGGGACAGAGAAAGCGACTTTTATACTATGTAGGTACCTACCTGTACCTAGTGATTAGTAAGGAAGTAGATTAGAGGTACATCTCCCAAATCGAAACATCTCTTTTCTTTCCGTAACTTCGAACTCCTCTAACTTATTCTAAGCAGGCCTGGCACAATACTTTACCGCGAGAGCTGAAAGATTCCCAATCAGCTACTTTCATTCAAGATCACGAGGACAAATTGACGCCATTCATCCACACGACATCTAGAAGGAAGTTATTTTAGCTTTGAAATCTTTGGTATTTTAGAACCGCCGCGTCGAGAGGGCAATGTTTTAAAGATTTATTTTGGACGGTTTCTAAAACTATGTAGGTATCTATCTCTTGTAGTTGAATGAAATTGAAGCGGATTTTCGCAATGAATTTTTATTTATAGGTATATTTTTTTAGGTATATGCTGGATAATCCACACAGCACCATCTAGCCCCAAAGTACCTACTCATAGTAAGATACTCAAATGGGTACTAGAGAACTGATATATTTAATACATTATTATACATAAATAGATAATTTGTTATTTTACATAGAAAACACACAGTTGTACATAAATTGATTAAAAGAAATTGAAAATAACATGATGACTTTTATGTAAATTTTCACACTAATATTAAGTAAGTATACTAAATGCGAAAGTTTTGAATACTTAGACTTACAAGGGGAATTCAACTTACAGCCCGATACGTTCCGTAGTTTTTGCGTGAAAAAGAAACTAACATCCATACATTCATACAAACTTTCATGGAGGCATGGCATAGCTTGAAGGATTTTGATTTGCTTTGCTGTAGGATGGAAAAGGGTAGTTAAACGGGGCTCCTATTCCACTATCAATCGCTTCATATTGGTATCGTCTCAGAATAACACAAGGCGCTTTACCTTTGATCAAAGGAAGCTTTAGAGCAGGGGTCGGCAACCTTATGCTATAGCCGGGCCACATATGTTGCCAGAGTATCAGTGCGGGCCGCACTTATATTTATATGTTCGGGCATGTATTTTTAATATTTGAAATAAAACGCATATATATTCATACAATTAATGTCTTTTTTAATTGAACTACTATACTAACATAAAAGTAAGAACTAGTGAGATTTTTGAGGGTGCATTTGACTTGCAAGTTTTTTAACGTCTGCTTTCATTTTAGTAGTAGACACGCGCAGTATCGCGTCTAAATGTTCATCCGTTAACCGCGAACAATTCTTATTTTTGCGGTAGTTGAGAATTGAAAAAGTCTGCTCACACAAATATGTACTACCAAACATAGTTATTATCTGCTGAGCAAACTTTTTCAATTCTTTGAAGTTTTCAGAACTCAAACCTCCGTAGAACTGTATCAAGTCAGTGCTTTCCTTAAATGCCGTTTTAAGAGTGCTATTACTTTGCAAATCTACTATGTTCATTTGCAAATTGCTTGGTATCTCACTAATATCAATTGCAAAAGGGTTTTGGAATATTTTCATGTTAAGGGAGCTCTTTTTAAAGTCGGTGAATCGATTTACAAACTCAGTTTGTAGTTGTGTTAACACGTTTCTCATTGTAATATTTTGCCACACAAAATTATCTCCAGCTTCTTCCACGGCTTTCTTGCAATTAGGAAAATGGTCAAGCTTATTTTCATCAATATGCTTGATAAACAGTTTCAGTTTCATTTCAAATGACTTTACATCTGTATACATATCGCAAATCAATTTATTTTTCCCTGCAAGCGTTTGTTGAGCTGATTCAGTTCCTTAGTCAAATCAGTCAAAAAACCAAGATCGATAATCCACTGTTTGTTAGTAAGCTCTTCTACTGGCTTTCCTTTCATCTCCATGAAGTTGCCAATTTCTTTCCTCAAATCAAAAAACCGTTCCAAAACGGCACCTCGACTGAGCCACCTCACTTCACAGTAGTAAGCCACGTCACCATGTTCAGCTTCCAGATCTTCCAAAAAGTTTTGGAACTGACGGTGTGTGAGCCCATTTCTTCTTATAAAATTAACAGTGGATGTTACAGTATCCATTATTTCTTTCCAGGATATAACTTTGGAGCACAATGCCTCTTGATGGACAATACAGTGAAAAATCAATGGCACAGTAGATCCAGAATCTTTCACTTTGCTGATGATTCTCCCAACAACACCTTTGTTTTGACCGCTCATGTTCTTGCCTCCATCGGTAGTGACACTTGTTAACTTTTCCCAGCTTAATTGCAATGAATCCAGAGCTTGTTCCACATGGTGAAATAAATTTTTTCCCTTTCAAACTGCACATTTTCACAAGCTCTTCGTAAACAGTAAAGTTTTCGTCAATGCCGCGTACAAATGAGTAACTGTGCTGTATCCGACACGTCCGTACTTTCATCCATCGCTAAAGAGAAGCAGTCGAAAGACTGCGCCTTATCCCTGAGTTGTTCACACAAATTAGCACCCAAGTCTTCAGTACGTCGGGTGCAAGTTCTTGCAGAGAGACTAAGACTTTCAAACATTTTTTTCTGCTCTGGGCATATTTCTTCTGCGATAGCTAAGACACACTCTTTTACTAATTCACTATCGGTAAACGGACGTCCACTTTTTGCAAGAATCTCTGCTACCCTGTAACTGGCCCGAACATTCGATTCGCTGTTGTCTGCCACAACCTTAAATATGTTTTGTTGATTTTGTAATGACGATTTCAAAGTGGAAATTTTCCTTTTCCGTATTTCTCCTTCAAGACAGTCAAATTTAGTCAGTTTAATTTGTGCTCGGTGTCGTAATGTCGCTTCAGGTTATATTCCTTTACTACAGAAATACTCTTTTGACAAATCAAGCATAACGGTTTTCCTTTAAACTCGATAAAAAAGTATAATTCTGTAATATAATTCTCATAATTTGTTAAAAACTCTTTTTTCTTCTTCTATCTTCCTTTTTCTTGAAGCCATATTTATATAATTATTCTGTAACAATAATGAAAAAAATTAAATTCGTTGTAAAATTATATGTTCCAGTTAGCACCTACAAATTCAACTCCACATTCAAATAATAATTAAAACATGACACACTCGTAACTAACTTCATGTCATGTAACTACTATCCCCGTCCTTATAACATTTACCCATCAATCTGAAGGTTCACATTAACAAGCAGTAAATAAAATAAAACAAAATGCTCGCGAGTGCATACAACTTACCTCATACGTCGTGCGTGAGAAGCTATCAGCGAAGGGAAGAAAGGTGAAACGAAACGCGTAGCTAGCAACCAGATGAGACGTGAGTTTCCGGCGAATTTCCACAACCGAATGTGGCGAGAGCTGCGCGCGGCTGTGATTTTAACTAAAACCGGTCGCTTTGAATTTTTTCGCCGCCGCACACCTGCGTCTAATCAAAGACTGCCGCCCCGCCTATTGTCTCAAAGGAGCCGTCCGCCGCCGCACGTGCGGCGGATAAACGCAAAAGAAATTGCCAAGAATTGAATAAGTACAGCAAATATTTATTTTCGGTAGAAACAATACATAACATCACAGTCTTGATAAACAGTTCTTAAGAAATGAAATAGAGGTACATTTTTATCACCCCGCGTGGGAGCGAGCTTTCAAGAATACTCTCATGGCCCAGCAGCATGGCCGTATAAATTCTAGTGAATTTATATGGCCTTTTGCTTCGGTATTTTTTTCTTACGGACCTCAGGGTTGCGGGCCGCACCGAGATAGTCTACGGGCCGCATGCGGCCCGCGGGCCGCCGGTTGCCGACCCCTGCTTTAGAGGGACGCGTGTCAAAACTCTCAAGATTAAAAGCATTATATCAATATTTATGGTCCCTATGGGAGACATAGTCATTTTGACAAAACTCCTTTCAAATAAATAGAAATCAATTTATATGTACCTAGATCTCGAGTTTCTTTCATCTATGTACGGTTCTGCGACGGTAGGTAGGTACTATTGTCATAATACCCACTTAGATACTAAAGCGATTGCTTAGCAGAATTCGGCCAGTAATGTTCACAATTGTTATGGCGCAGTGGGTCACGAATCCTGAATAAGGTAATGAGTTCGTATACCGTTGCGGGAAATGCGTTGTAAGCATTTATGTTATTTGTTCCGAGTCCGGATGCTTTTTTATTTACAAAAAGCTTTATCAATTTAATAGAAGTAAAATATGCTTTAACCAAAATCCATCGCATTTTTGTAAAACATTCCAAACAGCTCTTCCTAATTATATTGTTCTGTCACAGTTTAACTTCAACAGAACCCTGAGTTTGGTCGATTGTAGTATCAATAGTATCCTATTGTTCGCTAGAGATCACTACAGGCGCTCTACCAATTCCCGTAGAAAAATTAAACATCACGAAAACGTTTCGATCGACAATGCTTCTTCAAGCTGAACTCGGGCTCTGTAGATAAGTTTCAGGAAGGTTTTTCCATATTGATTTGATTTCCACCGATGTACACACATTACATAGCCGAATAGAACCTAACTAGTTTTTATTCACTCTCAAGACTTTTGATAGTTTCGTGACGAAACTTGCAACTCGAATGTCGTGGATTATCAGCGACATTTAATTAGATGAAGGAATCTTTCAAGTAAGACCTCATCATTATCATATCCCTATATTATTCCGCAGCTGGGTAGGTATAGGCCTCCTCGAATGAGCCATAGCGGCCTGTCTTCAGCTTGCCGCATCAAGCACCTGCCTGTCTTTCGCAAATACTTGTAGTCCTCAAAATATCGTTTCCCTTATTATCAGGATAGTAACTTACACAAATTCTGAGATAAATAACGATTTCGAAGCACAAAATTCCATATTACACTTTTAAAACTTTCTTTGCACTAGTTCGACTAGCTGCAGCAACAGCAGCGTGTTCCTTCGGGTCGCAATGCAAATTCTGGACAGCGAATGCGTTAAAATGGAGTTGTCCTACTGTACCATTATCTATCTTACACTGTGTTCGTTCAGCTTTGTTCCCCGACACAGAGCGCGGCTTCGGATAAAGCCGACATGAACGAGTTGTTTGTTACACCTAAACAATTAACCGACGAATTTGGTATTTCATTCGAATAGGAAATGGGGACGAATGGTTGTGAGGGGCAGGGTTGGATTGAGTGGAGTGATAGGGGTTTTGCATAGGTGTTACTCTATACCATAATTAAGGTCGATAGTACTTAATCGCTTAATTACAAAATAATGTTATTTGGCAACATCTGATAGTTAACAGAGACTATTGCAATGTTTATCGCATATCCCTTACATACCAATAACTTAAAACTCCAAATGAAATTCTTCCTCTCTTGTGAGTTCCGGACACATTCCTTCAGTATGTAGGTATTGATTGAATATGCCCACCACTAAACTGACTGAGTCCTTAGCCTCCGTTTATATAATCAGTTACATGATAGGGGTTACATGGTAGTTAAGTATCTAACACAATGTGTGATTTTCCCCCTATAATACACATACTGCCACCCTAACTCCAGCCCTGTCCCCGTAATTTCACTGTGAAATATCTATCGCTACCTGCCTACGTTCCCTGACACTACGTTATGGTGATTACGCTTCGCATTTCACTATTTCACGAGGCAGGCACTCAACAGGAACGTTTTAGATTTACTGAATAGTGAATACACATCACTTACACACAGAAACAACCCTCAGTGTGGGAGCTTACGCACTATAATTACTAATACCAGTGAATTCACATATTTTTCCCAGTCATTATGCTGTGATATGTCGCTAGTGGAACTTAGCAAAAAATAAAGGTTGCCTGGAAGAGGTCGTTTCGAGTAATTTAGTCTCTAATATGGACAACCTAGCACAGCAAGTGGGATTACTTATTGTGGGATTAATGAGTGAGGGATTACTAATTCTGGGTTTAATTATTGTGGGATTAATGGGTGTGGGATAAATAATTTTATTTTGGGTTTAATTATTGTGGGATTCATTAGTGTAGGATCAATTAGTGTGGGTTTCATTAGTATTGGATTAATGAGTTTGGGATTCATGAATTTGGGATTGATGAGTGTGGGATTAATAAGTGTGGGGTTAATAATTGCGGATTTAATTATGTGGGATTCATGAGTGAGGTATTAATGAGTGCAAGGTTAATGAGTGTTGGATTAACTAACCTATGGGATTAATAAAAATGGGATTAATGAGTGTGGAGTTCATTATAGTGGGATTAATGAGTGTGGAATAAATTATTGTGCGATATCTATCTATTGTCATAAGAATGTACCTATAACTTAAGTTTCAAAAAAAATCAGAACCTCATTCTATCGCCGCACAATAAAACCTAAATTATTTGTAAATGAGACCCGGCGAAAGGATAATATAATTTCCTGAAAGGACCAAACGTCTGGTTTCGTTGTTCGCCAGCCTTACCCTAATTAAACTAGAACAGACCAAAAACAGACGAGAATAAATTAGTTTTTCCATAACAGAAACGAAGATATTTGGGAATTAGCGGGTTCTACAATTTGATAATTAGCTGAAGGACTAATCGGTGTAATGTTTGGGGAAAATGCGGAGGATAATGAATTTTAGGCCTCTGTGTGTGGCCACGAAACATGCAGCTTGTTTAAAATAGCTTGTTTAAAAAGTTTATTTTTATTTTAAGGAAAGGGGATACGGAGCTCAAAACAAAACTGGAAGAATTTAGGTCTATAACTTTATGGTGGTCAATGAAAAAGTATGGTACCGATAACTTGTATTATATACTCATAATCTAAAAAAAGGACAGACAGCACGAGACTACAAGGGTTTTAAACGTGATCGAAACCCTTAAAAGTAGTTAAATAAATAAATAAAATAAACGATCTTGGACAATTCACACCCCATCAAATATCCCCAAGCTAAACGGAGTTTATTTTATGGTCTGATGTAGGTACTTAATAAAATCCAGTTACTAGTATGAATTAGTTTTGTGTATTTATAAAGACACGACATCAAAATGTTTCCTCAAAAGTTGCCTCCAATGTAGGTAACATTGTAGAAAACTTTTGAGGAAAGACAGTAAACCCCAGCTGCCATAATTTGGTTTGTCTCGTAAGCTTGGAATACCCTGTGTAGTCCGGCTAGTCATGTGGCCAGCCGTCATAAACATCAGCATGTCGCCTCCCTGGCAGCCATATAAGTTAGTTTCACTTATTTTGACTCGTAAGATTGGAACAGCCTGTGTAGTCCCGCTAGTCCCGTGGCCCGACGTCATAAACATCAGCATGTCGCCTCCCCGGCAGCCATTTAAGCCCCCTTTGATGTGCGACCCACTTCCAAGTTTTTTGCATTTTTCATCGCCTCCCATCTCTAGTTGACGTAGAGCTAGAAAACAGTAACGCAACGATGAAAGAAAAACATTTAGGTATTACACTAAAAATCTCCAAATATTAGTGCTCCAAAGAAGGTACTTTCCTACTATTGAATCAAAGATTTTAACAACATGTATATAAATAAGGCTACGATGACACAACTAGGTTTTATTGTGTACACAAATGGGGGAAACAATGAAATAACACAACTTAAAAAAATTCGTATATTGTAAATTTGTTATTAATAAAACTATACCTGATTATATAATACCCATTTACTTATAAATAAAACTATACCTACCTGAATGCCATATTAAATCTAATTTAATACACTGTAAAAAAAATATCCTTACCAACAAAAATGACAGAAATAAAAGAATAGGCTCTGAGTTTTTGGTTTTTCATTGCTCGACACTATACACATAGAAAATGGTTTTGTTTGTGGGTAAGTTTTGCGGCATTTTTTTTCTCGTTAATTAAATGATCAACGCATTAAAAATTAGATTTCCCACACACAGTAGGAAAATCAATTTATTTCTAAACTGTAACACTTTATTTACAACGAAAATTACAATCAAGGAATAGAAAAAGTAACAACTAGTAGGTATATACAATTGAAACCATTGAGCTAACTGCAGACGGTTGCAAACCGTCTAAAGGTAGCTCAATTGATCCATGTCAATAGTTTGCCAATACACTGGCTGCATTACCACGCTGTATGGCAATGCTGATGCGCTGGGCCAGATACTCACCAGCTATCGGGTCACGCGTCGCATCGACCAGACGCTCAGAATTTTTTTTAAAAACCGTCGAGACCTCAGACGATAGAACTTACTATCTGTATCGTCTGCGGTCGAGACCTGCATATTTGCGCCTCTTGAGATACTGAATCCACGTGTAATATGTCTGTCTGTTTGTTATGACTGATTGCTCTAAGAGATCAACTTTGCACAAGTTTGTCTCTTGCTTGTTTGTGTTTTTATGGATCTAATGATATTATAAGGAACAACGGTATATTGTTGTTTTGAGTAGGTAGTCTTATTATCTTACTAGTTATATTTTTTATTCTATACATTTTTTTACATTAACCGCGCTGACGAAGAAATGGAAGTTCAGAATTCTTTGACGTAGAATCTAAATGGTATTTCCAAGTAGGTATAGGTAGGTAATCGTATGAAATTACATCTGATCTGTCGATGCCGAGTCCGACGAATCGTCAGTTCTCACCAACATTATGACAAGTGTTTAAATTTAAAGTGGTACACGGTAAATTATTAGGGGTATATACCTTCCTTAAAAATAATCTGATACGCGGCTCTCGCTGTATAGAATAATATATATTATATAAAATATTGTCTGTCTACAAACACAAAATACCTATTGTTGTTCTCTTTACAATTTATCATGAATTTTTTTTAAACTTTGTAAATTGGCAATAGGAAAATAAGTTATACTCTTCATAATAAACTTCATTTACTTTATCATCACTTATCTATTCTGTGCTATCACTTCATCATCATCAATAAAATATTAAATTAATAAAAAATGCTGTAATTATAATTGTAAAATAAATAATGCTACGAAAACACCCAGACCCCCAGAACAAATATTAAATAAATCGTACAAACATTGTCCCAAGGCGGGAATCAAACCCGCTACCTCCTGCGTCACAGGCAGATCGCTCACCGCGCCACATCGGTCGTCAAATATTTGGGTTAATCTCATATAATGTTTGTGCAAAGTCCTTATCCCCGTCCCACACTGCGTCTTCCTGGCTCGCATCAGGACTACAAACTGTTGATAAATCTCTGGGATATGACTATGATACTACTAGCTGTGTATCTTCTACTGTCCTTTTGGACACACGGTGTGCTAAATATGGTAAATTATTCTACTAATATTATAAACGCGAAAGCTTGTAAGTATGGATGGATAGATGGATGGATGTTTGTTACTCTTTCACGCAAAAACGACTGAACGGATCGCGATGAACGGTTTGGCACTGAGATAGATTGTAGTCTGGAATATCACATAAGCTATATTTTATCCCTGAATTCTCTCGGGAACGGGAACTATGCGGGTGAAACCGTGAGGCATTGCAACGCAAAAACTACTGAACGGAACTGGCTGAAATTTGGCACTGATAGATTGTAGTCTGGAATAGCACATAGGCTATAGGTATTTTATCCCGGAATTCCCACGGGAACGGGAATTACGCGGGTGAAACCTCTCGAATTCAAAATACTAATCCTGCGCAGACGAAGTCGCGGGTATTTATTTAATGGGACATCCAACATGAGATCACAAGGCGTGGTAAATAACAAATATTAATATAAATATAAATGGTTTTTTAACTGAATGAACTGACTCCTGCACGATTTGACTTTCCAACCGTGTATTAACTTCATGGAGTTAGTGCTCCAGTGGGCGGCTAATGGCAATCCTTTGGCCTTACGCACGGCATTTAGTGGCGGTAAACGAGAACGGATGGTTTTTATATGGGGCTGATTAAGTGGTTTTCGGGTTAGCGCCTATCTCAATAAAATATCGGTTGAAAAAAAATCCTATATAGAAATAGATTTTGTGGGTTTGGTTTTTAATGGAATTTGATTTTTTTACTCAATTATTTACTTTTAATTTCAATTCCAGGACGAATTATTAGAGCATAGATACTTGTGATAGGTGATAAAAACTTTTTCTTAGTAGTCGCCTGTGGTCCTCGCCTTGCCAAGATCTGATAAAAAATACCATTGGTTAACTTACTTACCTATATCTATTGTATTGTCAAACAAATCATCACCAAAAATAGTTCATAGTCAATGATTACCATTGACCCTATGGCGGTCATGGTCACTGAGTTTGTATTGAGCCATCGTCACTATAGTTTTCAACTTCCGGCAACAACGCATTTGAAAATGGAACCGTACTTTTGTAATTCGAAAGCAAAAATCCAATCAAATTATACATTCTTCCAGTTACAAACATTTTGATTTAAGAACGCCAATATGAAGGTCGCAAACGAAAAGTAATTCCGTGTAAAAATGCCAGCTATTTTAAGAACTGGAGCTCAATTCCCCATTAAAATATGTTTCATTCCATTCCGTGAAATACCCAGTACGCCATCGACAATAATGTGGTAATTCAGTATTTAACGGTTAATAGCCAGTGGGTGCCATACATTCAGTGGGCCGATACCATCCCATTCGCGCGCTTTTGTTCACAATTTAAAAATAAAAAGCATTTTACGCACTCGTTTACAATAAAGAAAAAAGGTTTTACACTCCCGATTCGAACAGAAAAGGATTAAGCGGGAGCTTTATGTAAAAAAAACATTTTTAGGCGCGCTTTTCTTTGCGAAATTCCATAGGTGTAAAATTCCGCAGTGTATTTTTCATCAGAAAGAGCGTTGTGAAATGGATTGCATTCTTTGGAGTGGATAAACAGTTTTAAATATGGAATTTTCAGGTGAATTCAAAGGTGAGTCGACACATTTTGAATCAAAAGGTATTCGACTCTTAAGGATATTTCGACTTGATACCTAGATTTTTAAGACACTATTCTTAAATAGTTTACTTGAGTACGTACCTACCTGTAACTTGTAATTATCAAAGGGAACTATGTGTTTTTTCCGACTTAGAAAAAAATAAAAAAAGCTCAGTAATTAATATGAACAAAATGCTTTCACAGCTGCGCACTTTCTCGTAGAGGTTCGTAGCGTCTTCTAATCTGTAAAGGCTTTACTAACTTTGCTCCTTGCTTTGCTCTTTCTTGCACCCCTACCAATGGGGTGAGAAAGACAGAAAAGTTTTTGGAAGAAACTTTGATATTTTGTCTTTACGGTCAAAAGAGGTTTACCTACTTTTGTAGGTAGCATGGGTTAATTGTCCTCATAAAGTATTCAGTGCTCAGTGGAAGCGTTGTATCGATCGCAGTGGCCCAGTTAATGACCACCTGCTATCATAAGAAAGGTATAGTGCTCGTAGTCAGTACGTAGAAATAGAAGGAAATCATATACAGCGATATGCGAGCGGGAGGGGATGAGAATCACTAAAAGCTTACTCAAAGAATTACTTATGTCTTAATTATCTAGGTGCAAATACAGAACTGTATTAACATGAGGTACTGCCTCTTATTTTATCATATTATTACGTTAAACATAGGAATTATTTAAAAATCAAACGTTCAGTTTGTTATACCTATCATAAGTTTTTTGTGTTTAATTTTTTAATTTTCTAGTTTAGGAATAGATAGGAAATTGCTCTTAGTCCATACTCTGTTTTATATCTCTTCCTATAAAATATAAAATAAAACAAAGCTTTTTTTTAATTCATCTATAGTAGTTTTACTATAGAGGCATTTAAAAAAGCTTACGATAGGTATATCAATCTACATGTTAGATTTTTGGAATATCCTTTGTTTGACATTATAATATATGTGGTGGCGTTAGTGTACCTCTTGTTTGCGCCTTTACTAAAATTAATAATAGGTAAGTTAAACAAAATAGAAGAGAACCCAAAGCTTAGATAAACCTAACAAAGGCCTTTAAGAAGAACAAAATTTTGTAACAAAATTATTTATGAATTTCATAAAGCCGAGGAATGTAACACTCTGGTCAAACCCTACTACTATCTAGTAAAGTTCTGATTCGAGCAATAGTCTTCTTAGGCTAAAAGCTGTCATGATTTCAGCTAAACGCAAAACTTAACAAGATAATTTGCTTTTTTTGCAGGCATTACCATGTTACTTCTTCTACCCCTGGCACTGTTCGCCTCATCATCAGCCTTGGAAGTTGAAATCTCCACAGAATGCAGCACTTGCCTCCTTGCCAACACAACTTGCTACAATGTCTCCAAAGTTCTCGACTTCATAGATCTTAAGGCGCCATTCAGAAGCCAAATTGTCATACACAAAATAGGCATTCAAAGAAACAAAAATCGTCTGTACTACTCCTTCGAACCAAAGATAGAGGATATGGAATACTTCAAAGTGGGTTTCGTTGATTTGGACAACCATAATGTAACAGGGATCATAGAAGCGCAAGACTTGATCCTCAATTTCGGGACTTTCGATGTCGATCAAGACAATGAGGTCATATACTTCGGTGGAAGTGACGGAGTGTTCGCTTTACACACTAGAACAAACAACCTCTCCCCATATAGCAGTCGTGGGGATTCAGTGCAGAGTCTATTCTACAAAAACAACGTCTATTTCTCCAAATATGACGACCTGGGTATCGTCACTAAGAGAGGAGACGACTTTTTGACATTACTGGAGCGACTACCGGTTGAAAACTTTGTCATAAATAAGTATGACGTCATTGTGTTCTACAACAGATATGGCCTTCACGTTGCCAAAGGTGATTTAGTATATCGGCTTTCTACTAACGCGTTCTTTAGAGGGGTTTCTAAGGATTTAGACGAAAATATCTACGCTTGGTGGATAGATGGTATCTATAAAGTTGTTATAGATAAAAACTTGCATTATTCGAAGCTTGTAAAACATATTGAATTAGAGTACATAGAAGCAGTGACTTTTGATAATGATAATAATATTCTTTTCACCTCTGATGGAGGGCTTTATAGGATGACACCGACGGAAACGGGATGTTTGCAAAAACCTCCGGAAGATAATTATGTGGCTTAGTTAGAAAATAGTTACTATAGATACTAAAAGTAGAGACCTAGTTTTATTTTAAGAGTAGAGGTGTTTACGCTGTATATTGCTAGCAGGTGCAAATAATAATCAAAGTATGTCGACATGTTCTCGCACAACATTGGGTAGGTTTGTGAAATTATTTGAAAATATTGATTGAAAAAGAAATACACAATAAGAAAGTTCAACGTAAAGCTAAAGAAAGGTGTCATTAATTTCTCTTAATTTTAAATTAACTATAAAATAGGTACCTGTATACATTATTTCTAATTAGGCGTGTAGAGAGAGATCAGGAAATATGTAAAAAAGGAGTAAAGTCTGTAAATTTCTTTTTACATAGACGAATTACCACCGCATCCTTTTAGTACTATAGGAAAAGAGTTGAATAAAGAAGTAATTTTATTAATATGAGTGATGGAAATTTTATTTTTCTCTAGTTTGTCCCTACATTTTTTAATAGAGACATCTTTTGTTTTTGTAGAGGAACTAAGCAACTGATCTCGAAAATAATATCTTTCTACAGACATCATTTGGACATCGGTTTCGTGGTTTCTCTACAAATAACAAAGATGTCGCGATCGGAAAATTAAAGCAATAAAATGCCAGATTTGGCCACTCCAGAGTCTCAGATATCTTAGAAGGCTTAGAAGGTGCTTTGACTGCTATGTTTTATCTTATTGTAAGTACCTACTACTTTTTATTTTTTTCATTTCATATGTCTGATTTGCAAATAATTGTTATTTCTAGAAAATATGATATTTAGGTATGTAAGGTAGTTAGGGGTATATGTTTAATTCTTGTGACTAGCTGCCAGCTCTTTGCCCGTATGAAAATCGCGTTTTTATATTTATGGGATAAAATTATATATGCCATAATTATATAATTGACAATTATAAAATACATAAATAATTACAACAATTATAATATACAATTATACATATAATTGTAATATTATTACAATTATAATTATTTATGCCTATGTTTTATTCCAGGACTAGAACTAAGTCTATTCAAAATTTCCCCATCCGTTCAGTAATTTCGGCGTACCTACTTACTTAGGTTTACTTAACAAATATCCATCCATCCATCCAGACAAACTTATATGAGTGTGATTCTGAGACTGAAACCGACAGATATGAAACTACCAAATTGTTTTACAGTTTCATATTTTTTTCTTGACTATTTACTAACTCATTTGAAGATCTATAAAAAGATGTGTGTCACATAGAACTAGGTATATAGAAGAGACAAAACAAGGACAAGGCTAATAAAAGCAACTGGAGGTGTTTATGTCGGCAGATTGAAGATCTCTTTGATAGGCTTAATAGGTTGATTTATCTACTCAAGGCAGTATTGTTTATTGCTGAGACTGGGTGTCTACTTCAACATTTTAAACTTGGCGATAGTATTTATGTACTTAAACATAAAAACAATTATTTATATTTGTCGCGTGACCCGTGAGCTGGTGAGTATCTGGCGTAGCGTATCAGCATTGCCATACAGCGTGGTAATGCAGCCAGTGTCTTGGGGATGCGACGACTGGTATTGACATGGATCAGTTGAGCTACCTTTAGACTTTTTGCAACTGTCTGTGGTTGTTTAAATTGTATTTACTAGTTTTAATTTGCTTCTATTCCTTGTTTGTAATTTTCTTAGATAAAAAGGTACAATTATTTATCGGGGTTTTACCGTATATCTTATTATATTTCATAATATTAGTACATATTATATATTCTAGTAACCATATCACAAGCTCTACTTAGCTTGGGGCCAGATGATGCTGTGTGGATTCTCCAGCATTAATTACATCCGTACTGAAGGAAGACTATGTAAGTTTAAGTCCCGTCAATGTAGTTTTTTTGAGATCTATTTAATTGACCTTTTGACAAATAATAGAGTCAGTTAATGTAGAGCCTACGAAAGACTCGATAGGAATGTATCTCCCAAATGATTGATTGAGTAGGTACTTTGATCAAAGTTTCAAACACTTTAGCAGAATAGACACCCTGGGTCGTGTCAGTCTAATAGGATAACTATACCGATCATTGACGGAATAGGGGCTATAGGTATCTTGACGAAACATAGAGGTTTTTATACATTGTTTGGTAAGGTCAGTACTGAATACAGTAGATACTTTATCAACAACGAAAATTACAAGCAAGGAATAGAAAAATTACAACTAGTATTTACAATTGAAACCATTGAGCTAACTGCAGACGGTTACAAACAGTCTAAAGGTAGCTCAATTGATCCATGTCAATATCAGTCGGAAGCGTCCCCAAGACACTGTATTGGCTGCATAGATACTTACTTACATTGAAAAAAAATAAGTCAAAACTAAGTTTTAGCGTTGTACTACCAGCGACTTGCGGCTTCACCTGCGTTAAAATATATGAAAAGTGGCCTATGTTTTATTCCAGGCCTAGAACTACGTACTCATTTCAATTTCAACCCGACCCGTTCAGTAAATTTGGCGTGAAGATGTAACAAACATTCATCCATCCGAACTTTCGCACTTTTAATTGTGTTATTCTATGTAAGTCTTCTAAAAAATAAATATCATTTATATCTATATACAGGGTTACAGGAAAAATCGTGCTAGATCCGTTAAGAGCGTGGAGTAACCACCATTCCTGACTTATTTCACTATGAAACCCCCTACCCTAAACTTAACCCATTTCGAGATATTCGACTTTTAATTTTTTTATTGAAAAGTGCCGATTTTTAGGCTACTAAATTTATTTTTGTTTATTTTGTGTATCTTATTATTATTTCACTTTATTTATTTTAATACTCGTTAAAAAATATATTTTTTACTATAGAAAATACAAAAATATTATAAAACTAATCTACAGTAAAAAATATATCAAAACGGTGGATCACCGGCCGCGAAGCTAGGCTCAAGCAGCCGGTGACTAGGGTTGCAGACAGAGGAACTTCCTGACGATACGTGCCGAATCCAGGAGAACCGCTTTTTGGATCTGACCCTTGATCCAACTTCCTAGCGAGAGTCTCTTGAGATGTTTATCGAGGCTCTTCGCTATTACCCCGTTAACCGAAACGACTATCGGGACGATGGTCGCTGAATCAACATCCCACATGCTGACAACCTCGTTAGCCAAATCAAGATATTTACTGAGTTTATCTTTCTCAGCTTTAACGAGGTTAACATCATGTGGTATGGTGACATCAGCAAGCACCGCCCATCTTTCTAACCGGTCTATCAGTACAATATCAGGCTTATTTGCAAGAATAGTCCTGTCTGTAATGATAGACCGGTCCCAATAGAGCGTAGCACGGCTGTTTTCGAGAACTGGCGCCGGTGTGTATTTATAGTATGGAACTTCAGGACCAGTAAGGCCATATCGGAGAGCAAGTTGTTGATGTATAATTTTGGCTACTTGGTTATGTCTGTGCAAGTACTGAGAGTTTGCAAGGTGCGAACAACCCGAAAGTATATGACGAAGGGTCTCCCCTGGAAGGTGACACGCTCGACAGATATCGATCGTGCCATCTTTCATGATATACTTTCGGTAATTGTTCGTCTTAACTACCTCATCCATAATTGCACAGACAAAGCCTTCGGTTTCCCCAAAGAGGTCACCGAAACGTAGCCAATTTACTGAACTTAGGAGATCTACATCAGGTCCTGTGAGGACCTTGTAGAATCTCCCATGTAGCTCTTTGCTTTCCCATATAGCCTTCCTGTCCTCAATGCTCATCACCTTAGGCTTGCGCCAGTTCTCGTTAGCTAAGGAGAGAGGAGTAAGGTTCTTATCAACTGCAACTAAATCGCGATGCATTTGGTATTCGGCTTGAAGGAAATAATTTCTGAGATTGCATACCTCACGGTTGTGTAGGGTCTTAGCGCTTAAGAAACCTCGACCGCCACATTTCCGTGGGATGTACAATCTCATTACCGAAGATCGGGGGTGTCGCATGCGATGAGTAGTTAACAGTTGACGAACCCTACAGTCCAAGGCGTCTAGTTCAGTCTGAGTCCATCTTAGTATGCCAAAAGTATAAGTTAGCAAGGGCATAACCCAGCCATTGAAGGCACGTACCTTGTTGCCACCCGACAATAGGCTATTTAGCACTTTAGTAAGGCGGCAGAAGAAGCGTTCCTTCACCGACTGTTTTATATCCCCGTCCACTATACCCAAGGCTTCTGGCATACCAAGGTACTTATAAGTTTCGCCCTCTGAGAGAGATTTGAGGGACACAAGCTCTGAAAGTTGTAAATTATTTGAATTTACAACTTTCCCTCGTTGTATTTGTATGACCGCACACTTATCAACGCCAAACTCCATGTTAATGGCACTACTGAATATCTGTGTGATGTTCAGGAGGTCCATTAACTGTGTTTTATTCGGCGCAAATAGTTTGAGGTCATCCATATACAATAAGTGAGAAATAACCTCACCTTCTCTCCGAAGGCGATAACCTATTCCTGAATCTTTCAGTAGAGTACTGAGTGGATTCAGGGCTAGACAAAACCACAAGGGACTCAGACTGTCGCCCTGGAATATACCCCTCTCTATCCTTATCAGAGCATTGGTCGCAGGTGAAATTAATCGGCTTCCTGGATGACGAAGAACCGTAGTCCACTGTCTCATACATGATCCCAAGAATGATCTTAGAGTAGTATCTACTTTATACAACTCTAAGACCCTCTCAAGCCAAGTATGAGGCACCGAATCATAAGCCTTCTTATAATCAATCCAGGCAGCCGATAAATTTCCTCTGCCACGTTTGACCTTCTGGCTAATGGCCATGTCAATGAGGAGGAGCTCCTTAGTACCACGGGATCCAACCCTACATCCATTTTGAGCAGGTACCAAAATATTGTTCGTAACAATATGTGTGTTAATTTTTGTGGTCAAAATGGATGTAAGTAGCTTATAGATCGTGGGTAAGCACGTTATGGGTCTATAGTTCTTTGGTTCCGCAGTACTACCAGACTTATGGAGCAGGAAAGTTACACCCGTCGTCATAAAAAGTGGGAGCGACCCGATCTCAATTGCTTTCTGGAATTGTGTGGCCAGAACCGAATGTGAGCATCGAAACCATTTTAGCCAAAAGTTATGCAATCCGTCCGGGCCAGGGCTTTTCCAGTTTTGGGCCGAGCGGATTGCATTACTTACATCTAACGCACTGATAGTGATCGCGTTCATGGTTTCGATGTTTTCACATTCAGTCCTTACCACATTCATCCAGTCCGCCTCCGTGTGTTCGACCGGCAAAGACCAGATGCCTCGCCAAAAATTATTTCCAGTTTCGGCATCAGGTACTTGACCATCGGACACACGTAGATCGGATTTTTCCCAGTTACGGTAAACTTTCCTTTGGTCACTTTGAAAGTTGCGATTCTGACAAAACCTGTCAACTCGCTTTTTATACCTTCTTATTCGGTTTGCCCACGCATAGACTTTTTGTTTTAGGTAGTCTATGCGTTCTGTAGCACAGGCTAAATAGTCCTGAGGTTGAATTTCAGTTCCGTCAAAAGCCTGTGTCACAAAGCGCATAACCCGAGGTCTATGGTTGCCTTCCCTAAAACATATTAGCTTAGCTATGAGGGTCCTAAACCTACTAATACGCCTCTCTATCCTCTGTTGCCAATTCGGGGTACTGCTAGTCTGGCGCGGAGCACGGTCAAAGTCCGGGAACTTTACCCGCGCAACACGACAGGCCGCAATAGCGCCACAATAGAGGATAGAGTGCGTATCAGTAAGATCACTACTAGTCACCAGATAGGGGATTAGTAGTGGGTTCAAGGCCCCCACTATAGCCAAAGCACGTCTATGTGTGGGGAAGCGAGGTAGGCGTGGCCTCATACTGCAGTTTCTAAAGTTAAGAATCGCTTCTTCCAAAGCCCTCATATTATTATTATTATTGCATTTTTACATGTGTAATAAGATGCTTTAGGACGTCAATGATTAAAATAGTGCATAAGTTAATTGAATAGACCGTAGTAGAAAAGTGAAAGTTAGGAAATAAAAAAAAAATTAGAAAGTTTATTTTTCTCTAAGGGATATCTAAAAAAATATTATGGCAATTCTTCGGCAAATGTTTTTAAAAATATCTACGTTTCATCAGCTATCTAACGAGGTATAACAATCTAGGGTTTGTATTACATTTCGTGGAAAAAAAGTAGTTGGGACGCTCCAGGTAGCAGTTCTAACGGTCCCGCGCCTATTGTCCTTCAAGTTCAGACACACCGTGAGAGCGAGACAAGTGACGATTTATGTAGGTATGAATGAAAGAAAAAATGTGTAGAGACCGGTTAGGGCTGGGAATACAACAGGGGGTATTGTTTTGGTTGTCAGTCTGCTTTTGTGCTTCGTACATAGTAGATGTGATATCGTTTTGCTCTTTTTCTCGACTTGGCTGTGATTCTGGACTATTTCTTCTGATTTGTGACTACTATACTTGTTAACCGGACTCTGATTTGTACCTGTGATACGGAAGTGTTGAAGATGACGTCCTACACACCTGAGGAATATGCTGATATGCTTATTTGTTACGGATACTGCGATTGTGTATCTGCGCAAGCTCGCAACGAATACGTAACTCGCTACCCCGGTCGTCGAGTGCCGGATGTGGCCGTTTTTGACAGAGTTTATCGAAGACTTCGAGAATCTGGCTCTGTTTTGAGACGTAATACAGACATGGGTAGACCACGAATTGACGACGAAGAACAGGACAATGAGATAGTGCAACGCTTTCGAGCGGATCCGACTACTTCCACTAATATTGTTGCCCGTGATCTGGGACTTTCGCAATGGAGAGTGTGGTTTACAGTGCATACTGCTGGCCTATACCCATACCATTACACGCCGGTACACGTTATTGAAGAAGGAGACCCCGCGAGAAGATTGGACTTTTGCAGATTTATGCTAAATGCTGACGTAGAAGACCCAGATTTTCTAAGAAATATCTTGTGGACGGATGAGTCCAAATTTGATAAAGATGGCATAACTAACTATCACAACGCCCATTACTGGGCCCCAAAAGCACTAAGGAATCCCAATAAGAAAAGAGTGAAGGGGTCCCAACGAAGATTCAGCGTGAATGTGTGGATGGGCATTATCTCCAATCATTTGATTGGACCTTACTTTCTACCGGATAATTTAAATGGGGAAAGCTACGAAAATTTCCTGAGAGCAGACTTGAGTGATTTGCTGGATGATCTGCCACTCAACCTGATCAGGGACATGTGGTTCCAACACGATGGCTGCCCTGCCCATTTCAGGAGAAGTGTCAGAGACTGGCTGGACACAAATTATCCAAACAAATGGATAGGACGAGGTGGGCCGTTGCCATGGCCAGCAAGAAGTCCGGACCTAACCCCCATGGATTTTCATGTGTGGGGGTGCATGAAAAGTCTTGTGTACAGCGAGCCGAATCCAGTTTCGTCTGTGGAAGACCTAAGAGAAAGGATTGTGGATGCAGCAAATAAAATGAGGACCACGTTGACCACTGGAGTAGTGAAGACTGGTCTCCGTAGAAGGATGCGACAATGTATCAGAAATAGAGGCGGCCATGTTGAACATGAACTGTAGAATAAGAAAAAGTTGTGTGAAAACCTTTAATAAATGACATTTCATGCTTACCTATTGTTTTACTTTTACTTTTTAGGGCTAAGTATAAAATTTCTTCTCCTCTGTCGCCTATAAAACTAATTTTTTTTCAATGCAATTGAATAAAACCCTAGATTATTATACCTCGTTAGATAGCTGATGAAACGTAGATATTTTTAAAAACATCTGCCGAAGAATTGCAATAATATTTTTTTTAGATATCCCTTAGAGAAAAATAAACTTTCTAATTTTTTTTTTATTTCTTAACTTTCACTTTTCTACTACGGTCTATTCAATTAATTTATGCATTATTTTAATGATTGACGTCCTAAAGCATCTTATTACACATGTAAAAATGCAATAAAAATAATAATAAGATACACAAAGTAAACAAAAATAAATTTAGTAGCCTAAAAATCGGCAATTTTTAATAAAAAAATTAAAAGTCGAATATCTCGAAAAGGGTTAAGTTTAGGGTAGGGTGTTTCATAGTGAAATAAGTCAGAAATGATGGGTACTCCACGCCCTTAACGGATCTAGCACGATTTTTCCTGTAACCCTGTATATAAAAATCAATTGCTGTTCGTTAGTCTCGCTAAAACTCGAGAACGGCTGAACGGATTTATCTTATCTTGGTCTTGAAATGTTCGTGGAGGTCTAGGGAAGGTTTAAAAGGTGAAAAAAATCGAATTGCCGGGAAAACCCCATATGAGGCAGTACGAAGTCTGCCGGGTCAGCTAGTTCTAAATATATATCATAATGTTGCGCCGACCCCACTTAGCGGGGTCGGTCCGGAAGAAGAAGAAGATATAACGTAGGTCACCAATTGATTTAACGATAGAGGAGCTAAATGGAGTGGCGCCAGGCAGTATCAAACAAAACAAAGCATCCATAGCATCACACTTACAGATTGATAGATACTTATTTCTTTATCCAAAAACCTAACATCTAAAACAACTAATCAACGCGTGCGAAACTATGTGTAACCATATAGATAGATAGATACCTATAGAGAGAAGGTAAAAAAAATGTGACCGCTTAGGTCGCTTTAAGCGATTTCTCCCAAGCAATCAAGAATTAAAATAGGTCATAGGATGGCAGTGCAGGTACAAAAATAAAACTTTAGTAGGTATACAAACTAACAATCCTCATGTACCTACGTAGTAGGTAGGTATAGTATTATACTTTTATAAATAAACTAAAACATAAAAACAAATAGCCTAATGTTAACCTCGAGCGACATGCTTTTTGGGATATTAATTTTTGAGATATTAATTATTTTATTTCTTAAATTTTTTGTAACAAACATCCACACATCCAACATTTTGCCTTTAAGTATATATTATTATAATAACGATGAGAAAGTTTGAAAGTATGTTACTTCTTTACTCCAAATACGAATCGCTGCGTAGCTATGGCAGATATTTTGGATAAATGTAGGACCTAAAATAAACCATAGGTACGTAGTAAATAGTACTATAATAAGTTGCAGATACTAAGTTCCAAAGCATACGTCATCTCGGTGTCAATGTATTGCCAAGCAAGCTGTCAATGTCAAACGTCACTCACACTTGCACTCGGACCTTCGCCTTCGCTTCACATCGGTTGTATTTTATAAGTTTTTGGTGCATTTGATAATTTAGATATACATAAATATATCTAGGTTAAAATTTGGCTCCCTAAATGCAAACATTACTTGCCTCCGTAATATTTACAGATAGCGTTTCGCTCCTTGCATAATAAATGGCGCAGTCTTCAATTCCGCATAAATACGGATCCTGAATTCTTTACAGGCTCTAAGTAAACGATGATCCTCATGATTATGACGATAAAAATGATGAACATCTCTGCTTTTCCTTTTCATCGACGGTAATACTTTTACTGGATAAATTGGTGTAATATTTTTCGGGAATTGAGACGTAGGCTTCGAGGGTTAATTGATTTAACTTCTTTGCTTGTAATTTTCGTTGTTAATAAAGGTATTTACACTTGATGGGACCTTTTCTATGGTAAAAGAAGGAAATATACGGTGGGGTTACAGAGATTTCTTAGCTGTAAAATTTCTGAAAATTGTTGGAAACATTACAATTAAAGTGCTATCTGCTATCTCTACGTTGTTTGCAATAGTCAGAAGTTAACTCAACCGTTTCAATTCTACCCAATTACTAGTTCTTTTTTGTTTCTATTCCTTTAATAATTTTCATAATTTTCTTTACATTAAATATTTACAAGGAAGTAAATTCCAGAAATGAGCAGAGCTTTTGTTGTACCTATGAACATTAGGTACCTTGCCATGTATGTATTTTATAATACCTAGAAAACGTAGAAGTAACTTACGTACTGAAGACACGATGTTCCAAACGAAGCGTACGAATATTAGTCCCGAGGCGGGAATCGAATCTGCAACCTCCTGCGCCGCAGGCCGACCTTCGCTCGAAGCTCCACGGAGGTTGTTGAACGAAAGGAGCTTATATCTCTACTAAGTGGTCAAAGGGAAAATGTGGAAAAAGATTTGGACCAACCATAGAATCTTGATATCTTTGATTTATCTAAAATTAGCGACCCGCCTTGACTTCGCACGGGTTTATCATACATTCAAACCTTCCTCTTGATACACTGTATCTATTTAAAAAAACAGCATTAAAATCCGTTGCGTGTAGATTTAAATATCTAAGCATATATGGGACAGACAGCGGAGCGACTTTGTTTTATACAATGTAGTGAAATTTAAAGCTTCGTAAAATTAAGAAATACGATCTCAAACTACGTCCCTTGAATGAACCGATCAAATGAAAGTTTATAGGCAATCGCTTCACAGAATTTTCGATTTTCTATTCATCGCTTCGGTATTAAGAGCTAATCATTATTCCGAGACGGGAAAGGCTATAATCGCGTACACGGGAACACAATGCTTTGTCGACGTGCGTAAGTTTCAGATTATACGATCTGTATAGATGGCAGGGACCTTTTGTGAAGTCACTGAAGGGGTTAAGTATTGTATGGGTTGAACTGAGTGGCTAGTATGAGTTAGCGCAAACGATAAAAGTTTTCGTTTACTACGTCTGTGAAAGTTGTACGGCTTAAATACAACAGATTGCCTCTGCGGAAGAAATATGTATGTACCTAATTACACAGACAGAGCTAGTTACTAAACAGTTGTGTAGGTAGAAATATAATTTCAATCAGGTAACTGATTTTCCCGGTGAAAAAATATTTTCTCATGAAGATAAAAATAGGTTAATGATAACCTAGCATCTATCATCGCGAATGACACAAAATTATTGGAAAACAATGGTATGTGCGGAATTGTGGTATTGTGGTAAATAGTCACATCAGTCACGAAAAATAAGAGTTCATACGAAACTATCAGAGTTCTATCTGACTAAATAGTTCCTCTCTATAAAGAGCGCTGCAACGCTGCAAGCGAAATATAAGTGAAGAAAACGAAAAAAGTTTTCGTAAACTATACAAAACTCGTACTAAGGACTCTGATTGATTATTCTAGCCGCTGCGCTGACCTAAAGGAATCTAGAAATCGGTGCCAGAAAATGCTTCTAGGGTAGGTAAGTATAAATCACGTCGCAGTCACCAACTTGGATTGGCACCAATTTGCTAGTGGGACTTCAGAATAAATGCAACGGCACTGTAAGCTTCTAATATATTTATATTGTAACTCTTTTTTTCCAAAAATTTGAATAAACTTTACTTTTTTACTTTACCTATATGGCACAGCGAAGGCTTGCGATGCAGGAAGTTACAGGTTTAAGTCCCGCCTCGGGGTAAACGTTTCTTTACAGATATTGGTTGCGAATGGTATGTAGGTACCTATCTAATTTTAAATAATTAAGTCGGAATCAAGTTATTAATAGCCTTTTCAGGTTGAACCACGTCATAATTAGTCAATTAGACTATTAATAGTATCTGATATCAACTAATATTATGAATACGAATGTTTGAATGGATGGTTGGATGTTTGTTACCATGACGCTAAAACTACGAATGGACGTAGTTCTATAGGTAGGTACCTGGAATACAACATAATATTAAGCTACTTTTCAAAACTTTTTAATAAGGGTGAAGCCGCGGGCTGCAGCTAGTCTATGAATAAATGATTCTGGTATGTACTTTGTAAGAATGATAACGCAAGGGCCTTTGTTCCAAGATGTCCTTAATCACTTCACTATAATGATATCTCAATAAATTTTTGGTAAAAATGTGGTATTTTAAAGTTTTTTTGCCTTTTTTTGTCCGATTACGATCAAAATTTAAATACCTGTGAACTAAAAAACATTTTCCAAAATCACTTTAGGCGTTCTCTAGTAATCGGTGAACACATAAAAGAGAACTCTCTTCCTGTTTTTAAGTCGATTAAAACAAGCAACTATCGAGTTAACAAATCAAAAAAAGTCTCCAAGCTCTTTAGGTATCAAAACACAATCTCTCATAGAGCCACCTCACTGACGGTATACTGTAGCTCACTAGCTCACACACAATCTAGCTCACAATAGAGGTTCGATGTCATGCGGATCACGTGCTACGAGAAAGGAATTCATTTGTAGCGAAGCGAGCTCGCCTTTTTGAGATGAGATCTTATTTTGTTTTGATTGAGCTGGAAACTGATGTTGAAGTGTGATCAATGATTGAAAAGAGTTTGTTTTGAAGATCTTGTTTTGTTTGTAACACCTAACGTATCAGTAAATCAATATCTTTATATATATATCTTTAGGTTAGCAAAATAAGTACTTCGACAAGTCAAATTTTTAACTATAGGTACCTACATAATTCTGAAAATAATATAAGAATTACAAAGATTTTCTCTTCACTTCAATCTTTTGTCGACTAGAAGCGAAAAATAAACCACCATCACGTGTATAACTTAAGTTTCTAACACAATGTTTGTTTTCAAAATAATTAAATACTACTATCGGTGTGGAACTGCATAGAATAGATTGTTTTAAGAGTCCATAGTACCAATTGTACTATAGTTTACTTACGCTGACGAAAATAGTTTTCGTCTCTTTCTATACCCACAAGCGGCAAGTGCCTTGCAGTCCCTCTACCGCATAGAGAGAAATTAATTTTTGTTTAATTATTAATAAACTACTGAACGGATCAGGCTGAAATTTTGAACAGACGTAGTTCTACCCTGGAATAAAACATACTTTTCATCCCATAAATCAGTTCCCATGGAGAAGAAAAAGCATTGAAACGTTTACATAGCACATAATAGTCACTACATACATAGTATAAAACAAAGTCGCTTTCTCTGTCCCTATGTCCCTTTGTATGCTTACATTTTTAAAACTACGCAACAGATTTTGATGCGGTTTTGTTTAATAGATATATTGATTCAAGAGGAAGGTTAATAAAACCGTGCGAAGCCGGGGCGGGTCGCTAGTAATAGTATAAAATAAATCCAATGCCCGTGAGCCTTTCTCTCCCTTACCTAATTAAGTAGGTCTACCTTTAAGAATTCCTCAATTCGTGAGAGTATTTCGAAGTGCGTGCGAACATCGCATAACCTTAAGCCCTAGGCCCTAGATAATACATCTTAATTTAGACTAACGAGCCTGGTCCTAGACAAATGTTTGCTATTTAAATTATATTAGGCAATATTTTTTCTTTCTTGAAAAATTCTGAAATGCTGGATTTAGTGGCAATCGTTTTTATTTGTTTAGTCATCTTTTCTGTTGCCTAAAGTATGATATTCGCTCATCATTTGTTTTATTTACAGTGGCTTATAGGGGTATTTGCGATTTGAGGAGGCCGGTCCCTAGAAAAAAGGGTAAAGATACAAATGAATCTTTATTTTAGTACTATTTATTATAAAACGTAAAAGTTTGTGGGTAAGTAATTTATTAACAAAGAAAATTACAATCAAAGTATAGAAAAAAAATATTACTTGAATATACCTACAATTGAAAGAATTGATATATGCTTGATATATGTAGAAAATATGATAACTGCAGACGATTAATAACAGCCTTAAGGTAGGTCAATTGATCCGTATCAATACGTAATTAAATTAATTCTTTGAGTTTTTAATCATGAGTTATGTATAATTTGTGGTTACGTAAATTAATTTATTTTGGTGGCTATAGGTAACATTTTGTAAAAGTTTGTACATAATTACATTAATAAAATTGTATTTAACATATTGTCTAGGTAGGTGCATAATATAACAGGATTTTCCTGTTCATTGTTAAAATAATAACAAAACAAGTTTTAAAATTACATTTCTTTGTAAAATTTAAAAACCGTTTTGTATTGCAATTATTTTCAGACAGAGAAAGCTTTTAATATTTACAATAAGCTTCAGCAAAATTAATAGACAATTTTAAAAAGATTTATATCTTAAAATTCCACGTCTGAAAAAGCAATTCAGAGCTTTATTTTTTCGTATTCAAAGTGTCATTTATCTTGTTTAAAAAATAGCTAGACTGGCAAGTTTGGGATAATAGGCTTTTTGGGTAATATCATTTACTTTAGAGTTATCCCGGAGTTGGTGAACACTCGTTTTGACCGTTCGATCGTTTGACCGTTTTGTGTGTTACTTTTCCATGCTAAAAAACTAATCACTACATAGTATAAAACAAAGTCGCTTTTTCTGTCCCTATGTCCCTATATCCCTATGTCCCTTTGAATGCTTAAATCTTTAAAACTACGCAACGGATTTTGATGCGGTTTTTTTAATAGATAGAGTGATTGAAGAGGAAGGTTTATACGTATAATTAAACCGTGCGAAGACGGGGCGGGTCGCTAGTTCATTATAATAAGCTAAAACTTTTTAAACTTTAATATCGCATATTCAAATGCATTTCTTCCAAATATGATTTTAAGACATGAACATTTTTACTAATAAGCAAAAGTAACGCAAAAGTTTATTATGTAGTAAAAGAAAAATGAATGAAAAGAGCTTTATTCCGATATCACATAAAATTTGTAAAAGATAAAGTAAAAATAATTCCTTTTACACTGGTAAAATCTACGATAGAATAAAAAAAATATTATTGACTGACTAAGTCATAAAAAAATTATTAAATTGAATATAAATTAAAATATGTGTATGTCATGGATCAAATTAAAATATACATTGGTAGTCATTGTGTTTCTTGCTGTCGGTTTATTTAATTGTGATATGGACCACCTTCGGCGGTATATGCCTTCATTATTTAAAGAGGCATTATGTAGTATTGTAGAATATTTTTTTGAAACAGTTAGTAACCCTTCACCCTTATGACAAGCTCTGCTCTCTGGGAAAAATCACACAGCATTATCCAGCAACAATTAACTTGTTGCTGGATAATGCTGTGTGATTTTTCCCAGCGTTATTTATTTAATTAATTAATAAAGATATAAGTGTTTTATTAACAACAAAAATAAAAATCAACGAATAGAAAAAATAACAACTAGTATAGGTATACAATTGAAACCATTGAGCTAACTGCAGACGGTTGCAAACAGTCTAAAGGTAGCTCAATTGATCCATGTCAATACCAGTCGGAAGCGTCCCCAATACACTGGCTGCATTACCACGCTGTATGGCAATGCTGATGCGCTGAGCCAGATACTCACCAGCTCTCTTAATTAATTAAAAGTAGATAACCATATTGGATGAATTTCCTTTGTACAAGCGAGTTGAATTCAACCTCCAATTCTACACGCAGCAAACCCGTCCTTGCTCCTTCATCCCGTTCATGTTTGACTATCGTTAGACAAGACAAGTTCAGTCCAGTCGGGATGTTTGATGTTGCCTTTGATGTAAGGTTTACCACCTATCCCTACTCATACATATAAATTATATCCTCACTAATACTATAAACGCAAAAGTTTGTACGTATGTTTGTTACTTTCACGCTAAAACTATTGAACGGATCGCTGAAATTTTGAATAGGCGTAGTTCTAGCCCTGGAATAACAAATAGCCTTTTTCATCCCATAAATTACTTCCCATGGGATAGAAATAACCTTGAAACATTTCCATAGAAACAACGTGCGAAGCCGCGAGCAGATACATATATACATGGGGATTAGGTCCGAACTTCTTGCTGGTCATGGCAACGGCCCACCTCGTCCTATCCATTTGTTTGGATAACCCCCATGGATTTTCATGTGTGGGGGTGCATGTAAAGTCTTGTGTGCAGCTTTTGGACATAGGCCTCCCCTAATGAGCGCTATGGCGCTCCACTCCCACACATGAAAATCCATGGGGGTTATCCAAACAAATGGATAGGACGAGGTGGGCCGTTGCCATGACCAGCAAGAAGTTCGGACCTAATCCCCATGGATTTTCATGTGTGGGGGTGCATGAAAAGTCTTTTGTACAGCGAGCCGAATCCAATTTCGTCTGTGGAAGACTTAAGAGAAAGGATTGTGGATGCAGCAAATAAAATGAGGACCACGTTGACCACTGGAGTAGTGAAGACTGGTCTTCGTAGAAGGATGCGACAATGTATCAGAAATAGAGGCGGCCATGTTGAACATCAAAAACTGTAGAATAAGAAAAAGTTGTGTGAAAACCTTGAATGAATGACATTTCATGCTAACCTATTGTTTTATTTTACTTTTTAGGGCTAAGTATAAATTTTGCTTCTCCCCTGTGGGCTATAAAACTAATTTTTTTCAATGCATTTGAATAAAACCCTAGATTATTATACCTCGTTAGATAGCTGATGAAACGTAGATATTTTAAAAAAAATCTGCCGAACAATTTCCATAATATTTTTTTTAGATATACCTTAGAGAAAAAGAAACTTTCTAATATTTATTCTTATTTCTTAACTTTCATTTGTCTACTACGGTCTATTCAATTAACTTATGCACTTTTTTAATAATCGACGTCCTAAAGCATATCATTATACATGTAAAAATGCAATAATAATAATAATAAGATACACAAAATAACCAAAAATAAATTTAATTGCCTAAAAATTGGCAATTTTCAATAAAAAAATTCAAAGTCGAATATCTCGAAAAGAGTTAAGTTTAGGGTAGGGTGTTTCATAGTGAAATATGTCAGGAATGATGGGTACTCCACGCCCTTAACGGATCTAGCACGACTTTTCCTGTAACCCTGTATAAATAAGAAAGTAACACTGTCACTAAGGATGCACGGTCAATAATAATTCACTAGTAATACTGTCTGTGACGTTTTCACGCTTGAACTACAGAACTGCTTTGATTCAAAGATAGCTTAGAGCCTGAAAAAGGACATTGGCTACTTTATAATCCGAAAAAAGGGTTGTTAGGGGTTGAAATAAATGAAAGTTTATTTGGAAGTTTCGTCATTTTTAAAGTAAGAAGTTTGAAACCAACTTAGGCTTTAGGCTTTTGATTAGATTTAAATAAATATGACATTTAACGTGTGTAATTTTTTAACCTTAAGGGAGTAATATAGTTACCTAAAGATTGAGAATGAAAGTTTGTATAGAAATCTAAAAGGTTTATGTGACTGCCCAAAGTCATTATTCCACGCGGACGAAGTAGCGGGCACAGCTAGTGTACTATACAGGGTGTAAAAAGACTACTATCGAAAAATGAAAGGTGGCAATCAGACCATGATTCTGAACATACTTATCGAAAAAAAAACGCGAATAAAATTTCACCTCTCTAAATTTTTTTATTTTTTTATCTAGTTACACACCCATAGTACAACACTAAGAAAACATATCAACACGAATAAACAATTTTTAAAAGCAAAAATAAACAAATTAAAAAAAAGATGTAATGTATTGCAAGCAAGTGAATGACCTCAACTCAGCTGTTTATGGACGCCCGCACCACCGCTCGACTGCGCGAGCGAAATGGGTATCTATCTATCTACGCAAGATACATACATACGCTAGGTACGCACGTAGGTTACCGCGCTGCTCGCTGGTGGCTATCTGTATTTTGCCGTCTTGGCATAGAAAGAATACACTCGATTTTCAATCTGAAGATTGTAGGATCGAACCCTTCCTAACACTTCTACTTCTATTAACAAATTGAAGATATCATTTACATTTTACCTACCTGTTCCTACTAGAATAGAATAGAAAACTCTTTTTTATTATACTTAAACCTAGATACCACACAAAGAAAGAAAACAAAACAAAAATACTGCATACATAGTATAAAGGGCGGTCTTATCGCTAAAAGTTCTCTCATTTCTTCCATCCAGGCAACCTTGGGATGTAATGTATGACCATGTATACTACTATTATGTATTCTGTGCTTTTTTGGTTCAGGGTAAAAAGTTAATTCTAGCTGGAAACGTTCATAACTAAGTAATCCTTTTACTAGTCGTAGTATTCAAATATTCCCGCGAAAAAAATAAAATTATCTCATAATTCTGTGATAAAGATTTTTAAATGAGTATGCCCCATTATGAACCTTATTGGATACTGAATAATCTGCTTTGGTATAGGAAAACCTTATTCCACTCTGCATAAGGTTTATAAGAGCAGCGGTGTTTTTCTTTGTCGGGCGCGGAGCGCCGCGCCGTGGGTCGGCACATAAGAATAAATAATGGTCGGCACGCGGCCAGTCGGCTATAGTCAAAGGAAATGTATGGAAAGGAATCTAAACTTTATTTAATTAGGCATAAGGATTATAACACTTTGGCTGTCGGCATTTAAAAACGGATTTTGAATGCATAACTTCTCTATGTAGGTACATAGTGCTTGTATTATTTTTATTCGTCTTTTAGTCGGTGTTAGTATTCGAACTTGCGCGGTCGTTGCGGAAATTTGCGAATACATACTGTTTTGTTTTGTGAAACAGATTTTTAGTGTGGTATGCGTGTTTTTAAAGTTTTTCTTAAGTACATGGTCTTAGTGTAGGAAGGTAAATAGTGGAAGTTACTTTCTGTGTTTTTCGGTGTGTTTTATAAACATGTTTAGTGCGAGGGAGTATGGACAAATGCTCATGATGTGCTATGGAGAATGTGATGTGTATCGGTTGTGTTTAGTAAGTGTGTTTTATTTGCCAACATAATGTTCAGTGCGATGGAGTATGGGCAAATGTTTGTGTTTCTTATGGTGAAGCTCTAGGAAATGCGCCAGAAGTGTTGCGCATTTACTTAATGCGAAAGATAGCCGAACCAGCTGAAGATATCATTTACATTTTAATGCTGCTGCAGCTGATGCTCGTGTCTTTAGGTAAGTCGTGAAATATCTACCGAGTACCGACAGCCTAGGTACTTGCTATAAAGACCTTACCTTAAACTTTGACGACTTATAACTTTACTAGCTACCCGCCCCGGTTTCGCACGAGTGTATCACTACATAGTATAAAACAAAGTCGCTTTTTCTGTCCCTATGTCCCTTCGACTGCTTAAATCTTTGAAACTACGCAACGGATTTTGATGCGGTTTTTTTAATAGATAGAGTGATTCAAGAGGAAGGTTTATACGTATAATAAAACCGTGCGAAGCCGGGGCGGGTCGCTAGTAAACCGCATCAAAATCCGTTCCGTAGTTTTAAAGATTTAAGCAGTCAAAACGATTACGACCATATCTCGCGAAGAACCGACAACTGTTGGGGTAAACGTGTTCTTGAGTGGAGACCGCGACTCGGTAAACGTAGCGTAGGACGCCCTCCGGCCAGGTGGGATGACGATCTGCGATCGTCATCCCATCCCATCGAAGACTGCTGGCAGATGCTGGATGCGTCAAGCTGAAGACAGGGCGCTATGGCGCTCATTGGGGGAGGCCTATGTCCAGCAGTGGGCTAATACAGGTTGATGATGATGATGATGATGATGAAGCAGTCAAAGGGACATAATGATATAGGGACATAGGGACAGAAAAAGCGACTTTGTTTTATACTATGTAGTGATGTACTTATGTTATGTAGTGAGTGATGCGTCGCGCGCGACTCACGTCGGCGCGGCGGCGTAGGTATCGAAGTGGACGCGTACATTGCTTGCAAACAAAATAATTGAAAATCTTTAAACATGTTTATCTTCGGCTACAATTTTTTTTTCGGCCTGCGGATTTTTGTTTTGTTTAAGTTTAAAGGTGCTTCGCCATCCCCCTTCGTTTTCGATAGTTGTCTGTTTACACGCTGTATACCTTGTATGTATGTATATAGGTATACAAGAACTCTACATCAACAGTCTTAAGATGAAAGTAAACTATCTCGACTGACCTTCTCAGAATTCTAAGCTCTTCAAAGTAAGTGAGAAATATAACTTCCTACTTGTAGGTTAGGAGGCTATTAAAGGTCACCACTCATTAGAGCCACCTGGTACCCACCCCGCACCGCCTCGTCGTACGGCGTTTACTCGTTGTCGATAGGTGGTCCACGGGTGGACCAAAACTTCGCGTTATAACCAAAACGTCGCGCGATCAACCAGTGGACCCCGCGCGGTCAACGAGTGGACGTCGCTTGGTCCACGAATTTTCGAATCATTTCCCCTGCGTCGATGTGGCTCTGCGTCGATGCTCGGCTCGCTCGATTCAAGGTCATAGGTACAGTCGTCTCGGTAGTAGGAATAGTCAATTTATGCGTAATTTGTCTTAGATTAGACTTCAAGATATTACCTCTGTATGAAGAAGGTAAGTATATTATCTACTTCTTACGCACCCATTCATAGTTTGGCATTGTCTAATAACAGGTAAGCAGGTAGCGGGTTCTAGGGTTGGTAGCATCTCTCCCTCTCTCTCACACAAATATATGCCTATTTCATTCACACCTATTGTTTAAATTCCCCAAGATTATTAGTTGGCCATCAACCCTAGAAGAGGTGGTACCCCAATGTGATACCTACAAAATATAGTGGAGTGTGTTTATGTGGCCGTGGAATATTCATATGAATACGTAAGTACTTCACATTTATTTATTCATGGATTTAGGAAAGTACCAATGTAATCGCACAAATAAAATAAACGATAAACTCAATAGTTTGGCATCGACAAATTTGAAGGAGTCATAGAGCTCGATCTTATTTTTATAAGGTATAATGAAATATAATTGCAATATGATAAAAAAACTCAGTTTTTTATTCACAGCATTTTAAATTTTATCATCGAAACTCAATTGAATTTTTCTTTTTTAGGAAATCATAATAATAGTACCAGCCAGATGAGTTCATCGTTATTAAAATGGACTTTGTCAACATTATGAACATTTTGGAGGGGGATGAAAGTGATAACAACAATTCACAACAACATTTATACTTGAACAATGACAATTCACATGTAGATGAACCCGTTGAACAAAACAAATACAGAAGCAATGACTATAATGATTTTGATAACGATTATGTACTATTGGATCTTGATCAGCAACATTTAAGCAGCACCCAAAATAATATCCAAGACACACACCCTCCTGATCCTGAGCTACATGTTTCGAACAGTTCCCAAAGTAATGACCAAGACACTCAAGATAGAAACTTTGACACTGAAGGTAGTAGTTCTCATTTGGTAACGAGTTTCAATTTTATTGAAAGTAAAAATGGAGGAAAAATCTTACTTAAAGATGGATACCGATATCGTAAAAATAAAACATACAATGGTGGTGATTCAATTTGGCAATGTACGAGACAAAATTGCAACGCTACGCTAAAAATAGATGAAAATGAGATAAATGTATTGAAAGAAAAGACACATAAATGTTTGCCTGACTATAAAGCTGAAGAATATGAAAAACGACTTAATCAATGTAAAAAGGACGTCCGCACAAATCTGAGGCCCATCCCCGCTATATTTGAAGAGGCAATGAAGGAATTAAAAGATAGAGATTACGTTGATCATATACAGAAACTACAATCGGTATCAACCATGCTATACAGGTCTCGAAATAAATTCTTAGGTGTCAAAAACACAACTTTCAAAAAATTAGAAGACGTTATGATCCCGGAAGAAATTGGAAAAGATTTTTTAGTTGTTGACAGTGGAGGAAAAGACAAGATTTTGATTTTCATGTTGAATGAATGCAAAGATGCTTTGAAAGAGATGACACTGTTCTTTATTGACGGGACATTTTACTCAGTTTCCCCACCATTTTATCAAGTGTACACTATCCACGCAGATATCGGTAGTACCGCCGACAAAACTGTAGTTGTACCGATTATATTTGCTTTGTTACCAAATAAATCACAGCAAATCTACCAAAAGATGTTTCAACTAATTCAAGAAAACATTCCAGAGTTTAAACCTGCTAAATTTAAAATAGATTTTGAAGTAGGAGCTATCAATGCCCTTAAAGAAGTCTTCCCACATTCAGAGGTCAGTGGATGCTTTTTCCATTTTAGTAAAGCGTTATGGAAAAAAGGAAAAGAAACAAAGCTCGTTGATATTCCAGATGGAAAAAAACATATCGCAATGTCTGCAGCTATGGCACATCTGCCTAAGGAATCTATTCCAGAAGCATGGAATTCATTGTTAGAGAGCTCACCTAAAGCAAAAGAGGCAAAACTGTTCAATGAATATATGACCTCTCAATGGATAGACAAAGATGATCATTTGTTTTGCTGTTACAAAGAACGTCATAGAACAACAAATCCCGTAGAAGGATGGCACAACAGGATCAATAGAAAAATGAATAAAAAGCCACCATTATTCTTCCTCATCAACATTCTATGAGACGAAGCTAAGGAAAGCAGGTTTAAAATACAACAAGCAAATACCTACAAAAAAGATCAAAAATTAAGAAAAAAAACATGCTTGGCGATTGACAATCGCATTAACGAAATTGTGGAAGATTTCACAAACGACAAAATTAATATGCAAACTTGTCTGAAGAGGCTGTCGTTAGTAAAGTTCTAGAATAATACGAAAGTGGTCAGTCACATCAAAGCTGAATAATTCCTGAATTTTTGACCGATATAAATATTATTGTAGTAATAAGGACTAGATTATTCATATCACTTATTTTGTTAATTTTCTGTGATTATTATATTTTAAGTAGGTAAGGTAATTACTTAATGAAAAGATTGAAGAAAAGACAATTTTACAACTTTAAGAAAGAAAAAAAAAATTTAATACCTTATTGATAACTTTTTACTGTTGATTATTGCTAGCTACTATTTTGATAATAACTTTTTACTACTAAGAAAAAATATTTACTGTTGATTAATACTACCTACTTTGTGATAACTTTTTACTGTTGATTATTACTAGGTACTATTTTGATAATAACTTTTAACTACTGGTTTTTTACTTTTGTTGATTATTTACTATTTTATTAATAATGTTCATGTTAAAATATTAATCACATTCATGTGCAAGTTGTTAGATTTAAGACAAAAATATTTATGCATTGTTAACCAGAGATAACATCACTTACTACTATTATTAAAACAACGATTTTAAAACAAATACGTTCTTTCATTCCGAGCTGACTGTACATCGACGCAGAGGAAGTAATTTGCATAATTTTAAATTTGCATAACAAAAGAAACTCAGTGTCGACGCAGAGGCACGTCGACGCAGAGGAAAGCATTCGAATTTTCGAGTAGTCTGTTAACAATTGGCACTAGGTCTACTCGAGTCGTGAATCATTCGCGGGCAGCGCGCGGTCCGCTTTGGACCCACGCGTTGTCGATGTGCAGTCAACGCAAGGCAAGCATGCGAGCAACGAGTTGTCACCGAGTGGTCCACCCGACGACGTCCGCGCGTGGAGGGCTCACAACAGAGGCGATCCGGTGACGCTACGGAGTTGATGTAGTGGGTGCATACCCATACAAGTTCATATCAAAAATACTCACCGCACGAAGCGAGGCGGTGCGGAGTGGGTGCCGCGTGGCTCTAATGAGCTGTGACCTTTACCTTAATCGTAACATGTATAACATGTATACATATTTACATATACGCAATAACAACTAAAGTATCTGCCCACGGTTTCGCACGCGTTGTTTCTATGTAAACGATTCAGAACTGATTTATGGGACGAAAAAAAGCCTATCTTATATTTCAGGGCTACAGAAGTCTAGTCTATTCAAAATTTTAGACCGATCCATTGTAATAATTAAACAAAGATCCACAAAATGTAGGTTATAGTTGCAGGTCTCAATATAGAAAATGTTTCAATTACGCTTTACCTGCATGCAAATACTTAAAAATATAGGTATTTGTATAAGGCAAATTGTAAAAATGTAACCAACTAGAAAGTCATTCATGAAATAGCACTCACTTCTTAATTGTTATTATTATTTAATGTAATTGAAATGTTAAATAAGTAGGTACTACGATTAAAAAAGGACTCCTTATCTTACTGGCGATTTAATCCCGCATTTTTGTCCAGCATTGTTTATATATTTAGCTCAACTGATCCATGTCAATACCAGTCGTCGCGTCCCCAAGACACTGGCTGCATTACCACGCTGTATGACAAACCTATCCAATTGCGCAGAGGAGTGAGACAGGGGGATGTCATATCCCCGAAACTGTTCACGATCGCATTGGAAGATATGTTTAAGACGCTGGACTGGAAAGGTAAGGGCATTAACATAAACGGCGATTACATCTCACACCTGCGATTCGCTGATGACATAGTCGTAATGGCGGAGTCGCTAGAGGAGCTGACCCACATGCTGGACGGCCTAGCTTCAGCCTCGCGATGTATCGGTCTTGGCATGAATTTGGATAAAACCAAAGTCATGATCAATGGCCACATTGTTCCGGGACCGATCGTCGTAGATGGTCACCTTCTTGAAATTGTTTCCGAGTATACTTACCTTGGGCAGATTGTACAGCTAGGTAAAAACAATTTTGAGAAGGAGGCCAAGAGGAGGATCCAGCTAGGCTGGGCAGCATTTGGGAAACTACGTCAAGTCTTCTCTTCATCCATACCGCAATGTTTGAAAACGAAAGTTTTCAATCAGTGCGTCCTACCCGTAATGACCTACGGAGCTGAGACGTGGACACTCACGGTAGGGCTGGTTCACCAGTTCAAAGTCGCCCAGCGAGCTATGGAAAGAGCTATGCTCGGAGTCTCTCTGAAGGATAGAATTCGTAACGAATACATCCGACAGAGAACCAAAGTTATCGACATAGCTCAAAGAATTAGCAAGCTGAAGTGGCAATGGGCCGGCCATATCTCGCGAAGAACCGACAACCGTTGGGGTAAACGTGTTCTTGAGTGGAGACCGCGACTCGGTAAACGTAGCGTAGGACGCCCTCCGGCCAGGTGGGATGACGATCTGCGAAAGACTGCTGGCAGATGCTGGATGCGTCAAGCTGAAGACAGGGCGCTATGGCGCTCATTGGGGGAGGCCTTTGTCCAGCAGTGGACTAATATAGGTTGATGATGATGATGATGATGATGATGATGACAATGCTGATGCGCTGAGCCAGATACTCACCAGCTCTCGGGTCACGCGTCGCATCGACCCGACGCTCCACGGACCTAGGGTCTCGACTCCAAGGGGCTCTATCGCGACCTGCATGCATATTTGCGCCTCTTGAGATCCTCAGCCTAATCTAGCCGATTAAGTTTTTATATTTTATGTGTATGTTAGTTTTATTTTAAAGTACATAATATTTTGGATTGTAAAATAAGTTCCAGACTGTACTAGACTGTAGATCTGGACTGTTCTAAGTTGTCTGAAATAAATAATAATTATTATATAATACTAGCAGCGCCTCGCGGTTACACCCGCGTTATTCCCGTTCCCGTGGGAAGTCCGGGATAAAATATAGCCTATGTGCTATTCTAGATTATTATCTATCTCTGTGCAAAATTTCATCCATATCCGTTCAGTAGTTTTTGCGTAAAAGAGTAACAAACGTCCAAACTCACAAACTTTCGCGTTTAAAATATTAGTAGGTAGAATTGATCCGGAATCTTATATTTTCCGTTTATGACGTGTCCAGGAGTCCTGTAAGTAAGGTCTAAAGGAAATAAAGCACTTGATTTTCATTTTTGAACCATTTCATTACAAACCAAATTATTCGACCTAGCATAACAATTAAGTCGAAAACACGGGGAACAAACGATTCATCATAAGCTCACAAGTTAGTTCGTTACAGCCGCGGGCAAATCCCTGGACGCTCATATAACTTTGCCCAGTGGCTTTCCGCGCCAAAAGAGCTGCGGGAGCGTTATCATTATCAACGTGGTCAAAGGGTCATAATCATCAGCAACTTGGTCAAAGGGTCAACCTTTTGACCTCGTTGATGATGTAAGGCTTCGTATCGTAATCTGCTTCCTACTCCAGAACATGGTCACGCGCCGAAAATTTCACAATTACGTAACATAATTTCATAATATTATTATCTCAATTACATAAAATTTTAATCTCAATTTCATTATATTAAATAATAATAATAAATAATGCAGGAAAATCCACATAGTAAATCTAGCTTCAAGCTAAGCAGAGCTTATTTTATGGATACTAGACGGCTGATATACCCAATACAATTAATATACTATAATTTTTATTATACATACCTATACTTACATAGAAAACCAATGATATTTAATTATAATATCATTGTAGAAAACACCCAGAACCTCGGATGAAAACAAAAATAATCCTTGCCGTTTCATTTGCGGAATCATGCCAGAGAAAATCAAGTAACACCTTATTTTTTATTTTATTGTGATAATAATTTGTTTCAAAATATTACTTTTCTCAGTTCTTATTTTATATTTGGTAATAAAATTATTGATGTCTGATTTCTGCTTGGAAAACCGAAAATAAACGTTCGGCCGGACCGATAGGTGTATTATAAAAAAATAAAAATAAAAAACATTTATTTGAATTATGCCAGTGGCTTTACTCCCGTTGTTTTTATATTTTTTCAAGTTATTTTATATGCCATGGGAACTCAATTATGGGTTAAAGCCTTTATTAGTTATTAGATGTTTGATGTTAGTGTAGAGCTACATTTATAAAAAGTTTCAGTAGGTAAGCTCGATCGGTTCATTTGTGGCGTGAAGAGGGAACAAATTTCTATCGATACTTTCTTTGTGACTTTCTAAATATTTGGACCATTTAAGAACGAAATATTTTAAGTACCTGCCTGCCTAGTAATTGGAACCATGTACATAAGCACATAACCTTACCTGTATATATAACCAGTCTACCACATATCCAGCTAAGTTTGAATAAGATAATTTGCGTTTGGTCGGACAACCTTTGAAGTCGTGTTGCTTTGTGATTTCGAGTCGGGATAATGGAAGGCTTGACATGGCTAGATTCGGAATAAAGGGACGCAATTATAATTATAAATAGCTTGTTTTACCCGCGGTTTCGCGCGTATGAAAACAAACCTAGCTATCCAATAAATAAACTGTCACTTTTCTTTTACTCATAATATAAACGACTATGACTTGCACTTCGCATGCGTTGTTTCTACGAGTATGTAAAGGACTCCAGGCTATTTCTATCCCATGAGAACTAATTCATCAGATGAAAAGTAGCCTAATTTATTCCATGGCTAGTACGACATTCCGATTCCAACGATTCCAAATTTCTGCCCTATCTGTTCGGTAGTTCTGGGGTGAAAGTGGAACAAACATCCATCCATACAAACGTTCTCGTTTATAATATTACTAGCGACCAGCCCCGGCTTCGCACGGTTTTATTATGGTTATATAAACCTTCCTCTTGAATCACTCTATCTATTGAAAAAACCGCATCAAAATCCGTTGCGTAGTTTTAAAGATTTAAGCCTTCAAAGGGACATAAAGACAGGGACATAAGGACAGAAAAAGCGACTTTGTTTTATACTATGTAGTGATGATGAGAGTGCAAAAGTTAACAATAAGAAATGTTTTACCTTACGTCTGGACGTCCCAGCCTTAGGGTGCCTGTCCATTGGAGCGGAGCGAGCTTGCGGAGCGGAGAAACGAGGAAATATTAACCAATAGGATTGCATGAAAACGCGGAGCGGAGATTTCATGGCAATCCTATTGGTTAATATTTCCTCGTTTCTCCGCTCCGCTGCCTATCTCCGCGTCAATGGACAGGCAGCCTTAGCCTCGCAATGCAAATCTTGCCATGATTTTTTATAAAACCAAAGTCACGGGACCACGAGTCGCGACCCACGAATGGCCATATTGATACAAGACCGGTCGTCGTATATGGTTACCTGTTCTTAAAATTATTTCTAAGTTTACTGACCATGGAAAGAATTCCTTGTAAGTTGAATAAAAATGTACCTGGAATGAAACAGGGTTTTTATCCCATAAACCAGTTACCGTTTGATAGAAATAACAATTTAAATTTCTATTGAAACAACGCGTCGAAGCATCAAAGAAACAAGTCCATCATAAACTAATCATAAATAAAACTTTAGAACGCATCCCAAAAGTTTTCTCATTATTGTCACGCACCGGACGTGTGCTCGTGATGATAGCGAAAGCTTCCGGGTCAGGTTGACCTTGTTTCAACTGAGACTGATGGCTTCACGTCACTGGGGTCAGTTTAAACATCAAACTAGATACAGTACTACATAACGTAGGTCCCTTATAATATCACAAGAAGACAGAGCCGGGCCGGGCTTAATAATAATATACGCTCATGAACATACCTATCAGTGAGATGGGTTCATTTATGGCATTGAACTAAGGTAGTATTTTCTACTCTGGCTAAAATAATAGTATAAAGTTTGTAAACATTGCCCCCATACTAAACCTAAAAATCAACTTCTAGTTCCTGATGTACATTTCACAGAAGACTTTCAAAAGTCAATACCTTGAGAATGGTGAAAATGAGGATTTTAGTGCAATCAATAAAATTGTAAGTAGGTACCTATATAAAATAATTCTTAGTTTAAGTAGTTCTTTTTTAAAAACGAAAATTACAATAAGAGAATAGAAACGAATTAAAACTTGTACCTATATAAAATTGACTATGCAAACGGTTACAAACAGTCTAGAGATACAATAATTCTACATTGTGAATGGCTCAAGTATAGTTGCAGACACATGAGAAATGGATCCATTTTTCTACCAGTAGGTACGATATTATTATAATCTGACAAATCCTCTTCCAGCGGGGATCAGTAAACGCGATAAATTGCTACACTGAGCTCGTTAATTAGTTGAAACAGATTCAGCTATTATTTATACCTTATTTATAAGTAATTAACGTTAAATTTATCGACAGAAAGCCTTACATGCCGGTAAATTACCGCTCGCGTGCAAATTGAAACGATAAATTGACAATGATGAGCCGTGGGTACGGGTGCCATGTGAGACGAGCGTGTCTTTTGTTTTTTAAACCGACTAAAAAAGGAGGTTCTGTATTCGACCATTTTTGGTTTTAGGTATCTACAGAACTTTTTTCTATGTAAAACGAAATGATTATTATTGCTAACTAGTGATTCTGACGAGGTTCCATTAAGACCATTAGTTTTAGAGTTATCCTTATTTATTATTGATTCCGTCTACATAGATAAAATAAATAAATAATTATGGTAATCCACACAGCATCGCCTATCCCCTAGCTAAGTCGATCCAAAACCCCAGAATATAATGTTCTTTTTTTTGCATCAAGTTTTTCATGTCGGTTTGATAGTTTTTTTAAACATGCTTTAGGTAGATATTGTTTTTTTGTCATTCTACTTCCTTGCCTGAGTTTGTGTAACTGAGGTTTGTAACTGAAAGAAAAGGCAAAATAAGGGTAAGAATCGACAAATAATACAAATTTAGTTTAGGATTTTCATTTTATTCTACTTAACTATTATGAATAATTAGAAACACACAAAAAACAAATCTAAAATGTACAAAATCTATGAAATTTACTTATTTAGTATCAGACATCTAATACCCATAACACAAGCTCTACTTAGCTTGGGGCTAGATGATACTGTGGGGATTGTCCAGCATTATTATTTTGGCTTTACGGATAATCAAAAAACAGTGGTCGAAATTGTAGTGTTGTACCTACTGTAAATGATTTTGAAAACTATCGTACTAGATTGGAATTTCAATGGAATTTCAAACGTCCCAGGCAGCCCTGGTGTATGTGTAAAGTAGGCTTTAAAATGGAAATAGGATTGGTACCGCCAGATTGCCGATAATGTTTGTGAAACATGGTGATAGCTAGCTTTGCATCCAAATATCCATTGGTGGGTGTATTGAGTATGGTTTATAATTCTACTAGCTATTCAAATTCAAAGTGCTTTATTTCCTTTGGAAGGAATATTGGAAACGTCAGAAAATATTCGTTCATCATATACCTATCGTTAACGTTTCATATATACTTAAGTAAAATATAACGAAAAAACAATGTAAATTTTAAAACTAGGAAATAAAGTGACCACTTTGATGTTTGATCACTCCAATCTTTGAACTTTTTAAGAAGCGAACAACCTTACCTTGTTAGGTTGTTAGTATTCTAGTTCGAGCAAAAATAGTCCAAAGCTTTTTATTCTCTAGATCTGATTTTTTATAGCTTTAGCTTTTTTTAGCAGTAGGTACTTACTCTTCTCAGTTCAAGGCAAGCTTTTTAGAAATATTATTTTTTAGACATTTTGTTTGAATTTATTTAGTTACTGATAATTTTTTTATCTCACTTGGATATTTGTAGTATCCACGACTTCGCAGAATTTTGTTTAATTCTTCGTATAATTTTGTTTTAAGGAGTGGAAACCTATTTGGTAGTTCTGCTATATTTTGCTTAAAACTAACAAGAAGTCTTATATTCACATCGATATTCTATTTTGAGTAGGTTAGGTAGTCATACATATTGTTTTATTAAAAATTTGATATTTTTTTTTTCAACTTGCCTAATTGTTTTATTTATTTTATTTTTAGTCTCTAAAGAAAATTACAAATTAAAGAAGTGGAACATAAGAGTACCTACAGTACTTATAATATAGTTTGTTTGTAGTTTTAGAATAGAAGGGTGGGAATACTATATGGGTCATAACAGTTACGAACACCCGTCAATAGATGGCGTTACTGAGACGGCGACAAATTTCCATTTTACATTATCCTTGTCGCGCGCCCTTGGTCACATATCAGACTGTCCCTTACGAAGAAATGTTAATGTTTCTCATATCTTTATTTCGATCTTAAAATATTCAAACATAGCTGTAAAATTATTTATATTGAACCAAATAATGTTTTGCTTAGCAAAATGTAAAAAAATGTTTTCCATTTTCGAGTTATGAAGTCTTAAGTATTCGATTTCCTAGATCGCGCAAACGGTATTTTCGGCAAAGACGAACGTGAAGAAATTTTGATGCAAAGATTTATGGGGAGTCCGTGTCTACGCAGTAAAACAGTGGTGATGGGAGATCTGTTCAAATTCTCCCTTCGGTGGGGTCCAGCAAACCTAGTTACGCAGTTTTGTTGGATCAATTCGGTACCACGGCTTCTCTTCAGGAATAAGGCTTGGGAAGTCGTAGGTAAATATAGAACGACCAACGGTGTCAGCATATAAGCAATCGGGGGCCAATCAGAGTGTATATGGTGAATAGCATAATGGAATGCCATTCTCTGATGTAAGGGCCAATTCTAAGGGACAAGAGTGTGTGCCCACAGTTCAAGGCAAGCAGCCAAGTTTAAGTCCGAAAGGGACCTTACAGGTCGGAAGCGAGGAGTTTAAGATCCTCACCCCAACTGTCGTAGACGATTTGACTCTCCTTTTGCAAGAGTTGATCTATTTTCCTTAGCACTTGAGTGGAGCGGCAAGAACATAACATAACAGATAGTTCTAGATCGTTATTCCTAGTAGGACATTGAATTACAAACTTAAAACGAAAAAAATAAAAAATTAAGTACGCTAAGTAATATTGAGATTTTTAAGTAATACCGAACGTTCTTTGAAGTACTTAACACGGTGTAAATTTATTAGTATCTCTTATCCATTCACCGTCATCGTTTGGTAAGATCACTCTTGAGCGATAAGAGCGTCAATTGTCTCTTTGTAAGTAAGGAGTCTTTTTTTTTTTTTTCTAAGTAATTTACTAGTTTCCAATAAAGAATTTTCTGTTCATCTATTTAACATCTACTTTACCTTCCTACCAACACCATAATAAAATCTAACTGTAGTTTGTTATTTCTTATTTCCATTCGCTTTTAATGAAATTTTCTTTGGTTGTAAATAGCCTATTATTATGTTTTATAATTTAAATGAAAATGTTTTCAAGCAAAAAATGTTCAATATTTTACCCACAGTCATAGGCGTTTAGGGTTGCCATTTAAAAACGTCATTACCATGCGCCTACTTTCTATACATTGATTTATTCTCGCACACCCCTACGTGATATATGATGTGGATTTTATATTGTACTAAGAGGTATACCCTGACTTTAACTACCTCAAAAAAAACATTTGGACTTTATTATTTATATCATTAATTTAATAAAATATTATATCTTCATAGGTCTTTTCTTCGCCGCAAGATAAATGTTTATTATCTGCCAATATTTGTTTGAGCACTTTATTTCCTAGTTTTAATTGTTTTTAAATTGTATTTTAAAACGTGACCAAGGACGTGTAAGGACTAAAGGAATTAAAACACATTGAATTTGAATTTAAAAACTGCCGGCATAATAGATAAGTAAGAGGTTAATAAAAAAAATTTGATGAAATTAATGTCATTTCAAAATATCGTGTTTATTAAAAGGGAGTCTCTTATGAATAGTCGAAGGTCAGACAAACCGGCCATTTCTTTGTGAGTGTGTACGCTTTGTAATATTGTGCTTTGTTTGATTTATGTGGCGGGCAGATCAGCTGTCGGCTCGACATGTTGTGTGGTGTTGCCAACTCAAAATGGCGAAAATGCTTAAATATGTAAATAATTGCTAATTTGTGGAGATTATCAAATCATGACGTAGGTAACACAAAGTTTTGTCATGACGACGCGACGATCGGTAGTAAAATGGTATCATTAACTTACTCGGGTAGAGTAGATTAAGGCCCTTAATTTTTTCTATTATTATGTTATTGTTGCGTCCCGCAGCTTCACCCGCTAAAATGTATGAAAAGTAACCTATTATGGTTTAGGTACTTATTCCATGCCTAGAACTACATATATTCTAAGTTACAGTTCGTTCTGTTAAGCAGTTCTGGTGTGAAGAGGTAACAAACTTCCATCCATCCAGCTATCCATCCAAACTTTCGTATTTATAATTTTACTGTGGTTACCTACTTAAGACGGTACCTGCCTAGACGTAAGTATATTATTTTATTTATTTTGGAAACCCAACAAAAGAATCACAATACAAAAAACAAACATCAAAGTAAATTGGACGAAGAAACTAATAAGTAGGTATATGTGTTACTAGGACTTCCAGCATGCACAATTATAATCAAACTAGCGACCCACCCCGGCTTCGCATGGTTTTATTATACGTATAAACCTTCCTCTTGATCTATCTATTAAAAAAAACTGCATCAAAAACCGTTGCGTAATTTTAAAGTTTTTAGCATACAAAGGGACATAGGGACAGAGAAAGCGATTTTGTTTTATACTATGTAGTGAAGATACAAAAAGTCGTACTTATCCAAAATGTCCACAAAGTGGTTAGTACCCACCCATAAAAAGGTTCACAATCAAAGTACCTAGATATAAAAGCAGAGAACAAGCTAGTAGCAACATGACCGCATAGAGCCGCATTAAAACCCCATTACGAAGGCCATACGTTTGGGATACTGCACTGCACTGCATGAATACCCTCATTCTGGAATTATATTACATCGACACGGGATGGGTCCGGCGCGGGAGATGAAGTATTTTTTTATTTATTAGGTACATGATAACTGGTAAACGTTTTAAATACGAACTTAGTTTGTGTTGGAAAAATACCAACGTGTATTATTTATTGGTACTTAAGTAGGTACATATATTGAGATATAACATTACTACATAGGAAGATTAAGATTATTTGAGATTGATTGTCAATCAATCTCAAATAATCTTAATCTTCCTAGTATTGGCCGACGGCCAATAACAAATAACCAACAAATAATCACGTATAATTAAACTAACTGCGCTTGGCGGTTTCACCTCGTGAAAATTAATGATAAGTAGTATTTATTATCCACGTATCTTAAAATTTCAAAGGCTTGATGTGAAAGGGTAACGAAATACCTCCAAATTTGCGCATTTATAATAATGTTATAATACTGTTAAAAAGTCCTAAGTTTTTCAAAATCTTGGCCACTTTTTCATCATATGCCTTGACAGTGACGTTCAAGGGCTTATGACTAATTATACTGGTGGTATCTTGACAACTATTCGTTGGCCACTTTTTCATCATATGCCTTGACAGTGACGTTCAAGGGCTTATGACTAATTATACTGGTGGTATCTTGACAACTAATCGTTTTATTGTGAAAGGGTAACGAAATACCTCCAAATTTGCGCATTTATAATAATGTTATAATACTGTTAAAAAGTCCTAAGTTTTTCAAAATCTTGGCCACTTTTTCATCATATGCCTTGACAGTGACGTTCAAGGGCTTATGACTAATTATACTGGTGGTATCTTGACAACTATTCGTTGGCCACTTTTTCATCATATGCCTTGACAGTGACGTTCAAGGGCTTATGACTAATTATACTGGTGGTATCTTGACAACTATTCGTTGGCCACTTTTTCATCATATGCCTTGACAGTGACGTTCAAGGGCTTATGACTAATTATACTGGTGGTATCTTGACAACTATTCGTTTTATTGTGAAAGGGTAACGAAATACCTCCAAATTTGCGCATTTATAATAATGTTATAATACTGTTAAAAAGTCCTAAGTTTTTCAAAATCTTGGCCACTTTTTCATCATATGCCTTGACAGTGACGTTCAAGGGCTTATGACTAATTATACTGGTGGTATCTTGACAACTATTCGTTTTATTAGGAAGCTGCACTGATTTAAAATATAGCTAATAGTCACAACTCTAAGACATTACGCAATTGTATCGCGGATTGGGCCGGAGATAGCCTAATTCCCATCTTTATACTATGCTAGTGCGGAGTTCTTTTAGTACAAAGTAATCTAGATCTAGGCGCAACAATAGAAAACCTCGATAAAAATAATAAAAAAAATTGAAAATTTTGAGGCTAATATTTTTATATTGTATTGAAGATTTTATATTGTATAAGCACGTGCGTGCTTAGAAACAAACTCGAACAGCTAAAGATTTTAGCTCTCGAAAAAGAAAAACACTAGCACAGTTTGAATTTAAGAACTATAAAAACTATCCACTTTTTAAAATTTCTTTTTGATATTAAAATATAAAATAATGAACTAAATTTTATATAATAAAAAGTTTTGCGAGGCCCCCTCAAGCGCGAGGCCGTCGGCGGTCGCCGACGTCGCCGACGCCTAGCGCCGCCACTGTTGATTGAGGATACTTACAAATCACGAATGTCGTTTGCGATTGTTTGTTCAAAGTATAACTGGACCATTAAACAAAAGCGCTACATAAAACAAAAAAAAATATATGAATGGCAATGATAATAAGTTTTGGATTCCGATATGACGAAAATTTGCATTTTTGTATGGCCAATTGGCCAAGCACTTTTCAAATCTTTAGTCCACTAATCGTTAATGCATATAACAAGGAATGAACCTAACATGAGACTTCAAATCAAAGTAGCTAGCGTTCCATCCCGGTTTCGCATGGGTGGACATTAAAGCATTTTGCCATAATTTTGGTCTTAAAAATATTTAAATGTAAATATTAATGCAATGCCTTGCCCGCTATTTTACCATTATTTTGTTAAGAGTGGCTTTTTAAATTCGTAATATCTGTTGATTTTATTTATTGATCAACTATAATTATGTCACGTAATTTATTTATTAAAGCAAGTTATTGATTTTCTTCATCATAAGTGAAGTAACGTTTCATCTCGGTTCGTCCCTGACTCATCCCGTGCGCGTATAAACAGTCATTTATAAAGAGAAGCCAGTTCCGATGCCGTTCAATTCGCTTCAAATTGTGATTCTATTTTTTCCAATTTTCATTTTGTTACGCTGGAAACGGCGCCGTTTTGTATAAGAAGTGGCTTGTTAGCATAATTCAGTTCTGGTTCTACGTTACAGTGAAATAGCTTTTTTTCTGATCAGAGCGGTTGAAGTTTTTAAAAACTATCGCTCTCCTATTTGCTTTTATTTTTCAACTTACTTCAAGAAAAGCAGGAGGTTCTCAATTCGACTATGTATTTTTTATATGTGTTTATCATATAAATTTTCTTTTATATTTCAAAAGCTGGTGTTTCACGTGTACCAAGAATTTGTAATGAATGGAGGTATCCATTATACATTTGGATCAAGATCTGACTAGATATTTTTGCGTTTTCCTTAACAAAGTTTTTATTAAAACTTCAAAATATTCTCTGCTAAAACATTTGTGAATTGAACTGCAACTTATGACATCAATTCAGTGAAAAACAGCCATCTGATTATCAGATAAAGTCATGCAATCTGATAAAGTTACCTACCTAAGCATTTTTTTCACTCTCACTTATAATCGTCCGAATCACGAAGATGAGACAGCGTCAACTTCCTGACTCCTAAGTTTTGTAATCAAACGTGCTAAATATGCGATACCAATATGCATTTGACTCGTCACACGACAAACCACACCATTAATAGTGAGGTTAGGTTGTTGAAAGTTAACATAAAAGAATAACTACAATACATCTAGCATGTTGGATCAAATGAATGTAGTTTACATAATAACGCGTGCAGTAAATCAACTATTTATTGAAATCATCAATTAATTAATTTTAGAGTGTAATTCATTTAGCCTATCAATTTGCATTCCACTTCAGCACCTAACACGAAAGTGGGAAACGAGAGTTTAAATTAATATTCGAATTTAAATGGACTCTAAAACTTCTGGACTTAATTCCAAACGAATAATTTAATTCCATCAGATCATTCCTCTATTATTGCCGGGTTTGTCGATTTCACGGCAAAATTTATGGAATTTATAATTATTTTGATAATGTCTCTAGTTTAATAATTAACTTTACAATAAAATTGAAACAGACTTTGTCGATCTCATTTAATTTTAGTTCCGACCGAAAGGTCGGAAGTCCGTAAGAACAAACACAAATGAAAATCTACTAAAAATATTTTTATAAACAGGAATTAGTCGAAGAATTTCTTAATAAAAGATAGTTTAGTAGGATTCCTCATAATTCAGGTCGATTAAAAATACTATAAAATGAGAAACTAGGTCCGTGATCAGTTGACCGCCCCTAGATTGTATGCAGTTAGATCAACTGTTTTAATTGTATATACTAGGTATAATTTGAGTCTATCCTACATGTTAATTTAAAAAAAGTGACATGTTATTAGAATGATCATGAGAAAATCTTAATCTAGTCTATTCAAAGTCTACACAACCACATAAAACACTGGAAAGCCGATAGTTTACTCACTCATAATTCAAACAGATTGGGAATTATCCCGTTTATCCCTGATAACCCCGAGTTACCGGAAATAACCCAATAAACTCTATATCCAGCCTATTAACGCGATACCTCCACTAATACCCGTTAATAGAGCTACATTAACACGTTCTCTGACACAACGTCATTTCAAGTCCTTTCAGTGATTATGTGAGGTGACACAACGTCATATCACGTCCTTTTAAGTTCCGATGCTAATGGTCAGAACGTGTAGCCACGTTTGATTTTAATACAAATATGGGAATTTCGTTCTCTGTGTCACATCATATCAGAATATCAAGCGTTTACTGTCACTTGGGACGGTTCAAATATGAGCCTAAGAATAGAGTTGAAAATAGCTTAGCTACGGGTTGCTCCTGCGACACAACGTGATAACACGTCGCATCCCCCGTACACTGCCATACACCTCAGTCTAGCTGTGCCACAGGAGAGTGACGCGCGTGTGTTTCGCGCGCATTTTGCGTGGCAACAAGTGTTTTTTGTGAATTTAAAACTGTAGTAGGCGTACCGGTTGCAAAATCACTAGTCAACAATCAAATCTAAAGACACAGAATAACAAAAACAAGATAGGTTGCTTTATTTCTGAGTGACTAAGGCTCGTAATATGAAATCTGCTCAGTCATCGATCTATGCTTGAGTAAAGCTTTTCTATGGCATAAACGATACTCAAGCATTGGTCTATGGCTAGACAAGCATTCATAATATGGGCCTTAGGTTTTTTGGTCGGTACCTACCTTGATTTTCACCAAAAACACTTGCTTTTTAGATGGATCGTCTATAGACGATAGACGGCATAACACGTTCTGTCGTGTAATAGTATAATTTCATGAGGAATAACAACAGAACGTGTAAAGAAGTCGTTCACTATTGTATGGGAAAATTGCGTGTCAATCTAAGCAGTCCGAGAAAGCGGCTTGTTCGCGCGAACGTGTTAATCACCGTAAAACAAACAAATTCTCGAGATTTGCGGATCCCTGAACCCTGCGGGTTTTAAATCCCGTATCGCAGATTATAGCTGCGAATTTGCGAGCTCTAGGCTAAGCTTTGCCACTGTAAAAGCAGTAAATCAACTGTATATTTTTTACTACAAATGGTCGAGCATTTGGCCACCCTGTCACTTATGGGGGTACCCCGAGGCATATCTACTAGCGCAGCCGCCCCCTATTTTATCTTATTATTGCGTTATCAATCGGACAATTTATTATAACTATCATAAGCTTGTTTAATGCCTCTGTAATAGATTTATTTTGTGTAGTTTGGGTTTAGTTTAGGTAAAGCTACGAAGTTGATCTTGATGACCACCAAACTCTGTTTTCATGTCTCTTCCTAAACTATACAAAATCAATCAAAAACAGAGGCATTATAAATATATCCAAGATGGATTTATTCAGAACTGGATCTAATTTGGAAATAAAAATATTGTAGTTACTGATGTCCTCAGCAGATCACCTCACACACTCCGCACATATCATAGACACAAAAACTACACACTCAACTCCTTTTTTTACTGGCTGTTCATTCATATGTAATTGTATATTTTTTCTTGGATTTAATCAATGTACTTTTTAATTTGATTAAAATAACTAGGTAGTTATCTAAAATCCGAAGCTGGGATCCCTCGCATCTTCATACAGGATTTTCTTAGTAAGAGCGAGGTTTCACTACAATTTACATTTTAATGTAAGACACCAAAAAGTGTCTCTATGTTGAAAATATATACTTGTTTGTTTGTTTTGTTTCTAGATATCTTGATGAGACACCCAATTTTCTTGTTATAAATATAGATATTGCAAGAAAGTAAATCGCGGAGTTGCTAGTCCATAAGTATTGCATATCTACTTAATCTTCACTATGTCTGGCATCTGGTCTCCGTGTGCTGCGGTTTGGGAGACTGAATGCAGCAGCAAGTACCTACATGATCTACCGACGAGAATCGATTCACTGAAAAAATTTTTTTGTAATTCGTAACACAAACTTTGGTAACTAGCAACCTAAAAAAAGTGACTACATAACTAAGTGCTACAAGTAACATAACCTAGTTTTGTAAAATAAGTTGTTACTAGTTGGCTTCTGATGTTTGTTATAAATAAACAAAGTGCTTGTCTAATTTTTACTAAATAATTTGGATAATATGTACCAAGCCACTTATAGTTATGTACCATGTAATCTTCTGTTTTTATTAAAAATTAACAAACAAATTAGATAAAAATAAGCAAACCTTTATTGGCATATAGATATCTGACAGTTTGTGAGTAGCATATTAGTTTTGTAAATTCTAATCAAACTTTTTGGTTACAGTTTGTGAGTAGCATTTTAGTTTTGTAAATTCTAATCAAACTTTTTGGTTACTACTAGACATCAACTCAATAGTTTTTGGTTAATAATAACAGAGCTATGCTGTTACTTCTAACTAAACTGATTGCAGCTTCTCAGATTGGTTTCTTCTATCTTGTAATTTTAGCGAGTACTCGGCTTTTTAGGGTCGACGCTGACCTGACTCGGTAGGTCTCAAAATTGTAGCACTCTCGAAACACTTGGAATTGTTTATTAGGCAAACATTTGAACAAGGTTGAGTGTGTGAATGTAAAGCCAAAGCAGGGTTCGAACGTCTTTCAGAACCCTGCGTTCTCGTCAGCGCGATCTAGCGCTGGGCCATTTTTACTAGCGACATCTAGTTAATTTTTTTGTCAATACTTTACCGTTAGACAATGTTTTCGCATGGTCTGCTAATGTGTAAAAATTAAACAAAAACGATCATTCAGTTAGCAACAATGTATATTTTAATATTAAAAAATTATGTACCGGTTTGCAGAAATTGTTTCCTAGTTTTTTGTCAACAAACACTGCTACTTCGATGGACGCCATTGTCGTTTTTATTGCGTTCTTTGTTGAAGTGTCATTTGAAATAGTCGTAACGTTACACGCAACAAAACCTTTGATTCGATTTAAACAAATGGTTTTGTAATTTTACTCAAACTCATCAAAGCCATAACTAAATAGTTTTGTTATTGATAATTACACTCAGATTGGCTGCAGTAACCAAACAAGCTTTGTGTTGCTATTAATATAAAATATGCTAAACAATAACTAAACACAATTTGGCAAAATCAGTTATGTACGATTTAATTGAAGTAGATGGTTATGTTTAATCAAACTTTGTTTGCTAGTTAACAAAGTTCATCTTACAAAACTAGTTTAGCTAATTAGTTTTTTCAGTGTTGGATTGTAAAGAAACAAGTAAGCGAAGCGGATCGCAGTTAGGTTTAGATTCAACATTTGATCTTGTAAAACATTTTATCAACTAGCGACCCGACTCGCACGGTTTTATTATACGTATAAACCTTCTTTTTGAATCACACTATCTATTAAAAAAAACCGCATCAAAATCCGTTGCGTAGTTTTAGAGATTTAAGCATACAAAGGGACATACGGACATAGGGACAGAGAAAGCGACTTTGTTTTATACTATGTAGTGAAGATAAATACAATCAAGGAATAGAAACTAATAATTTATAATTGAAACAATTGAGCTAACTGAAGACGGTTGCTAACAATCTACAGGTAGCTCAACTGATCCATATCAATTCTAGTCGGAAGCGACCCCAAGACACTGGCTGCATTACAACGCTGTATGGCTTTGCTGATGTGCTGCGCCAGATACAGAGCTCTCGGGTCACGCATCGCATCTACCAGACCATTTTATTAAAACCCGTACAGCCCTGGTACCCCAAGGATCTAGGGTCTCGACTCCAAGGGGCGCAAAACGTAGGCTCTGCATATTTGCGCCTCTTGAGATGTTCAACCAACCAGACCTCGTGCATGTCCTTGGAAGATGGGAAGCTGCAAGTATTGACGCATATAGCGTCCCACACGATGGGCCTCCCAACTCCCTTGGGACTAGTGTTATACTAGACTAGTGTTTTCTATCTGGTTTTAAAAACTTAATAGAGTGTCTGGTCGAAGCGCCGCGACCGTGAGCTGGCATTTGTTTTTTTTTTAACTATAAATTTTATTCTCGAAAGCTGCCAGTAGTTTTTTTCATATAATATTACTGCCTTCTTGTAATAAGTACCACAGTTAATTTGAAAAGTTTTGATGCTGCATTAAAAGAAAAAGTCTTGGATGGGTTTTAATTTAACCTGGGTTTTATGACTTGCTTTCGAGAAGTAAAGTTGAAAACCACGTTTTTGAAGTCGATGTAAAGTGTTGTTTTTTCTATTTTTTGTCCTCTTTTTCGTGTACTACCCATATTTTCCGGTACGTATTCTCCAGGAATGCAAAAATTATTTCATATGCATAAAAATATTTAAATACAGGTACTTAATCCCTAAGTGCTTTTAGTCTGACGGAAGCTAGGAGTTGCAATTTAAATTAATATTCCAATTTACTGAACGTCTTATATTTTTAGGGTACCGTAGCCAAGTTCTTACGGCCTTTTTTAGTTATACTTGACTTAACTTACAAATGCGTCACCCTTTGGAGGTTACGATATGAACGAGTCTTATGAATCGAATGTAGAAAGCTGAAATTTACATAAAGTGTATATCTAAGAATTTCAATAATCTCTGTCTTGGAGACGCTTCCGACTGGTGGACATGACATGGATCAATTGAGCTACCTTTAGACTGTTTGCAACCGTCTGCAGATAGCTCAATGGTTTCAATTGTAAATACTAGTTGTATTTTTTTCTATTCCTTGATTGTAATTTTCGTTGTTAATAAAGATTATAATCTCCTGAAATACAAATAAGTAAGATAAGAGAATAAAAAAATTTAGTATGTATAACTATTACCGCTGAAGCAATTTTATACAAAAAAAATAAGAGAGACTCATACAAGACTCGTATTTGGCTGGTTTTCATTTCGCATTTGTTATAGGCCCCGGTCACTGGACCGATTAGTAAGGGTGCAAAAATATATGTCTACACAAAATAACATTCCGCAGACTATAAAGAACAAGCGGCCATTGCGAAATTGGATATAATGGGGGAAATGGGAAACAAAAGTGCGAACGCAGATTCTGGCAAAAATTGCCAAGTTAGAGCCGGCAATGAGAATGTAGAGTCAGTGTTGAAATATTTTTTAACCCTAGATGAGCTTACTTCACGCGTGTTTGCGTGAAGTTCTAAATGAATAAAATATTATCAGCTTAGATGCAGAAATATGATAATTTCATTTGTATTTTTATGGTGATTTTCTTTGTAAATAAAGATTTTTATGAGTTTTATAGCATGAATTATATCCATTTCATTTAATTAATAAAGTAAAAGGTAGGTTATAGTATATGTATATAACAGCGTGTAACGCTAGGTTAAGATTTGCTTCTAACAATTTTTAAATTTACAGAACCATTTCAAACCGTTAACAGTTCACACACAATTGACTCCTTCTGTCCAAAATAGAATAAAATAAATATTTATTCGGACACAGGTATAAAAAGTAAAATGAACAAAAAGAAAACTGCACCTTTTGGCTTTAACGAAAGCTACTCGAGCCCAGCGAAGCGCATTCATTTAGCACCTACAAAACTTTCATAGCAAACACGCCGACTTGCTAACTTATTCTCCTTATTTACGCGGCAATCACAGTTTTATCCAAGTTAAGGCGGAACTCCAACAGTAAAAAGAGAAACAAGAGTAAATTGCAACATAAATTACGCAGAGGAATCTGTAATTTAGGGCGAAGAGCTTTGCAAAGGAAACGTTCCTTTATCACAATTAACAGGTTGTGGTGAGAGGAAAACAACTAGGTGATAATGGTTAATCGCGGAGAGCCAATCTATCTACTTCAATATTAAATTGGTATAATCAATCAATTTTCAGGACATCCGTGAGGGCTGAGGCAGACCTCGACAGAACCTACGTATTTCTTATATTATGTTTCCTATGATATGTTTAATAAAAATATCTACATTATGTAATGTATTGTATTAAGTATATCAGTCATCTGGTACCCTTGACACAACCTCAGCTAGGGGTTAGATCACTGTGATTGTTCGACATTATTTATTATTATATTATTTATTTGTTTGATCTAGACCCTAGGTTCATGGGATACTTACTCTCAGGGTTAAAAAAATATTGAGCGTCTGGTCGAGCGACGCGTGACCCGAGAGCTGTAGTATCTGGCGCAGCGCATCAGCATTGCCGTAGAGCGTGGTGATGCAGCCGTACCTAATATGGATTAGTTCATACACTTTGAACCACAAGATTGTTTGCTGCAGTTAGTTCATTTTATTTGCAGATTTAAGTGATTTGTTCTTAGGCTTTTTTGACTGATTTTTGCATTCTACTATTTTTAATTTTGTTAATTAGTAATTTTCAAACATATTTTATCTTATTTATACTCGTACGTATACTGTAGAGATAAATAAACATTTTCATTTCATAAATTTACAAATCGAGATCAACTATTATCAAACTTTTTTCGTCTCAGGCGAAACGCAATGTCTTTACTTATAGGTTTCTTATAATCTATCGCAGGTAAGTTCCAGTCGAAAACTTTTAAAATGCTTTACTGATCAATATTTTATGTACCTAGGCAATAACTAGACTATAAGGTAACATAGAACCGAACTAATTAAGTTCCAAGTTTCAGTTCCCATTCAGCGGTAACCCTAACTTAGGTTTACCTGATTCCCAACGGACACATATCAAGTCGGCCGGAATAGAGACTTTGTATGCCAACGGACAGTTCCATTCGATTCTAAGCCCTATCCTCATACTAGCAAAAGCTAGATCGGCTATTGTTACGATACTAAACAACCGTTTCTATAGACCTTGGACTTTGAAATCGTTGAAATAAAGTTTATATTTCGTTGTTTTGGATAATTGGTCCGGGAATATGGGAAGAAATGTGTGGGAACAAACGAGTTGATTGGGCTTAATTTATTTACGTTGATTAAAAAGAGCTTTAGAAATTCAGATGGATTTGAAATAAAATGGATTCTAGTGTTTGCTTCAGAAAATACACGATTTTTGGTCCAATTTGTTGATATTGAAATGTTGAAAAGTCTATTAGGTAAGGTAGCCGGTTTTTTGGGTGCTAACCAAAAATCAAAACTCGCTTAAGAACTTAGATAAGTTAGTAAATAAAATTCTGCACGTAAGAAGCTCGCCTTTTGGAAATTGACAAAAAGAAATACTTTTAACGTTGATCGGCATAAATCAAATAAAGTATCAAAGATTAAAAGTATTTAGATGAATGAATAGATTGCAATAATTGGCTAGTAGGTAAACGTCCAAAAGAACAATAAATTTATTAATTTACCTAAGAATGATCGTAAACAAAATGAAACTCGATTATCCAACAAAGGGGTTTCTTTCATCGTAAATTATTTCTAAGTAAAAATTAAAAATGTACAGCGAAGGAAAACCGCACGCCATTTAGAGTGAATAAGAGATTGTATAGATCTGAATTAATATTAAATTTTCAATGTACTACTTCTACAGAAATTAGTAAATTTTTAACTTTCATTGGTTAAGTTTTTCTTAAAATGTATTTTTTCTCGATATCGATTTGTTTAAAAGACGGTTTCACTAATTATTTGAATTTGTAATCATTAAGTAAACATTGACATGAAGTTTGACGCATACTCAGTTGGCACTTACCTAATAGACTAACAGAAATGGGCTTAGTCTAGTTTCCTCCTTGAAGGAAAAAAGGGGGGAACTCTTAAGTCGTAGTTTCAGTTTGGTTTATCGTGAAAATGTGAAAATTCACACGAAGAGCTTATGCCAAAAAGTGACAAAAACAACTAGATTTTTACGAAATACGAATACTTACTAGTTTTTCCGCATTGTTTCTGTGGAAACGATGAATGGATGAATCCTATCCCGTGAAAACTGATTTATGAGATGAAATAGCCAGGTTCAGACCAATCTGTTTTGATGTGCAGAAGTAATAAATATACATCCATCTACATTTGAGCATTTCTAATATTAATTTGAGTGATGAAGTCTATCTGAGTTTCATATCTCACACAAATTATTAATAAAAACCACAGGGTATAAAAGCGAGAATTCCTTTCAAGTTCCAGACGACTTTGTGAGCTCAAAATGAAACAGAGTCAATAGTATATGATGTGCTTATACTTTCATTTAAGTAACCACTTATGAAACTGCTGATAGTACTGAAGTAGGTACTGACTTACCTCAAATAGATTTAAATTATATATTTTTTGTTTAGTATTTTTACTTAACAATAACTAAAACTTATCAAGAAATTAACAAAAGAAATATAATATGTATAGTTAACGCTAGACAATCTATACAGCATGCCAGCTAGCAGAGCTTGTATTATGGGTACTGTACTACATAGATGACTGATATTCTTAATACAATAATTTTAATTTGTAATTTAATTTAAATAATCTTAAAACATAGATTTTTGAACATTTGTTGTAATCAGTGGAGTCGTACTTTACTGAACTTACCTATTCAAAGGGTCATTGATGGAAAAAAACATGCCAGTTTTTCTGAGCTATAAACTTTTTTGTTTAGTTTTTTGAATTCTTTTTTTAAATCCAGTAAAGAGTAAATTAGATACTCGTACCACTTTCAAAAAATTGTTTGGTTAAATTTCTTAACTGTGGTTGTCAAAACGACTTGAAAGCTGGAGCAATCAAATATGAAACTTAAAACGCTTAAATACCCACCAAAAAGGCGCATTTTTAGAAGTATTACCAACCTTTTATTTACGGCTAATGCAGAATGATTCTCAAATGTTCCCTAGGTAATAGAAACTAGACTAGATCTAGTCTATTATTCTCACAGGTACACAGTGTGCAGTTAGCTAGGCGATAAATCAGTTAGTCCACATGTCTCGATAAATTCGGGCTGGAGTGATAAAATGCTTAGGCTGTGAGTGTAGTAGAACAGAATAGAAAACTACGTACGCCACACAAAGAAAGAAAATAATGCATACAATACTACATACAAAAGACTAAGTATAAAGGGCTGCTTTATCGCTAAAAGAGATCTCTTCCAGGCAATCATAAAAAGTGATTCGTTTCAGAACTTCACTTAAACTTAGTTCTGCAGAAAGGGGACCAATACATTGGAATCGGTATTTAACTGTTGTCAGTTCTTTTTAACTCGTAAAAAATAGATTTTGATCGATATGCCTAGTTCAGACACATGCATTATTTTTATGCCATACATTATATTTATGTTTTTTACAAAAACTAACAACCGATTCTAAATTTAATTTTTAATTTCATACAAATAAATATCTATTAGTCATATTGACCACCTCGCAATTATTATTTATACAAAAAATTGCAGGTCTAGACTAAGAATCTCCGGTTTCTAGACTATCTTTGTACCAAATTTAAATTTAATTGGTTTAGTAGTTCAGGCGAGAAAGCGTAACAGATAGACAGGTAGACTTAATTACGAATTTATAATATTAGTTGGGATTTGGTGTTAGGATTCCTTTTGGATTTACGCCTCACTTCGGTTGTGAAAGTCTAATCTAAATGGAGCTTAAAATACACTACAATGTTTTTATCAATAAACGTTAACATTATCGATACAGTGCACACAGCTATGTTGTGTGCAAAGAAGAATTCCTCCCTAACGCACAAGACCGCAGCCTTAGCTGTAACAAGTAGTGATAAATCGTGCAGATAACGTAGATAGCAGAGATCGATCGATCTGCCTGAGTTGTGGCACCTAATTGGATCATCATAAACATCTGAGCAAATAAATAGGCTCTCTGGGTTTTACAAAAAAATATCTGAGCGTCTGGTCGATGCGACGCGTGACCCGAGAGCTGGTGAGTATCTGGCTCAGTGCATCAGCATTGCCATACAGCGTGGTAACGCAGCCAGTGTCTTGGGGATGCGACGACTGGTATTGACACGGATCAGTTGCGCTACCTTTAGATTGCTTGCAATAGTCTGCAGTGAACCACTGAATTATTATTACTAGCGTAAGTGAATTCAATTGTTTCGATTTTAAATATCCATAGGTACTAATATTATAATTGCGACAGTTTTTGGATGAGTGGATGTTTCTAGTTCTTCGTAGTTCTAGCCCTGAAATAAACCTAGGCTACTTTTCATCCCATAAATCAGTTCCCATGAGATATAAATAACCTTGAGACGTTTCCATAGAAACAAAGCGTGCGAAGCCGCGGGCAGATGAAATTATAATTTACTAGCGACCCGCCCCGGCTTCGCACGATTTTATTATACGTATAAACCTTCCTCTTGAATCACTCTATCTATTAAAAAAACCGCATCAAAATCCGTTGCGTAGTTTTAAAGATGTAAGCAGTCAAAGGGACATAGGGAAATAGGGACAGAAAAAGCGACTTTGTTTTATACTATGTAGTGATTTGCATTCTTTCGTTGTAATTTTAGATCAAAGTCATGCTAGAATCTTTGTTTTAGATGAATAGCAACGAAAATGCGTAATGAATGACAAATCCACTTACATCATGCCGTTGCTGTCAGAATATATCCGGCCTATATTTAGCTTTACTTGAAGACACCGTAATTTATCAAAGTTGCGAACAATACACCCAAATACACGTAATTACCGTGTCGTGCGACGACATTATGCTTCGTATTACGTTACACCAATGCTAATGATTGTATGAGACTGGTTATCTTACTTCTTACTATTATAATAAATGGGAAATTCTATGTGAATGTTTGTTATAAATATTAAGTCCGTAATTGGTTAGATTCACTCAAAACGCGGTATAAATAAACTATGGACTGAATAATTAAACACGTATTTTTTATTTTTACATTATAACCTCTAGGGGGTTCGCAAAAAAATTCTGAAACTTGTAGGAAAAAAATCTCTATTACGCGGGCGAAGCCGCGGGGCGCATCTAGTTGATACTTATGTGTTCTGATCGCGTTAATTAAAAAACTTTACAACAACAATAAAAAAATACCTAAATATTTAATTTTAATTACAATTAAATATACAGCATATATGTATAACTGCCAAAACTTCCAAGAGCTTAGAGTCCAAATTGGTATACCTACCTAGGTTTCCAAAGACATAACGTACGCCGAAAACGGTCTACGGGATATCTGAAATGAAAAACACGGCAAGGCTATAACGGTCTCTCTAGAAATTTCCAAGGCTTTCGATACGATACGTTCGATACGTATCGTTTACATTAGTTTGGCACAAAAGTCTCATAGGCAAGCTTTCTTCCTACGGTCTTCCGTCCAATCTTATTATGTGGAAACGATCGATTCGAGTTGTCCTAAACGGCTGCTCCTCCGATTTATTGGCTATCAATGCTGGGGTACATAAAGGGTCTATTCTATCAGCAACCCTATTCCTGCTGCACATCAATGATCTGCGACAACCCGGGGTCTTTGGGTATGCAGACGACAGCACAGTTGTTGATAGATATTTTGCCAATCCACGAGATAGTCTGGGCGAAATTCAAAAACTCCGAAATGAGATGGTGGAGCCCTTGAACATCAAGCTGAGGTGGATTTCTTAATGGGGTGACACAGCTACCTTTAGACTGTTTGCAATCGTCTGCAGTTAGATCAATGGTCTCAATTGTATAGAATAGTTATAATTTTTTCTATTCCTTGATTATAATTTTCATTGTTAATAAAGTGTTAAATGTAATAAATTAAATGCAAAAGTTAACTTGTTTAAAAGAAAACCTTTAATATAATTTTTATGTAATTCTACGTAAATACAGTACGTTATAAAATTATATATACAGCAATAGTCAAGAGCTAAACTTAAATAGTAAGTCCCTTAATAATCTTTGTCTCAGATATTACGATGTCAGGTAAAGTTACCTGAGGTGTAGTAAATTGAAGAAGGTATTATACGTTCGTATATGCCGGTCTCGACAGAACCTACATATTTGCTACCCTTGGAGTCGAGACCCTAGGTCCGTGGGGTACCGAGGCTCTCCGGGTTTTAAAAAACATATCTGCGCGTCTGGTCGATGCGACGTGTGACCCGAGAACTGGTGAGTATCTGGCTTAGCGCATCAGCATTGCCATACAGCGTGGTAATGCAGCCTGTGTCTTGGGGACGCTTCCAACGTCGACGTCCGACGACAATGTATTGACATGGATCAACTGAGCTACCTTTAGACTGTTTGCAGCTCTATAGTTTCAATTGTATATACTAGTTTAATTTTTTCTTTTCCTTGATTGTAATTTTCGTTGTTAATAAAGTTTAGAACAGTTGCAGTCATGTAAAACCTACAAGGTTTGAGCTGATCTTCCCAAGCCTTGGGGATTTACAGCTAGTTGCTCCAAGACATATAATTTATCAAAGCTCCAACAATAGGTACCTCCGAATACGTGTAATTAGCGAGATAAGCGTGTCGAGGCCTCGTCCTACGTGATTAATGTGCGAGCATACACGCTTCAGCACGTGGATTCACTCGAGTTTGTCTCCAGTTGAAGTGGGAATTGAAATGAAATGTGTTTGGTTCCAAGAATAAATGTTACAATCTGATTTAAAAATTTGTTAATATTTTACCTTATATTAAGCAAGTGAATATTATATTGATTTAAGAATTATTATAACTATTTAAAAAATTAATTAATTATTTATACATTTCAAGATTTATAATGTAAATTTTGTGAACATATTCGAATTCATCCATAAAATAAGTCCTTTTATTTTTCCCTAATTAAAATATTGATTAAAAGAATAATAACACCTACTAAGAAGACATATTTAAGATGTATCCTGAATAAATTTCCTGATAAATTAAGTCCTAATAGTAATATTTTTATTAACATGTTATAATAGCACTGTTTCTGGTTTTTTTTAAATTTTTGAATTGATGTATTCAATCTTTTGTTCCACATTTCTGTAAATATTCTAGATTTAAGGAAGAGTAGAACTACTTACCTTAAATGTGCGCGGCGTCACGGCATTTACGCACTAAAATCACATTTAGACATTAATTTGATTTTCGCGGCCGCCATGACACTTCCCGAGGCGGAAGTGGCTTCTACGCCAGTCGTAGTTTGGAATATCACAATATGAATGCGAAAGATTACATGGATGTAACTTGTACAAACCAAAACTTCTGAAAGGCTCGAGCTGAAAGTAAGCTTAGATCTAGTTCTGGAATTTTAAACTAGCTATTTTCAACAGACTTCGGAGTTTTTCACTTCAACATTGTGTGTGTAACTTTTTTCTAGGTGTCAATTTACCGTAATTTGATTATGGTATTAGCAGTAATTTTTGAGCGTAAAATTAGTAACCTTTTTTAAAAACTTCATGTTATTTTCCGTCTAAAACTTGCTCATTAATAAACTGAGGTCAGAAACTAGTTTGATATAAACTTTTTGTCCGTTAAGGAAATAAATAATCCTGGACAATCCACACGATATCATCTAGTCAACTGTCAAAAGGAGCTGAATTCGCGCGAAAAATATAAGCTGCTCCAAAAGCTTAAGTTCTGGAAAGTTACGAGACATTAAAGTTTGACAAATAATAACGTCCTTAAAACTTTTTATAGCCTTATGTTTTTAAGACTATGATTCATTGTTCTTTGGGGACTCGGAAGCTTGTGGTATAAATCCAGTTTATTCTTGAGGACCTGGATTCTAAGCTTGTACTAACAAAAAAAGCTAGTAAGCATCGTATGAACTCGAACGCAGGGCCGTCTTTACCAGGGGGTGCAAGGGGTGCGGTGCACCCGGGCGCGGAGCGCCCGGGGGCGCCTGCCGAGCGCTGAATATTTAGATATTTCATTGAACATAACGCCATTACACAGTTTCATATAATTGTTACGACAAATACATACATGCGCAAAATTAATAGGTACCTACATAATATAAAAAAAATAGTCTTCAACAATAACATTGTTTTAATTTTATTTAATTTAACACGTGCGAGGCAAAATCTCTTACCCAAAGAGAGTGTATAACCTTTGACACAATGCCGCCCGATCGCCCGCACTTGAAGCAAAATGATCTCTAAGTCAATAAAATGTAAGTGCATTTGAAAAGGGAGCGCGGCGTGGCACCTGTGCGTCTGTCATAGGCGAGTAATTGCGCCCTTTGACATACCGTTCGGGCGCTCGCACCGACAGAAGAGACAGTCAACTTGGAAGAGAGAACTTCACGAGTATTTCACAAGTTCCAGCTAATCGCGCGCCACCGGAACCCGGCGGCGGCGGCGGCGAGAGGATGGGGTAATCCTCTCGCTCCGCTCTCCGTACCCCGGCTGTTGTTTTGACAGTCATTGAAGTTGAATTTGGAAGTTCATGATGGCCGTAAATATAAACTCCATAAAAATCAAACAACTGCTGGACATAGGCCTCCCCTAATGAGCGCCATTAGCGCCCTGTCTTCAGTCAGCTTGTTGCATTCAGCATCTGCTAGCAGTCTTTCGTATATCGTCATCCCACCTGGCCGGAAGGCGTCCTACACTACGTTTGCTTAGTCGCAGTCTTCACTCAAGAACACGTTTACCCAACGGTTGTCGGTTCGAGATATACGTCCAGTCCACTGCCACTTCAGCGTGGTAATTCTTTGAGCTATGTCGATAGCTTTGGTTCTCGGTCGGATGTATTCATTGCGAATCCTATCCTTCAGAGAAACCTGAGCATAGCTCTTTCCATAGCTCGCTGAGTGACTTTGAACTGGTGGACCTGCCTTACCGTGAGTGTGCACGTCTCAGCTCCGTAGGTCATTACGGGTAGGACCTGATAGAAAAATTCGTTTTCAAACATTGCGGTATGGATGATGAGAAGACACGTTGTTTCCTAAATGCTGTCCAGCCCAGCTGGATCCTCCTCTTGGCCTCTTTCTCAAAATTGTTTTTACCTTACTGCACAATCTGCCCAAGGTAAGTGTACTCGGAAACAATTTCGAGGATGAGGCTAGGCCGTCCAGCATGTGGTTCAGCTCCTCTAGTGACTCCGCCATTACGACTGTATCATCAGTGAGTCGCATGCGCAAGACGTAATCACCGTTCATGTTAATACCCTTACCTCCCCAGTCAAGCGTCTTAAATATATTTTCCAATGCACTCGTGCACAGTTTCGGGGATATGATATCCCCCTGTCTCACTCCATGCGCAATTGTATGGGTTTAAACTGCTGGTCCTATACTTGGACACTCATAGTGGCAGCTTCGTAAAGACATCTCAGCACTTCGATATAACGATAGTCTACTTGGCATCGCTGTAAGTATTCCAGAACCGCCCAAGTTTCGACGGATTCAAAGGCTTTCTCATAGTCCACAAAGACTGACACAAGGGCTGATTATACTCTTCGGACTTCTGTATAATCTGCCTCACTGTGTAAATGTGGTCTGTGATGCCGTATCCTCCGCCGCCACGGAACCCGGCCTGCTCCGCTGGCTGTATCTCGTCAAGTCTCCTGGCGAGACGATTCATGACCATTTGTGAAAACAGGTTATAGATGTGGCTCAGGATTGTGATGGTTCTGTAATTTTTAAGGAGAGTTTTATCACCCTTCTTAAAAAAGTGCACCACAAAACTCCCGCTCCACGTCTTAGGATAGGAGTTCTCCGGGCGGTTCTGGAATCATGGTCGTCTTGTCAGGAACGAGGGGCATGTGCAGTGTACAGGCGGCCATAAAAATCCTCTATCTCGGCCGAGATCTCCGGTCTCGACAATACGATCCTCCCGTCGTGCGTTTTAAGCTTCGTGCCTTCGAAGCTTAAGTTCAAGTATGATGCTTGTGTTGAAGCTCCGAAGGTCACACCCTACACATCACCCGTCACATCTGCGCAATTCGCTTGTTCAGGTCTGACCTTTCTGACGAAGTTGCTTGGGTGGTTTCTCGTCTTCTTGTCATCAGCCCCAGAGTCTCATCCGAGACTTTGGACTTCTAGCCAGTTCGCTATTTTTTGCAGAACTTGATGCCCTCGTCCCTCAACGTTTCACGGTCTTAAACGTATCTTCTATTTTAGAGAAATAAATAAAGAAATAATCAAATTACGTGTATTGTGTTTTCTTGGTTGACTAGGAGTTAGAACCCCATCCATACTGCAGTGTGTCGTCGGTCACGTGCCACGCTGCAGTGCAAAAAAAAACGAGGGCGCAGGCTGAGCCCCGCACCCCGGCGCCGAATAGGCTTAAGACGGCACTGCTCGAACGAAGCTAGAAAATTACAAAATAAGGATAAATAATCAAAATACATTAAAGTACTTAAGCCAGGGATATACTAGGGAACATTTTGTCCCGCAACTTGACGCGCAACACTAAATTTACGTGACGCTGAATCGTTGAATATTGTCCCGCAACATGCCCGCAACATTGTACGTGAGGCGGGGCATATTGCTTGCTCCCGCCTCGAGAGCGAGCGCACGTTCAATGATCCGCGACATTCACTTCGACATGTTCTACGTAGTTGTTGAGCAACATGTTCCGCAACATGTTGCTCCATTTGCCCCCAAGTGTATCCCTGGCTTAAAGCTATTTATACAGTTTCCACTTGAAGCAAAAAATACATTATGGCTTATAACGAATTCAGTGGTAATGGACAGCTAATTTGTTAAATTATGGTATAGTATAGTTGCTTGGTTGCCTGGAAGAAATCGCCTTAAGCGATAAGGCCGCCAATTCCATTGCCTCTCTTTAGGATAAGGTTAATTAAGGAGTAAATGTTTAAAAAAGGCTTTGAAATAAAGTATTATCTTTCTATCTATCTAGTTGCAGTGATTCGTCACTTAGGTAATTAATTAGGTAACTGAACGGTGAATTCCAGCCTTTCCCAGAACCAGGGAGGTTCTAAGCTCACTAACTAAACAAAGCTCGCTAGTGTGGCATCACTAACTAAACAGTGCATCAGTACGTGTCCACTCATTCATTAATTACAAACTGCTGCTAACTGGATCAAACAAGTGCACGTGGAAGCTTTTCGAGAATTAGAACTTATTGGTAGTGTTTTCAAATAATTTGTATTATCACTTACTAGCAGCGCCTCGCGTTTTCAAACGCGTAATTCCCATTATAAAATTCTGGTATAAAATATAGCCTATGTAGTATTCCAGACTTCAATCTATCTCTGTGCCAAATTTCCGCCATGCCATTAAAACCTATCTATTTTACCATGCCTCAAAATGTTTCTCAGTATTTTTTTCAGAATTGTACACGCCCTTTCACCAGGCGGGATGACGACTTTCGATAGACTCCGCTCATTTGAGGAGGCCTATGTCCAGCAGTGGACCATAAGCTGATGATGATGATGATGATACTTTATTATAATTTAGTTCTCCAAACTTGGTCACATCGCGAGACGCGTGTAAGCAAACGATACGGTCTATAATTGGGCGATAAAAACCTAAGCCGAGAGGGCATTAAACGGAAAAGCTCGTAAAATTTCACAGCCTCTACACAGATTGATGTGCCATCAGTAACTAAGGGCTAAGGGTCGGTAAGTCATCATTATCAACAGTATAGTCCACGCGCGGTCACTGAAGGAAAAAGGGCCAAGACAAAGTAACACAAGATTGACGATGACGATAGTAGAAAAGCCCGAAAATTTATGGATTTCACTTATGTCATTGATGTCATTGATCTACATATGTTAACGAATAGAACATTGGTACACACACAATGTCGATACATTTCAAAGGTAGTTAGCGAATTAATTATATCGAACTGAAAAAATATTTCAAATCGTTCAAACATTTGTCCCAAGACGGGAATCGAATTTGCATTCTCCTGCGTCGCAGTTTTTGTAAAATCATCTTATTTTTTACTGAACTGTTTAGCGCTTCTAACTTTATTTTCATTAAAATCACTGGTTTTATTGAGTCAACCTACTTTCTATTTTTTACTATCATGGTAGGTAGTTGAAGGCTTTTCCGGCACAGTAGTGCAATCATTAGCAAGCAGGATTGACAAATTGAACAGACAAATTAAAATTCTCAAATTGGGGTTGCATTCAGAAATCAGAAAATCTTAGACAACTCAAATTTTAAACTATAAATAATTACTAATTAACGCAGGGAACTTTTCTTTGAAATAAATTAATTTAATTTAATTGAAACAACTTGTTTTGTCAACTGCCAAGTTTTTGCTAAACGTAAAGACAAGTCTAATCAGGCCTGATTAAAATTCCTGAAGACAAAGGACGATAGGACTCCAAGGCGCAAGATTACAGGGACAATAATCTGTGACCTAGAAATTACAGTTACAACTGTCTTCAAACGTTCGCGCAATTCGTAGGGCGGGAAAGTGGAACTAGAAGCGAAACTAGAAGTAAATACGAGATTAAAAATATTTTTGCATGATTAAGTAGTCAGTGGCCAAATCACGGTAGGGTATTGCTTAAAAACACTGAGATCTTTTTTATTTTAATTATAAATATATTTTATCTATTGGTAAACTGATTTTATGTAAGCAAAATAATGATAAATATTTAACTTGTTGCGGGTGAAACCGCGAGTATATGTACTCGAAATACTAATCCTGTGCAGACGAAGTCGCGGGCACCAGCTAGTATTATTATAATAAGCTCAAAAGTTGTACTCTGGACAAAAGTGTCCACCGAACTTTTCAATAAATTGTTTTAATTTTTCTAATGTTCACTTTCACATCTATAAATTTACTAAAAAGTTATACTCTGGACAAAGGTCTTCCCCAAACTCTCCGATGAATTGTATTCAAATTTTTCTAATGTTTACTTTCACATCTATACGCTCAAAAGTTGTACTCTATAGACTGGAGGAACACCGCGTTCGACAGTAAAACGCATTAATGATTGTTTTACAGTTGCTCGTAAATTGTTCAGTCGTGTGAGACATGTGCCGCAAGATGTTTGTTATTACGAATAATTTCTGATTACTGCGGATGTTGGTCGTATCTCTAGTAATCAGAAGGTAAAGTACTTCTATCGGGATATTTACCATGATTTCTGGTGTTTCAGAGCGGTGTAAAACCACTATAAGTGAAGTTATATCCTTTACAGCGTCGAGTGCTGAATTCAAATAAAAATAGTTGCGTATAAGCTACATCACTTGTATGTGAAGTGAGGTATTTACTGCTTTACTGTTTCTATAGTGTTGTAACAGCTCTATGTTATATCCAGGTACCTATCTAAGTATTAGTATAATATGTCATATAATTAAGTATTAATATAGTATAAAAAAGCTTGATTATGTTAGCAATAAACGATCATCAACCGAATACACTTGTCTTTGTAACAAGACTCTGCCTTTCTCCCCGCTGACCTCACCTCACTTCATATGGATCTAGACCTAGATATAAGAAATATAACAAGATCAAATAACAAAGATGCTTTGTGTAAAGTTCATATATACCTTAACTAAGAAATCTAAAAATATTTGCGAAACACCCCTAAATTGACATTTTAAACAGACTATTCTATTCGTTCTTTCAAAATCTATTGTATTCGTCTGTCTAACCTCGATCAAAACAAAAGTATCTTCCATTTGTAAATCGAAATTACGTTCTAGCACAATGCACATTAAACACATAATTATCTAGCACTCACACAAGCCCCTTTGTATATACGTACATATATATGTATGTACGTACGTGTCTACTCGGTCGGAGCTTTATCTGCCGAACCGCGATGGGTTAATTTATTTGCAACGTTCTTTGTAGACTACAATTAGTGCGGGAGTCAATGGTAAGCTTTGCATCTCTGTCAGGGTAAAAAAAAATACTGGTCGTTATTTATTCCAATTTTGAACTTAACAAATGATTAAATGCTAAGAATGTATTTCTAATGTAGACGAGATGTAATTGAATGTTGGTTGGGAATGTTAATATTAATAATAATGCTGGGCACTCAACACAGCATCATCTAGCCTCAAGCTAAGAAGAGCATGTGTTATGGGTACTAGATGAATGATATACTTTTTACAATATATTACATAAATAGTTATTTTTATCATACATAGAAAACACTCAGAACAGAATCCCGGAAAACTTTTTTGTAGTACGTAATAAAAATCTACTTGATTTTTATATTGATTTAGTTGAAAAGATGCGGAAAAAACATGAAGTTCCCGAGATTAAACTATTCGAATTTAACGCTGGTTAAACAGTGGGCAATAGCTTATATGGAATAAAAATATCAAGAATGTATGAACTTTCTGACGTGTTCAGGAGTAATTTAAGGTCTTTAGGAAATAAGCAATTTGAATTTGAGAAGACTGAAAAAAATCAGAATCACTTAAAAAAAATCACCATTATCTTCCAGTCTATCTTCGTAGACCCTCTACGAGACGCTACGAGCCGCTACGAAGTGCTACAAAGTGCTACGCGCACGGTTCGCAATTTTCATACGAATGATGATTGTTTTACTTGACAGTACATTTTCATTGTACCTATATTTTTCTCGGAAATTTACGGCACCCTGTAGAATGTTACTGACTTTTTTATATTATACAGGGGGATATTGTTTAAGGAACTGGGTTGTTTTACGATTCGCGTAATGCCTTTGTTTTGGATCGATGCTCCTTATTTGTAACGTTGTTTAGCTTTATATACGAGGAGGTATCGTAGGGGATAAAATTTGCTGACGCTGTATAAATTATACAGAATTGAGACGAATAAGCTTCTGGTTGGTGTCATCCATATTAAATGTAAATGTTCCGCCTATTTTGTCGAGGAATATAAAATTGAATATACTTTAACGTAGCTCATTTTGTTATAAAGAAAAATCCAATAGTTAAATAAAAACTGTCAATCAGAAAATTTGTACGTAAATATTTTAAGGTTGAGCTATCTATAATTGGTTTTCTCTCAGTATAATTCTGAAATGTCAATTTCTCTGTCAATAGTATATATCAATCTTTGTCACTTATCTAAATTGTTCTTATGATTTTCCGTAATTCATTTATTTATTTACTGCGGAAATTTATAGAAGAAAATTTAGTCTTTCGTAATATAAAATATTGTCTATTTTTTGTAAAAAGTGTACTTTATTGAATAGAAAGCCAGGTGACAGCGGGTGGCACTAATTACGCGAAAATTATCCCCTCCCTTCCACCCGACAAAATGGCGTCGCTAAAACGAAGTCGGTGTAAGCAAGATGAAAATTTTTGTAAGTAATTTTATATTTTAGCGAGTTTAAGAATTGTGGCTGTAAACTCAAGAGTTTAGGGCGAAAGGCATTCGATGTTTGGAGTTTAAAGACTTTGGTTTGAACTGTTTTGACTTTTTAAAAATAAATGACTTTGGTCTTAGGCCCTGTCTTAGCATGTTGAAACAATTTTTATCTATTTATGCAATTTGATAAGGCTTTTGGAATGATTATTCATAGCACCAATTATGGAACTTGGTTCTACAATTCTAAGGTTTTTTATATAACGTTGTCTATTTAAACAACTAAAGAAAATTTAGTGAAAAATATTTTACGATACTGGTATCATCGTAGCAAATTGCAGAAGTAGAAATTCAATTCGAACTTAGAAATTTGGGGCTAGATGCTTTGTGAATTGTCCAGAATATAACTCTATATTTTTTAAATCTCGTTTTATTCTTCTCTGCTATAAAGTTATCCAAAGTAAATTTGTTGAAATTTTTATGCTTATTGGTTACCTTGTTGTTATTTTAATGTTTTAATTTATTGTTGTTTTCATTTATAAGTGTCTGTTCAAAAAATATCTTGAAATAGGCTGCATCCTTACCTCCTTATCCTTACTAATATTATAAATGTGAAAGTTTGTATGATGTATGGATGGATGTTTGTTCCTGGTTCAAATCAAAACTACTAAAAACTTAAAACCTAAAAACAGCTTCAGTTTGAGGCTGTTTTTTGTAAACTAAGTATCAACTTATAATACCACAAAATAAACAAAAATTATAGAGGTTTAACATTGACTTAAGTAGAAAATCGCGGAAAATACCGCCTTCCAGCAAAAACGAACAAAATCTCTTTAGAATATCCACCGCTTTCACCAATAGGTTTATTATTCAAGATGTTATGAAAAAGTAAACGGCCTCAGTCAACATTTGCAGCGGCTTACAGTATTACCGGATTATCTGTAGCTTCAGTCGAAATAAGTAGGTTTTTGATTAACTATTGAGCTATTTCGGAAACATGAATAGATTATGATGATGCTCGAGCGTGACTAGGCAAGCATGAATGAATCAATTTATGAATACGGTTTGATATAATCATTTATAAAATTTTAATGTAATCACATGATAAAGATAAAGATGGATGTTTGTTACTCTTTCACGCAAAAAATACTTAACAAATCAGGTTGTAATTTTTAATACACGTACATTATTTCTAGCCCTGGAATAACATTATAGGCTTATATTGCAGCACGATACGTTCAGTAGTTTGTGCATGAAAGAGGAACAAAAATCCATACAAACTTTCACGTTTTTAATATTATATCTCGATTCAAAAACAGGTATTTTTTGTAAACAAATGAGTAACTCATTTGTTCAAACCGAAGGAATATTGGTGGAACATATTTTACGACACTGGTTTCATCAGATCAAGCTGCGGGAGAAATTTGTGGTTTTGACAGTTTTCATTCTTCAATTGATCTTTCATTCGTTATCAAACCCGAACTTGCATCTTTTTCTATGTGCTCGAGCAATTATGCGTTGTTGAAGATTTTGTCTTAGTTTTTAGATGTTAGTTTGCTTTTACCCTGCTGTTGTCTGTTATTCTTATCAGTTTTTGTTAAGTTTCTATCCATAAATGATAATGCTTAAGTACAAAAAAAAAGCTATGATTGTAAATCCGAGTATATTAAGGAGAGAATACCACTTTAAATCTCGTTCATTTGCGATCAGATAACTTTGTGGCACTTTATCTCGGCCAGTCGGATTTCACGGGATTTGCCAAGTTTATTCTCTTAGACCACCCTAATTTGATCTGCGAATAACTTGTTTTTATTTATTAGATACTTTTCTGTAGAAAGTTGAAGATACACTTTGCTAGCTAAATGGTTATGTTTTATTTATAGCAAACCATAGGCTCCTCTCTCTTTGGATACGATTTTTTTCGCATGTAAACGTACGATTGCAGTTCGTACGAATTAAGTATTAGATTATTATAAAAAAATCTAAACATTTATGTTTTAGCCTTAGAAATTATACAGATAGGGTAATAAGCAGTAAAAAAAATGTATTCGGATTTGATTCGAAAAAACTCGTCTCGGCGAGTCCCTATGGCCAGTTATTTATAGACCCTTTTACATTGAAGAAATGTAAAAAGGTTTGCAAATAACAGACCATTCTCGTGGCGATACGAAAAGTAAAAATAACGGTGGAATATTCACTCAGCTTCATCTAGCCCCAAGCTAAGAGAGCTTGTGTTTAAATGCACGTTACATAATTTGTTTCTTGCAAGCAGCCTATATACATGTTAATAAACATGCAATTTTTATATTATTTGTTTAATATATCGTATATTATTTATTAAATATATGTCGCAGATCGCTGCGTTTCCAGACCTCATTCTATTTCATACTAGCGAGCCTTCGTTTTGATACCATGCATTTCATAGTCAAGAGTAATGATAACTTCTTGATATGTATTCGGTCTCTTTGCTCTATAGGCGGCCAGGCCATAGAACATGTGATTCAAGGACAACAGACTGTTGATGGACAAATGTCATAAAAGAAAATGAATTACTTTGGTTGAAATATGACATTGAATATCTCTTGGATTGTCTAAATTATTATTCTGATCAGAATCGCAATATTTATCGTAGCTACGCTTTGTTATTGCATACGTTCGTGCACTGCATTAGCCCAGTAAAGATTGGTGTACCGGATAACACCTTGAGTGCGCTTTCCTGACAAAACCATATTGATGCTCGGTGATCCGGTTTTATGTAGATGATCATGAAGATGAAGCCGTTTTTTCATGGACCTACTATTTTCTCCTATTAGTAGGACCACGAGGGAGACCTATTTCTGTCTTTCCTATTATATACTATAAATAGAAACCACCAATAATTCATACACCCTGTATATTAAAAAAAAAGGTGGCCAGTCCTATCTTAGTTTTTCTAAAAAATGGCCTATTGTTATATCACCGTAAATTAATTGTAACTGGCATTTTAATATGAAATCACCGCGATCTAATTCTTCTTTTCGACGTCGTGATGCATCACTTGTTCTTTCGCTTTCCATATCCATTATTGCATTTATCAACCGCAGGATCGAAACTGGTGAACGCTTTTTAACATTCTTGTTTAGTTGAGAGTGCCAGCTTTCAACGACATTATTTGTACGGTGACGTTCACCATATACGCACCATGAAGATTTGTAATCTTTGTTCTTCCACCATGTTCTTTCCATATATTTCAAAAATTTTGTAATTTTTAGGGAACTGGTGCTTTCATTCTTGATATAATCAATACCATTTTCTATGAGATTTTCAGGTAGTAGAGCTAAACCCTTACATAATCCGACAATTCTTTTTTCTATTGTTCCTTAATTTTAAGTTTGACTTTGGAATTTTTCCAAATGGCTTTCGATAAATGAGCAAAACATTTTTTTAATATCACTTCCGGGAAAATGTTCATCAAAGCATTGGCAATAGCGATTTCGAAGTCCAAATGGATTTTTTTTGGAGTCCAATCAGGTATTTGTGATTTTATCATAGCGAAAAGAGCAGCAAACGACTCTTGCTTTTTATCAGACATGAGGGCATAAACAAGTGGTACTACTTTCGTTTCTGATGACGAAGCACCTAGGTCTCCGTGAATTGTAAATAGTTGCTCAAACGGTTTAGGAAAACTCTGAAAAGTTCCATCGACGAAGAACTCCTCAGCTTCTCCTAAAAGCTCTCCATCATCCTGGACACCTCCTGGATGCTCTCTATCATCCTGGACACCTCCTGGACACCTCCTGGATGCTCTCCATCATCCTGGACACCTCCTGGATGCTCTCCATCATCCTGGACACCTCCTGGATGCTCCATCATCCTGGACACCTCCTGGATGCTCTCCATCATCCTAAACACCTCCTGGATGCTCTCCATCATCCTGGACACCTCCTGGATGCTCTCCATCATCCTGGACACCTCCTGGATGCTCTCCATCATCCTGGACACCTCCTGGATGCTCTCCATCATCCTGGACACCTCCTGGATGCTCTCCATCATCCTGGACACCTCCTGGACTACTCCTGGATGCTCTCCATCATCCTGGACACCTCCTGGATGCTCTCCATCATCCTGGACACCTCCTGGATGCTCTCAATCATCCAAGACACCTCCTGGATGCTCTCCATCATCCTGGACACCTCCTGGATGCTCTCCATCATCCTGGACACCTCCTGGATGCTCTCAATCATCCTGGATGCTCTCCATCATCCTGGATGCTCTCCATCATCCTGGATGCTCTCCATCATCCTGGACACATCCTGGACACCTGGATGCTCTCCATCATCCTGGACACCTCCTGGATGCTCTCCATCATCCAAGACACCTCCTGGATGCTCTCCATCATCCTGGATGCTCTCCATCATCCTGGATGCTCTCCATAATCCTGGATGCTCTCCATCATCCTGGATGCTCTCCATCATCCTGGACACCTCCTGGACACCTCCTGGACACCTCCTGGACTACTCCTGGACTACTCCTGGACTACTCCTGGACTACTCCTGGACACCTCCTGGACTACTCCTGGACACCTCCTGGACACCTCCTGGACACCTCCTGGACTACTCCTGGATTCTCTCCATCATCCTGGACACCTCCTGGATGCTCTCCATCATCCTGGACACCTCCTGGATGCTCTCCATCATCCTGGACACCTCCTGGATGCTCTCCATCATCCTGGACACCTCCTGGACACCTCCTGGATGCTCTCCATCATCCTGGACACCTCCTGGACACCTCCTGGATGCTCTCCATCATCCTAAACACCTCCTGGATGCTCTCCATCATCCTGGACACCTCCTGGATGCTCTCCATCATCCTGAACACCTCCTGGATGCTCTCCATCATCCTGGACACCTCCTGGATGCTCTCCATCATCCTGGACACCTCCTGGATGCTCTCAATCATCCAAGACACCTCCTGGATGCTCTCCATCATCCTGGACACCTCCTGGATGCTCTCCATCATCCTGGACACCTCCTGGATGCTCTCAATCATCCTGGATGCTCTCCATCATCCTGGATGCTCTCCATCATCCTGGATGCTCTCCATCATCCTGGATGCTCTCCATCATCCTGGATGCTCTCCATCATCCTGGATGCTCTCCATCATCCTTGACACCTCCTGGATGCTCTCCATCATCCTGGACACCTGGATGCTCTCCATCATCCTGGACACCTCCTGGATGCTCTCCATCATCCAAGACACCTCCTGGATGCTCTCCATCATCCTGGATGCTCTCCATCATCCTGGATGCTCTCCATAATCCTGGATGCTCTCCATCATCCTGGATGCTCTCCATCATCCTGGACACCTCCTGGACACCTCCTGGAAACCTCCTGGACTACTCCTGGACTACTCCTGGACTACTCCTGGACTACTCCTGGACACCTCCTGGACTACTCCTGGACACCTCCTGGACACCTCCTGGACACCTCCTGGACTACTCCTGGATGCTCTCCATCATCCTGGACACCTCCTGGATTCTCTCCATCATCCTGGACACCTCCTGGATGCTCTCCATCATCTTGGACACCTCCTGGATGCTCTCCATCATCCTGGACACCTCCTGGATGCTCTCCATCATCCTGGACACCTCCTGGACACCTCCTGGATGCTCTCCATCATCCTGGACACCTCCTGGATGCTCTCCATCATCCTGGACACCTCCTGGACACCTCCTGGATGCTCTCCATCATCCTGGACACCTCCTGGATGCTCTCCATCATCCTCGACACCTCCTGGATGCTCTCCATCATCCTGGACACCTCCTGGATGCTCCATCATCCTGGACACCTCCTGGATGCTCTCCATCATCCTGGACACCTCCTGGATGCTCTCCATCATCCAAGACACCTCCTGGATGCTCTCCATCATCCTGGACACCTCCTGGATGCTCTCCATAATCCTGGACACCTCCTGGATGCTCTCCATTATCCAAGACACCTCCTGGATGCTCTCCATCATCCTGGATGCTCTCCATCATCCTGGATGCTCTCCATAATCCTGGATGCTCTCCATCATCCTGGATGCTCTCCATCATCCTGGACACCTCCTGGACACCTCCTGGACACCTCCTGGACTACTCCTGGACTACTCCTGGACTACTCCTGGACTACTCCTGGACACCTCCTGGACTACTCCTGGACACCTCCTGGACACCTCCTGGACACCTCCTGGACTACTCCTGGATGCTCTCCATCATCCTGGACACCTCCTGGATTCTCTCCATCATCCTGGACACCTCCTGGATGCTCTCCATCATCCTGGACACCTCCTGGACACCTCCTGGATGCTCTCCATCATCCTGGACACCTCCTGGATGCTCTCCATCATCCTGGACACCTCCTGGATGCTCTCCATCATCCTCGACACCTCCTGGATGCTCTCCATCATCCTGGACACCTCCTGGATGCTCCATCATCCTGGACACCTCCTGGATGCTCTCGATCATCCTGGACACCTCCTGGATGCTCTCCATCATCCTGGACACCTCCTGGATGCTCTCCATCATCCTGAACACCTCCTGGATGCTCTCCATCATCCTGGACACCTCCTGGATGCTCTCCATCATCCTGGACACCTCCTGGATGCTCTCCATCATCCAAGACACCTCCTGGATGCTCTCCATCATCCTGGACACCTCCTGGATGCTCTCCATCATCCTGGACACCTCCTGGATGCTCTCAATCATCCTGGATGCTCTCCATCATCCTGGATGCTCTCCATCATCCTGGATGCTCTCCATCATCCTGGATGCTCTCCATCATCCTGGATGCTCTCCATCATCCTGGATGCTCTCCATAATCCTGGATGCTCTCCATCATCCTGGACACCTCCTGGACACCTCCTGGACACCTCCTGGACACCTCCTGGACACCTCCTGGATGCTCTCCATCATCCTGGACGCCTCCTGGATGCTCTCCATCATCTTGGACACCTCCATCATCCTGGACACCTCCATCATCCTGGACACCTCCTGGATACTCTCCATCATCCTGGACACCTCCTGGACACCTCCTGGACACCTCCTGGATGCTCTCCATCATCCTGGACACCTCCTGGACACCTCCTGGATGCTCTCCATCATCTTGGACACCTCCTGGATGCTCTGCATCATCCTGGATGCTCTCCATCATCCTGGATGCTCTCCATCATCCTGGACACCTCCTGGACACCTCCTGGACACCTCCTGGACACATCCTGGACACCTCCTGGACACCTCCTGGACACCTCCTGGACACTTCCTGGACACCTCCTGGACACCTCCTGGATGCTCTCCATCATCCTGGACGCCTGGATGCTCTCCATCATCTTGGACACCTCCATCATCCTGGACACCATCCCGGACACCTCCCGGACACCTCCTGGACACCTCCCGGACACCTCCCGAACACCTCCCGGACACCTCCCGGACACCTCCTGGATGCTCTCCATTTTCCTGGACACGTCCTTGATGCTCTCCACCATCCTGGACACCTCCTGGATGCTCTCCATCATCCTGGATGCTCTCCATCATCCTGGATGCTCTCCATCATCCTGGACACCTCCTGGATGCTCTCCATCATCCTGGACACCTCCTGGATGCTCTCCATCATCCTGGACACCTCCTGGACACCTCCTGGATGCTCTCCATCATCCTGGACACCTCCTGGATGCTCTCCATCATCCTGGATGCTCTCCATCATCCTGGATGCTCTCCATCATCCTGGACACCTCCTGGATGCTCTCCATCATCCTGGACACCTCCTGGACACCTCCTGGATGCTCTCCATCATCCTGGACACCTCCTGGATGCTCTCCATCATCCCGGACACCTCCCGGACACCTCCCGGACACTTCCCGGACACCTCCCGGACACCACCTGGACACCTCCGTAGCGACTGCATTAGTAAAAGGATGATCGTACCAATTCTAGATGAAATACTTCCTGCTATCACTTACCTCTATAATTATTCCATTGACACAGGGACCTTCCCTAGTTCATGGAAGGAAGCTCAGGTTATTCCCCTCCCAAAAAAGCCTAATCCCTCTCTCTTTTCCGAATACCGTCCCATCTCTATCCTTCCTTTCCTTTCCAAAGTCTTAGAACGCCTTGTCCACCAACAACTGAGCGTTTTCCTTACTTCCAACGACCTTTTGAATCCTTTTCAGTCTGGTTTCCGTCCTGGCCATAGTACCGTCTCTGCTCTTGTAAAAATTACTGATGATATCAGACATGGCATGGATGAGGGACTAGTCACCATCCTCACACTCCTGGACTTCAGTAATGCTTTCAACAATGTTGACTTCGACGTCCTCCTTGCTCTTCTTCGCTCTTTTAACATACCGCCCTCGGTGATTGGCTGGTTTAGTAGTTACCTGAATGGACGCCGGCAACGCATTCGCGTTGACGATTCCTATTCAACATGGTGCCAATTGGATGCCGGTGTTCCTCAGGGCGGCGTTCTTTCTCCTCTTCTCTTTGCTATCTTCATCAATTCCATCTCTGAACACCTGTCTTCTCCCTATCACCTCTATGCGGACGATTTGCAGATTTATACGCAAGTTCCTATCGAATGGTTAGGCGAGGCCATTGCTGGTGTCAATAGAGACCTCGATAATATTAACCAATGGAGTAATTCGTTCGGCCTCAAGGTTAATCCTACTAAAACTCAAGCAATTGTTATAGGGAGCTCTAGAATGCTATCTCGAATAGATTGGTTTGCATTACCGAAACTTACTTTTGGTGGTGTCACGGTTGAGATCAGCCAAGCAGTTAAAGACCTAGGTTTACTTGTAGATAGGCAGCTTTCGTGGGGACCTCAACTAGCAGCAGTAAGCAGAAAGACTTTTGGCACAGGAGCTTCTTTGAAACGTTTGCGAAATTTTCTTCCCACTTCTACCAAAATTGCGCTTGCACAATCTTTATTGCTTCCTATCTTAGACTACGCAGACTCCAGTTATCCTGATTTAACTGAAGACCAACTCAACAAGCTTGAGCGTCTTCAGAACTACTCAATTAGATTCATCTATGGACTGCGTAAGTTTGACCACATCTCAGAGTACCGGAACAAACTCAAATGGCTCCCGATTCGTCTTCGCCGGAATGCTCATATATTAAGCCTCCTGTACTCTATACTTTTCCTTCCCTCAACACCTTCTTATCTAAAAGATCGCTTTGAATTTCTTCATCTTTCCCACTCCAGATCCCTTCGCTCCTCTGATACTCTTCTCTTAAAAATTCCATCACACACGACCCAATTCTATGGTGATTCCTTCACGTTACAAGCCACCAGGCTCTGGAACGCTCTTCCTGTCTCCGTCCGACATGCCAAATCCCTTCCCATTTTTAAAAGTATGGTTCATCATCATTATCTGACCTCTATTGATATATCCTCCTAAATTAAAGATTGTTTTTTTTTTTATGTGTTTCCTGTGTGCTAATTATGTTAATAGGTACTCATTTTGTTTATGTTAGTCTCTGTTTGAATAGTTTATGTTAATTTAGCTAAATTTTATATTTTTAATTGTCATTATGTCACACTTATTTATCAGTTACGCCACCGTCAATTTCAAATTAACCGATCCTGTCCATCCAAAGGTTGCCTGGAAGAGATCGCTGTTAGCGATAAGGCCGCCGATTGTGCCACTTTAGTTTTAATTAGTATTAAGATGCTCTGTTGTTTGTAACTTTGATGGTGCAATAAAGTTATTATCTATCTATCTATCTATCTATCTACCTCCCGGACTCCTCCCGGACACATCCCGGACACATCCCGGACACATCCCGGACACCTCCCGGACACATCCCGGACACATCCCGGACACCTCCCGGACACATCCCGGACACATCCCGGACACATCCCGGACACATCCCGGACACCTTTCTCCATCATCCTGGATGCTCTCCATCATCCTGGATGCTCTTCATCATCCTGGACACCTCCTGGATGCTCTCCATCATCCCGGACACCTCCCGGACACATCCCGGGCACATCCCGGACACCTCCCGGACACATCCCGGACACCTCCCGGACACATCCCGGACACATCCCGGACACCTCCCGGACATCTCCCGGACACATCCCGGACACCTCCCGGACATATCCCGGACACCTCCCGGACACCTCCCGGACACCTCCCGGACACCTCCCGGACATCTCCTGGACATCTCCCGGATACCTCTCCATCATCTTGGACACCTCCTGGATGCTTTCCATCATGCTGGACACCTCCTGGATGCTCTCCATCATCCTGGACACCTCCTGGATTATCGATTATCTGACTGGATTTTTAGGGAACTAGTGCTTTCATTCTTGATATAATCAATACCATTTTCTATGAGATTTTCAGGTAGTAGAGCTAAACCCTGACATAATCCGACAATTCTTTTTTCTATTTTTTCCTTAATTTTAAGTTTGACTTTGGAATTTTTCCAAATTGCTTTCGATAAATGAGCAAAACATTTTTTTAATATCACTTCCGGGAAAATGTTCATCAATGCATTGGCAATAGCGATTTCGAAGTCCAAATGGATTTTTTTTGGAGTCCAATCAGGTATTTGTGATTTTATCATAGCGAAAAGAGCAGTATACGACTCTTGCTTTTTATCAGACATGAGGGCATAAACAAGTGGTACTACTTTCGTTTCTGATGACGAAGCACCAAGGTCTCCGTGAATTGTAAATAGTTGCTCAAACGGTTGAGGACAACTCTGAAAAGTTCCATCGACGAAGAACTCCTCAGCTTCTCCTAAAAGCTTTCTGCCTTCATTCGAGCAAAAAACAGAAATGCGACAACTTCCATTTAGGTATTCTGCTAAAAGATAACGGGTATCATTTAATCGGTCAGTGAATTAAACAGATTTTGGTGAACAAAAAAATTAATTCGGTAAGCTGAATAAATAAAACTGGGCTGCGGCAAATGGCCTGCAAAAAAATAAAAATTGGGCAACAAGAAATATAACAACGGGCTATTTAAAAAATATTTGTGCTTTAAATTATTTTTCATGCAGCGGCAAATCATGATTAGCATTTATTGAAATTTTGGCCTGCTGTAAAACTAAAAATGGAGCAACCAACTATCAAAAATGATCAGCAGACCGTGGATCGGATTTAATTCAGTGTTTGGAAGCTCACTAATTAATTTTGGTTTGCTAATTTGACGATCGATGTGGCGGCGTGCGAGGCATTATTATTTTTATTATGGATGGATGGATGGATGTTTGTTACTCTTTTAATATGGAAAACATTATGGAAATCGAAGACTGAGAATAACACGTTTGATTTTGTGATGAGATGGGAGGCCACGTTTTGGATCGCGAAAGCAAATTCGGGTTTTTGCATTTAGAGCTGTGGCAGGGCGGCGCGACGCGGCGGCAGGGAGCGGACGCGCGCTACTTGATTTCACCAATCAACTTTGAAAAATGATCAGCAGACCGTGGATCGGATTTAATTCAGTGTTTGGAAGCTCACCAATTAATTTTGGTTTGCTAATTTGACGATCGATGTGGCGGCGTGCGAGGCATTACTATTATTATTATGGATGGATGGATGGATGGATATTTGTAACTGGATGGATGTTTGTTACTCTTTTACGCAAAAACTACTGAACGGATATGGATGAAATTTGGTACAGAGATAGATTATAGTCTGGAATAGCACATAGGCTATATTTTATCAACGAGAACGGGAATTAGCGCGGGTGAAACCGCGAGGCACTGCTAGTAATATATATATATATACCTAAGCAGCCCGTCCCGGCGTCGTCGCACAGGGCACAGGTAGGTATTTAACGAAAATTTTATATTTATTATAAATTTTAACATGTACCTACCTAGTATACACACTCACGCAGACGATTTCAAGCATTGACTGTGACTCCCCACAGTACCCCAGTGACGCCCTACATCACATAGGTAACTTTTATTTTTTTTAAACTTTTTTTATTAAATTATGCGCCCCGCGGCTTCGCCCGCGAACCAGAGTTTTTTTTATACAACTTTCAGAAATTTATAACACAATCCCTAGGCGTTATTTTGTTAAAATAAAAAATACATGTCAAATTATTTATTTTATAGTTTATTTATACTTACTGAAATTTGAGTAAATTGAATCAAGGAAAAATAATTTTCCAAACAAACTTTAACCCCATCAGAAGTTAATTTTTGAAAATTTTATTAGCGTTTTGGATCGCGAAAGCAAATTCGGGTTTTTGCATTTAGAGCTGTGGCAGGGCGGCGCGACGCGGCGGGGCGCGCGGCGGCAGGGAGCGGACGCGCGCTACTTGATTTCACTAATCAACTCTGAGCCTTACTTTTTGTGTTTGCTTGTAAATAAGGTTCCTAACCACAGAAATCCTAGCACTAGAAAAGTTATTTCTCTGATTGATTACATAGGTAATTAGGTACCTGCCTCCGAAACGCTTGTCGCCACCTCTACTAATATTGTAAACGCGAAAATTTGTAAGTATGGATGGATGGATGTTTGTTACTCTTTCACACAAAATCTACTGAACGGATCTGGATGAATATAGATAGATTAAATATAGTCTGGAATAACACATATGCTATATTTTATCCAGAATTCCCACGGAAAATTCCGGTAATTTCGCGGGTGAAACAGTACCTACCTACTATTTTAATTGGGAAAATAAATAAAACAATGAAAAAATATGAATGTTAACATTAAAATTTATGACAGTAAGTGTGTAAGTCCTCGCACTCTGTGCAACACATTTTGGGATATAACTTTATTTCTTTATTCCCAAGATTTACAGATAGAGATCATCTGTAGGAAAGCCCCAAAGATTTTGCTTAGTATTTACTAAGTTATTATCGGTCTTAAAGTATCTACTTACATACCAAATTTCATCTAAAATACTAAGTATCTACATACCTACCACCACCAAATTTGTTCTCAATAACTTAAGTATCTACTGAGATTATTTATAACAAACATTTACACAGACTTTCAATAATAGTATCTACCTAAAATAGTAAGATTTCAAACGCAGTACCAGTGATTACGGCTTATTTTCGCTTTTTTCTGCTTTACTTTTTTACAATTCTTTTGCCCATAACATTTATTATGCACCTCAAAAATTTAATTACTTGCTGTAACATAATAACGGTTTATTACTGCCCATGATTTTTTCATTCAGTTGCCCAAAAGTATTAATTTCATAGACCATACCGCTATTTATTCACTTACCAAAAATTTTATATTTGTCAGCCAAGTATTGCAGGTCGTTTTTATTTTACATCCGACCAAAATTTATAAAGCTGCCCAAATATTTATTTAGCTGATTTTTACCGCTTACCCCAATATTTAAAATAACTACCAATAAATTTACTCCCAAAGATAACTCGACAACTGTTCTGGTATTTCCATAGACTCTACATTCTTGCAATTTGTCCTTTTGCGATTTGTATACAAAGCAGTTTGTATATTTTTAAGGGGTGGCACCGGAAGTACGAAATGTATACCTTTATCTTCCAATTTCTTCTTTTCTTTTCCATATATTTGCGTAATTGGAGTATCAGTAGAAGAAGCTTGTTTCTTCATTTTATTTATCGCTTCGTCGATTTGGTTTTTGGCATAACTGACTTGACAGGAATGATCTTTTCCTTTAATAACTTGTCTTCCCTGCAGAGAAACAAATTGAATAGATATGATTATCCTGGGGGTAAAAATTGGCCATATGTTCTAGTCCGAGTCATGGTGTATATATTATGTATTATGTTCATCCGAATCCATTAATCCGTCCGTCTCACTATTTCGAATGCAGTGGGTTATGAGACTCAAATAAAAAATAGGTAAACAATAATACATTACTAAATGTTCTATATTATTATCATAGGAGTAACGAGAAACTTATACAGGAGGTAGATTTTTGATTCACCCTAGAATAGGAAAGACAGAAATAGGTCTCCCTCGTGGTCCTACTAATAGGAGAAAATAGTAGGTCCATGAAAAAACGGCTGAAGATGATCCTGTTTTCCTTCTTAATTTCGATATATATATCTCTGCTTAGCTTGGGGCTAGATGGTGCTGTGTGGATCGTCCAGCATTATAAATAAATAAATAAAAATAAATAATATATTGTCGTATAGGAACACTGGGGAGGGTCACAAAAACACTGGGTCAAAATATTAAATTTTTGAATGTTGTTTGTTTGTCCTTCCTTCTCTTATGAATGATGAAACCAATAGACTTGATTTTTGGCATAAAGTTGTTGAAATGATGGAGAGGAAAATTTACTGTTTTACTTTTTGTCTCGGTGGTGATTCAAATTCTTACAGGAGATCAAATTTTGAACTTTATATTTAACACGGGTGAAACCGCAAGGAAAAGCTAGTTAAAATAAAATCAATAAGTAGTTTAGATAAAAATTAAATCGATTCGAGAAAAAACACAATTAGATTATGCGATAGCATGCTGTCCAGCTGTCTTATTCAATTCCATTTTTATCCACACGACTTACATTAACTGCTGTATCTTTTTGCCTATTACATAATAGAAAATCTAGCTCGCTAGACAACTGTAGGAGTTGGGTACGTAAAAATAGAAGAATACTTTATTGTAATTCCAATAAGGTTGTCTCCACACAAAAAGTTGCAAAACCGGGAATTTACCCGGGCAACCCAAAAAGTTAACCTCAAAATATGCTGAATATTCGTATCACGAAGTAAGCTGAAATACGAGTATATTCACCCAATAGTCGCTCTTATTTAACCATATCTTCATAAACATAAATTGCATAACATGCTTGATAGGGATGGGAGGAAGTTATCGATAAATTCCGAAAACATCGGCGATATTCATATTATGCTGTCGATGAAAGGTATTGGCGTTGAAACTGCAATGGGTCGATGCATTCTTGAGAATCTTCCTTGTGTAAGCAAGCGGGTAAAGGTAATCTTCCTGCAAATATGATAAGAGTGTTCAGAAGTTGTAAGACACTAATATTATTATAATGAGAAAGTTTGGATGGATGTTTGTTACCTATTCATGCCAAAACTACTGAATGGATCGGGCTGAAATTTGGAATAGACGTACTAATAGCCTTATAATAAAAGATACGGTAATTTAAATTAATATACACGCGTTTTCAGCCGCAGGGCGTAGCTATTTTTATATGAAAGAAAGAAAGAAATTATTTATTTGATAACGACACACACATAAATAAAGAATAGTATCCAACTAAGACTACTTTACAATAAAACATACAATTATAAACAGATAAACTACACGGACACACTACTATATAAAAGAGGTATTTCAAAAGAAAACAAACCTTTTTTAATAAGGAGTCTGTGTCCACGGTTTATGCATAGATCTAAGAATCAAAATGCGTAAGTTCGTTACCTATGAAAATAAATATTTTTAGATTTTACCTTTTATGCACCACGTATGCCTACCGAGTGATAATGACTTTTATGGTATTTATATGGATCAATTGAGATATGTAGCTCTAGACTATTTTTGCCTGCAGTTAGCTCAATTATTTAAATTTTAAATACTAGTTTTTATTTGTTTCTATTAAGTCTGGATTATTTGATAGCGTACCTGATATGAAATTTGACTAACTTCATACATGACACGTATGACAAAAAGTTCTCTAAAGACAATATTATATATAGTCGATAACTTTTAATTACATCGACAAACTCCTCAGATTCCATCACTAGCTCTGATAGCCGAAGGGACGAAGGATGCGGCTTACATTAAAACGACACATTTTGTGTTTTATTCCCCCGTGATAAGGGCGTATGTGCCCATAGGATGCATTTATTCGGCAATACAGGAAACTCGCAACGGTTATAAGGCTTATAAACGGAATAAGTTTATTACAAGAGATCCGTTAAGATTGGAACAGATATATTATGGGTATTATAAAAAAGGGGAAAGCAAGATCTTATGGAAAGGTTTACTCTGCAGTTACAGAGCTCAATTAATGAACTTTAATCGTGTATGTACCTTACTAATATTATACACATAAAAGATTGTATAGATGTATGAATGTATGGATGTTTTGGCGGATGGATGTGTGAGGTTCTAGCCCTGGAATAACACGTAGGCTACTTTCATCCCATGAATCAGTTCACATGGGATAGAAATAGCCTTGAAACGTTTCTGTTAAATCCACGTGCAAAGCCACGGGTAGATCCTAGTATATTGTAAATGAATCAATACTAAGTAATAATGGAACATTAATTGATTAAGAGCGAGTGGGACAAAGCATCCCTCTTTGGAAAGGCGCTAGTGCAATCCATTACCTAGATTACCTAGATATTTTAATTGAATATAGAAAACACCAAGAGCTCTGAAACAAATATTTGAAGATCGTACAAATATTTGTTTCAAGGCAGGAATCGAACCAGCAACGTTCATGGACCTTCGCCTACAACGCCACATCGATCGTCTAGATTTAGTCCTAGTTTGGTTAAATGATAAAAACCGTAAATTGATTTCTTTCCAATTCTCAGTCAATTCCACTTGTGATGCCAATCCTGTTTGTTACTAAAATTAAATTATTATATACTTAGATTAAAGGCCAATGATACCTAAAATAAAAATAAAAACACATCACTAGGTATAGGTAAAAAGATTAACTTTAATACCGCACATTTTGTATCACGCAACCCTTTTTCAGAACATAAAAAAACACATTCGAGATAAAAAAATATCACATTTTAATGCACATAAAAATCTAAACAAAAATCCTTAGTGGCATTACACTTCAGTGCATTTTATGGTTCGTTCCTTTTGGGTGTCGTGAAGATATGGTGGTGCGATTAACAGGTCGGCATGTGTAGCTTATGGACACGAATTTTCGTGAACAATATTATTCTTATGAGGGTTCTGTTAAGATGAGCGGGAATGGAAAAATATGAATTGTGTTTTCCTACTAATATTATTAACGCGAAAGTTTGTAAGTATGGATGTTTGTTACTCTTTCACGCAAAAACTACTGAACGGATCTGGATGAAATTTGGCACAGAGATAGATTATAGACTGGAATAACACATAGGCTATTTTATTCCGGAATTCCCACGGGAACGGGAATTACACGGGTGAAACGGCGGGGCGCTGCTAGTAAAACTATATACTTAGTGCAAAAAATAAATATGAAAATTGTCATCAGATTGGTCTACGTAATAAACCAGGGTTACTAATGATTGTTCAAACAAAAAAAAGGAAGTAATTGAAAGTTATTTTTTTCATATTTTTTATGAATAACATCTGTTTTTACTGAAAACGGATTACACCATGTTTTTTTGGTTAAATTGTCGCATGAACTTTTCAGCTGCAACGAAATGTGTAAGTAGCCCCGTACCTGTGAGTAAATCAACTCCAGACTTATAACGTCCAATAAAACACCCACAAAAAGATCATTTTAAACACAATACACTCTTATCTTCTGCATGTGAATAGCTGATGAACAATTTTAATATACCTTTAGTCTGAAACTCAGTCCAATTCAGATATTTTTCTCCATTATTTTAGTAGAAAAAGTATTTGTGCGAAATAAAACAAGTTTTATTTTTAAAAATCCAACTGCGTTGGCTAAACTGCAGACAAAGAAGTAACTTAAATCGAAGAGTCAATTTCACCAAGTTTTGTCTTCCCACCAGTAGGCACTATGACATAGTATACATAGAAGACAGGGCGCTATGGTGCTCATTAGGGGAGGCCTATGTCTAGCAGTGGACTAATATAGGCTGATGATGATGATGATGATGATGGAAATTAATTAATTATAATGTTTTAGTTTATTTTCTTGTAGTCTATCTAGTATTAACTACTGTGTACCTACCTCTATTGTTTGATTATCTGTGTGACATTTACTACTCTAATCTATGGATCTTTGTGTCTGAATAGAAATTGAAAAATTTAATTGAATTAAATGCAATAGTTCTACATACAGTTTTGTCCGATTCCACGCCGCTGTCTTGTATCTGTAACACGTGTGGATTTTCCGTAGTGAATAAAGCCCCAAATATCCGTAAGAATAAATCGCAAATCTATGGAGCCGTCGCCACGGATCGCGTATAAAACTACGTAATGGAGAGAGGCTGAAATCCATCGGGTCGTCCGTAATGGCGGGCATTACGCCGGTACGTGCCCGATATATCACTACAACTATGCCATCTGACTTCTACAGGGTGCACCGGGATACGTTGTACAGAATGCTGTAGCTGGATTCTGGCAATACAGAACGAATGAATAAAGAAACACTTTATTGTTTTAAACGGTATCAGTTAATAACTTGTATCTTACTAAAAATAAATAGGCGGCCTTATCGCTGAAGCGATAGTACAGACAATAGGTACTTATTTTTGATGACGATATAAATTAGTAATGCTGGAAAATCCAGACAGAATCATCTAGTCCCAAGCTAAACAGAGCTTGTGTAATAACCTGATATACTTAATACAAAACATTACATAGATATAATATTAAATTTATTAGAGAAAATATCCAGAACCCCAGAAAAAAAATCTGCATACTTACAAACATTTGTCTCGAGGCGGGAATTGAACCTGACCAAATCTCACAAGAGGGGGCGGGTGTGATCCAAAACCTTGAAAAATGCCTCAATTTATGGACGCCCTATAGATATACCTACTATTCTCATTGCAGATCAAATCTGCGTATTTGATTCATTTCATGAGCAACTCTTCAATAAATGCAAAAATAAATAAGTTTAGCCTGCAAATTATTTTTGGTTTCGGTGCTTGCATACCGTTTACGCATGCCCTGAGCTCTCGTAATAGGAAGCCTCAAAAATTATCTATAATATAAAAATGAATCGCAAAATGTGTTGGTAAGCGCATAACTCAACAACGCCTGGACCAATTTGGCCAAATATTTTTTTAAAATGTTCGTTGAAGTTCAAGGATGGTTTTTACGGCGAGAAAAATTACAATTATTGCTGGAAAAACCCTAAAAATAGCCCTTTTCTTTTTCCCATACAAATGATTTGTAACTAAAACGTAGTCAATTTGAGCTTTATTGCTATGGTATAAAGTTCATATTCGCGGGCGAAGCCGCGGGGCGCATCTAGTATCATAATACATTTTTTAAATTATTAATTAATAAAATATTATTTTAAATTTAAAGCCGAGCGTAGTCTATTAGTAGCATAGTTAAAGTATAAAATATTGTGTTGTTAGCTGTACGATTTTCAGAATGAATTGTGAGTTCCATTCGGTTGAATTAACTGAATTCCAGTTTCGTGATTTGAGAAAACACTGATATTTTGCAACAAAATGTAAATAGATCACAGTAACAATAATAAAGTAAATTGGCTGACGAATTTAATTCATAAACTCCACACGAGTTATTATCAATAATCATATAATTCATAAATTTTCAGAATAACACGTACTGATTTATCTCTTTATTGCAGCGGGCAAAGGTCCGCCTGCGACACAAGAGGTTGCGGGTTCGATTCCCGCCTCTGGATAAATGTTTGTACGCTCTACAGATATTTGTTCAGAGAATCTGAATGTTTTCTATGTATAAGGTATATATAAAAAATCTCTAATAATGTGAATTGTCTAGCATTATTTATATTAATTATTTATTTTATGTACTTGTAGGTAAATCAAATGATTTTGCTATGTACCAGGTTAGAACCTTTTTATTTATTAATTTTTTTATCAAAATTTCACGAAGACGCAAGATAATTATGGAATAATTATGGGACGTAATAGCTAGTGCAATATGGACGAAAAAACCTCTGTGACCTGTTGTTATGCTCAACTAGGCTATACGATGGAAGAGAGTATAGGACAAAGGTAAGAAAATAACTCTATCTATATTTGTATTTGTACCTTGTATTGTAGAGGTAGATCTCTGAAAAACAGAGTAATTTTTCAGAACTCAATTAATTTATTTCGTAGGGCTTTCAATAAAACACTCAGACAAGTAAAATTTCAACCCGAGAAACCGCAGGCATTTTTTCGAATATTTTTTCATGATATAATAATTCTGGTTCACCCTGTACCGCGTTACAGTCGCACTGGCTTCATCCGGAGTTATTGTATTCGCTATTGTTTACCAGAGAGAGTGACTTCCTGCCATAAGTTCCTTTCAAATCAACGTCAGAAGTAGCTTATCGTTTGGCACCTTTATGATTTGCGGGATTTATGGGGAAAAGTTCGATGGTTTTGGTCTACTTTTATGCATCAATAAAGTGACAGAAGTGTTGCGTAACTTACCATTCCTGATTTGGCATGTTTAAAAAAAACAAAGAAAAATAATAATACTGATAGCCATAGTAATGATGAAAGGTGTGAATACGGAGATGACGAATAACAGAGAAGAATGGAAGAAGAATTCATGTTGTGCCGACCCCACTTAGCGTGGGATAAGGCCCGGAAGAAGAAGAGCCATAGTAATGATGTGGATGCAAGCTTTGTGTCATACTTTTTTGAATGTTATTTGTCAATGATTTTATTAGAAAGCGGTGAAACATCTCATGATGTCATTGTAGATCTGACCAGTAGTTTTAGAGTAATTCTAGACTACATTAATGACGCTTATATTTTACTCCCTCATTTGTAGTGGACAAAAGATTTAAGCGAAGGGAAAATCAATTATCACTATATTTCTTAGATTATTTTACCTATTATAATATGTACCTATCGTTTAAAATTTGACATGTCTAAGTGCTTGTTTTGTAAGCTTAAAGAAATAAAGATATTGATTTGCTTAAGCATTATTATCCCTTTAATTTTAATGTTTCAAAAACGCACCTTCTACTACCTATAAATACGCACCTAATAATTGTAAATTTCGGAAGAGTGGAACCCTCTAACACAGGTAGATATCTCTATACTTAAAAGAGGATTCAATAATAATCAATAATTTAATCAATTTCAAGAATAACACGTCACTTATACACTTATATCACTTCATCCCAAACCCATGCATGCAATGTAAATTAATTTAGTTGACCTACTTTTATAAATATTCGTATTTGCAGTCGGTTTTTAGTTTTTTAAAACACGATAAATTGTTGTACATTCCTCATGTTTGAATTCCTGTTCAATAAACATTCATGGAATCATCTTTTCATCCACCCTCGTTAAAATGGGTCCGTTATAAACCCTTAACCCTATTCAGCAAAAGCGCATTTTAATTTCTCAATACATCCCGTTACGTAACCCAATTTTCGAATATTCATCGTTAATCTTCTAAAGCTCTTTATAAAGAAATTCATAAATAATATTAATTAGCGAAGTCATCGAGTTTCTATAGCCTTTGAAAGTTGTGCGAAGTTCCTGAATACAGTTTTTTGTCAAGCTGAACAAGAGAAGGCACTTATGGGGAAAAACTTGGAGGGGTAACAACCGATTTGAACTGAAATCTTTTTGTTGACTATATTTTAAGATTCCAATGTGATTTGCACATTATACAAGAATCATGAACAAGTTATAGATACATTACGAAAGATGGTTAAATCATTTATGGGCAATTGTGCGCGCTTCTATAGTAAGTTTCCATCTTAAGCAACTGAAACTAATATAAAACTGGCACTAAGCATTTTAGACCACGCGTAATCAGAATGGGATCGAATCTTGTCAAAATAAATGACTAACTACGGCTGTTTTAGTTAAAAATTCTTCCATCCCATTCTGAACTAATGCAGATAATTCTGTGTTATTAAATGCTCATTTAACAATGCAATATCAAAGATTCCGTTCATACCTTAAGTTCATACCTCAAACCTCCAGCTTCTTTATAACTCTTCCCAGGACCGTATATCGTACTCTTGTACTTACAAGTCGGATAATGTAAGTGGAATGGGAAGTAGTTGGAACAAATTCTAGAATGTTCCGGAAAAAACCGGATTATATCAGGGACATGTAATGTACCTACACGAAGAACATATAAGAGTTAGAAGCTCTTATTAAAATTGGCTTTTCGTGTATTGTGCTGGAAGAATTTGTTATTCGAGGCTCTCCGGGTTGTTTTGAATATCTGAGCGTTTGGTTGATGTGAAACGTCACCCTCTAGCTGGTGAGTATCTGGCTCAGCGCATCATCATTGCCATACAGCGTGATAATGCAGCCAGTGTCTTGGGGACGCTTACTACTGGTATTGATATCATCATCATTATCATCATCATCAACCAATATTAGTCCAGTGCTGGACATAGGCCTCCCCCAATGAGCACCATAGCGCCCTGTCTTCAGCTTGACGCATCCAGCATCTGCCAACAGTCTTTCGCAGATCGTCATCCCACCTGGCCGGAGGGCGTCCTACACTACGTTTACCGAGACGCGGTCTCCACTCAAGAACACGTTTACCCAACGGTTGTCGGTTCTTCGCCAGGTATGGCCGGCCCATTGCCACTTCAGCTTGCTAATTCTTTGAGCCATGTCGATAACTTTGGTTTTCTGTCGGATGTATTCTTTACGAATTCTATCCTTCAGAGAGACTCCGAGCATAGCTCTTTCCTTATCTCGCTGGGCGACTTTGAACTGGTGGACCAGCGGTATTGATATGGATCAGTTGAACTCTACCTCTCTAGATTGTTTACCTGCAGTCTGCAGTTAACTCAATTGTTTCAATTGTAGATACATGTTTCGACATATACTTTGGCTGTTTTTTTTGGTTTGATATCTCTTGTACCTACTTGAAAGTGTTTTTATGAACTTTGTTAAAAAGTTACCGTTATTATCGTACTCTGAATTGGTTATTCGTATAAAATAGGAATAAAACCTTAAATAAACAGATCATCTCTCGTTATCTGATATCCCAATGGTTTTCATCGAAAATAAACTAAAAAAAAATCCATTAAAAAGCCGAATTCTTCATTGAGATATCAATGTCGGGCCAGCATTCAGGGGTGCTCAACCGTTTCACAATGGAAGTAATAAATACACATCATTGACTTTCGATAGCACTTGGGAAACTTCGTAAAGAAGATATTCTTTATGTGACGTGACAATGGATACGTTCGATCAATGTGAAATTGTTAAGCTGGGTGGGATTTTGCTTTATTGGGAACAAGTAGGATTCAACTGGAATTAACCTGGATTAGTTAGAAATTAGGACTCCTTAATTACTAATTTGTATCATCCACGATGGTGTTGCAAGGTTATAGTCATAATTTATTCAGTAAATTCCTTTATTTGACCATAAAGTTAATTACTTACATTGGCATGTCACTTACTACTAAATACATTTGGTTAATCTTATTTACTTAATAGGTAATTAACAATATTAAAATAACTACATTATATATATTTACATTTATCACATGATTAGAGTGTACACACTAGCTATGGTCTTACTAAAAACAGCACTGTAAAAAATATAATAACCTAAGCAAATCAAACTCCGTGCAAAAATAGAACACAGTTGTACCAATCTAACAGAATTAAAATTATTTGAAAATTAGAACCAGAACTGTAAAAAATTAATCCGATACTTTTTTGACTGAATGTACAAGTGTATAGTACTTATTTCCACCTAATATATCTGAAAACCGATTTGGCATCTCATTTTGTTGAAAGCGTAGATAGAATTTCAGCTAACACAGCCATTATGAATACATCAGCATTGGAATTGTTGAAAGACATTCATTGACACATCAATTGTCGATTCGACTATTCAGGGGTACTCAACCGTTTGTCACAATGCGAACAGTAACCTTCAAATCTGACGTTTGATAGCTCTCGGAAGTTGCGGGCCCTTTGCGTGTATTATTGTAATGTAAGGAAGGGTAGTCAAAGCCTTCAGAAGCCACTGAAGACAAATCAAAGTTATGCAACAATATTTGATATTACACACATCTTTACTGATATTATAAACGCAATAGTTTGGATGGTTGTTTCTCTTACACAAAAACTAATTATATAAATAACTAGCTGATGCCCACGACTTCGGCCGCGTGCTTGTTTTATTCCTTCAAGCTACGCAGAGATATACTTAAAACAATACCATTCCATAGACAATATTTTTACAGATCGGGCTGAAATTTTGAATAGACTTAGTTCTAGTGGAATCACTAAATAGTATAAAACAAAGTCGCTTTCTCTGTCCCTATGTCCCTATGTATGCTTAAAGCTTTAAAACTACGCAACAGATTTGATGCGGTTTTTAATAGATAGAGTGATTCAAGAGGAAGGTTAATACGTATAATAAAACCGTGCGAAGCCGGGGCGGGTCGCATAAGTAAAACATAGGATTCTTTTCATCTATCCCTACGCAGGCGACGCCGCGGGTGTAGCTAGCTTTTTTATATACGTAATTTGGAAATGTCCATCCATTCATATTTTAATTCTGGCCTTAAAATACACTCAGCCTTAGTACTTAGTTCAAATAGCACGTACTATCTTCCTAGATCACAAACAATGCTCCAGTTCAATAGATCAGATAATATACAGGGTAGATCACAAAGCGCCATGGCAGCTTTGATCTCTGCCCTGTGGCAACGTAATATTAGACGAAAACGTAATATGACCCTATGCGAGTGCATTGTCATTTTGTAATTGCTCTAGGTAATTTCTTGAGTGGAAACCGCATCTTGTATATTGCAAAATGTAGGAATCTAGTGATGTTAAAGTTAAAATTATGTTACACTAGTGTCTGCCCGCGGCTTCGCGCATGTTATTTCTTTGGAAATGTTTCAAGGCTATTTCGATGGATTTGGGTACATTTTGTCCGAATGAAAACTCGTCCTTGGTCGGGTTGTCCTCTTCAGTTTTAGATTGGGGTACAACTCGTCCGAGTCCCAAATCTGTGATTCCCGTACGTACGTACCTTTGTACGATCTGCAAATATTTGTTTCAGGGTTCTGGGTGTTTTCTATGTACTTATGTTAAAAATATATTTCTATGCATGTATGGTTTTAAATATATCAGACATCTAGTACCCATAAAACAAGCTCTGCTTTACTTGAGGCTAGATATTGAACTGTGGAATGTCCAGCATTATTATTATGCCAAATTCCACCCAGGAGTAAACATCATCCAAACTTTCGCTTACAAAATAGTGAAGTGTATTTTCCCCAAACGCGAATAGCAATAAAAGTAAAAAATCGATCACCTTTGGGGCACAAAATATCCCAGATAATATGTCTATGCATGCAAAATGGGGTACAGTGTCGATTTTTTTTATTTATAGCAGGCCCTCGGAATCTACCTTTCAATAAATTTTCTATAAGGGTCCGAGCAAAAGGTTTTATTGGTAGTTGCTTGCCAGCTGATGAATTGAGGAAAAATCGGGGCTTGGTTTAGATTCTTTATGATAACTTCTGTAACGAGCTGGAGATATTGCCAGGAATCACTTTATTGTTACGGATTTACGATATACCTTGTCTTGTTTGGCTGCCATTTTTGCCATTTGTAGATATCTACCTAACTACTTTCATACAAACTAATATTAAGTTACTAATTATATTATTAGAGAGCGTAAACCTGGGTAATATTTAAGAAATAAAATAATACTTACCGCAACAATTTTCGACTTTTTTCGCAACCAAAATGAAAGATGAATCATATATAGATTCCAGAACAAAGTACTCAGGACATTAGTTAGTCAAGACAAGAGTTAATGCTCCTTGGTTTACTAGAAAAGACGATCTTCATCGGTACCTGAGTATTGAATTCGTTAACACAGTCATTAAAAAACGTATTAGAGGCGAACATAGGCCATCATGTGAACGAGGCGATTCAGCTCCTCGACAACACGGGCATAGTGAGAAGACTCAAAAGAACATCTTTTGAGTCTCACACACACAACAGACACAACAGTCTTTTGAGTTTAGTGATCATTATAGTGAGTTGACCATTTTAAAGAACACATGAGCCAAGTTTTTCCTTTGATAAGAGACACTAAGAAAAGTACCAAAGGAAACGCTCTGTGTTCTATGTTTTTAAAAAAGTAAGATAAAATAAATTTACTCATTCGCCAATTTTGTAGCAGGATTATAATGTTACGCTAGTGTATTTATTTATATTTTAAAGTAGATAAAGGAAAATGAAATAATTGTATAAATACAAGTAAAATTAATTTATCTGCAAAACACGTGTAAAAAGATGCCAATCAACATGTTTGACCAATACATTGGAATTTAAATTACTACAATTTCTGACGTGTCCAAGAATCATATTAATATTATGTTGTAATATTTACTTTACTTTAAAATAAATAATTATTGTTTACAACACCAGAAAATAACTTTTGCACAGTTTTACGCTCTCATTGAAACACTGTAGAATTTAACTTTCAATTTAACTCACATAATAAACATTCCATGCTTTCAAACCAGCACAATTTAACGCGAAACTTTCCGTTCGACCGGACGCAAGCAAATACAAAAGTTTGTAATAAATCGCTCTTGAGTCTTGTTGGCAACACTCGTAAATAAATATTAAATTCACTGCAAATGAGGATGTCCACGTTTAAAAGGAAATTGGTCACCAAACTTGACCTTTAGGGCCCTATACAATTTATACTCGCTTGTAAACTATTGAACTGTTGATAAAAGGGGAGTCGGATCCTTAGAATTGGGTTTTAAATGGAATGAGAAAATAATTACTAACTTAGAGTTAAGAGCTAAAACAAAAGAACCGAATTTAGTATGAAATTTGTTGTATGAAAATTTTAATCACACCGAGGCGAGCGGTCGATTCGACAGAATCCATTTGTGTTGTAATTACTTGTATTGTACCTACCTACCACGTACCTACTTATAAAATGTTTGGTACTTATGATTATACTCCTATACTTTTTTTAAGTACCTACCTATATTAAAAATAATTTCTTTTATTCTATCTTTGAACTACAAACACCGAACATAGATCTAGGCAGTTACCTTCAATAGTAGTTTTTAACAGATAAAAAAAAGAGTGGATGGATGTATAGAAGGATCATTCTGGATCATCATCATCATCATCATCAGCCTAAATTAGTCCACTGCTGGACATAGGCCTCCCCTAATGAGCGCCATAGCGCCCTGTCTTCAGCATGACGCATCCAGCATCTGCCAGCAGTCCTTCGCAGATCGTCATCCCACCTGGCCAGAGGGCGTCCTACACTACGTTTGCCGAGTCGCGGTCTCCACTCAAGAACACGTCTACCCCAACGGTTGTCGGTTCTTCAGATTATACAAGTATGGATATTATATAAGTACCTAATTATAAGTAGTATTATGTAAGTTAGTATTATTTTGTTAGTATTATGTAAGTATGGATGTGTGGATGTATGGATGTAAAGATCTGATGAATGATGAATAATTCACGCAAAAACTACTGAACGGATCGGGCTGAAATGTTGAATAGACGTAGTTCTAGCCCTGGAATAAGACATTGGCTAATTTTCATCCCATAAATCAGTTAAGGCTATTTCTATACCATGGGATAGAAATACCCTTGAATGAAACCTTTCCATAGAAATAACGCGTGCGAAGCCGCGAGCTGATGCTAGTCTGCTATAACTTGAATATTCATCTCGGGTCAACATCTTCAAGCCCTAGACCAAATCCTTCTTTCATAACCACCCCTGATTATGAATTCAAATATTCGTGGATACTCCCGACTTTTAGGGAAAATCCCGTGCATTGTTTGTATAGCCGCGTCCTACCCTCGTCATTTTGACGTTGCGTGGACTAAAGGCTCGTACATAATGTCACATGTTTTTTAGGGATTTTGTTAACAAGGCCTTGGACATGTTTTTGTTAAATGCTTAATGTTATTTACTAGATTTAGGGATTTCAAAAGACACATTTTAAAAGCTAATCAATAAATAAGGTCCGTACTGCGAGTGGATGGCCAGTTATCAGGTTTCTAGGGAAATATTTGAATTTATATATATATATTGAACTAATTCACACTATAACACTTAGTAAATTAAAATTAACTTAAATCGTACTTCTTTCAAATAACAAGTTATTTGATAACAAGAGTATCAAAGAGTTTAATTCAGTGACGTAATTCTAATAAAATGTATTATAGTTCAGGTTTGAATAATTTTTTGAAAATTCGTTTCAATATTGTATGTTATTACTACTGTCAAACATATTTGATAGTCACTTTATTAATAACAGTCCACCACAAACGTCCGTGGTTTATTAGGTAAGTGTTACTTTTCTTTTAAATCGGAATATTGTTCCATTTAGGTAAATAAAAAAACTGCGTTTTGAATTTTATTATTAGTGTAAAAGATATAACAGAAAAAGGAAACAAATCCGCAGAAATCCTTACATATCCCACACAAATCCTTAATCCCTATAGTAACAACAGTGGGAATTAAAATATGCAAGTGTCACCAGCGAAAGTAGCTAGTCTAAACCAACCCTAAACAGCTAGTTTTGAAAACCACTGCAGTTTCCAAATAGGGACACGCCCCGACTCTAAAAATTAATTATGTTTATTCAGAATTTTACGAGAAGGTGGTAAAGTGGCGACCCACAGACTTCTTTCTGTATTATAAGAAGGAACAACATTATTGGGTTGCCTGGGAGAAATCGCTTTAAGCATTCAAGCTGCGAATTCTTTAAGATTAATAATAAGTGACTTACAAAATGTTTTAGTAGATCTATTTTATATTTCAGTAGAGTATTGTAACTCATCATCATCATCATCATCAGCCTATATTAGTCCACTGCTGGACATAGGCCTCCCCGTATTGTAACTACCACCGTCTATATTGTTTCTATTATGTCCAGTTCATCCCAAGGTTGTCTGGAAGAGATTGCTTTTAGCAATAAGGCCGCTCTTTATACTTAGTCTTAGTCTGAACCTTCTTGGAGTACTTTTTTTCTATAATTTATTTGCGTGCCTTTTTTGCGTTTTACTCTTTCCTCGCCGAGGTGGGATGAAATTTATGTGTTGCACTCTAGTGCAAAGATTTTTTACCTTGTGCTCTTTTGATTCCCTCGCTAACGTTCAGGATTCTAAACTTTAATTTTAGAATTCTTTCTCTTGCTCGGGCATCAAAATTGGGCACGCGGTTAAAAACCAACTTTGCACTCTCGTATAACAAATAACAGACTAGCTGGTGCCCGCGACTTCGTCTTCGTAATTCTCATTCCCGTGAAAATTCTGGGATAAAATAATGTCCCCATGTGTTATTTTCAGACTATAATCTATCTCTGTGCCGATTTTCAGCCAGATCCGTTCAGTAGTTTTTGCGTGAAAGAGTAACAAACATCCATCCTTACAAACTTTCGCGTTTATACTATTAGTAGGATAACTATTTCTTTATTTCTTTTCTTTCTCTACAATAGAGTGGTTCGCTTTACCTTTACGTTAAAATAACAATTGAGCTTCACAAAGTGGTTCAGCTTAATCAATTCCATTCTCTAGAAACGTTTTTAATTATAGATGGAAGCAAGATTTACGGCGACCTGACAGTGAGTTAATTCCTATAGTGCTTTAAACGATTAACAGGAAAGTTCATTGAAGTCTACCCTCACGATAGAGAAAATAATCCGATGTTTTGAAATGTGGCTATCGTATACTCCTCTTTATAAACACTTCACATCGAATTTCGCTAATGTATTTACTTACCTGGATTTTCTTTAGCTTTTTGTTTTTCTAATCATATCTTTTATTCGCTGGTAATATGCTGCTGGTGGTACAAAAGCTTTTAATAAAATAGACGTTTAAAAAGTAACTAAAGGAGAAATACAATAATCTAGAAAATATATACCATTATTTAGTTTAAGGAAAGTGGGACTATTATCTAAGGGCAATTGTGTATGCTTCTATTATAAGCTTCCATCTGAAGCAACTGAAGTACATATTTTTTAAAAAACAATTTTAAAATTACGTGCTAGTGGTTTATTTTATACTCCTTCCACAAGTGAACAAAACAAAAATAAGTAGAGAAAATAAGTTAACTATAAATTTCCTAAATTATTTTTATATTTGTTTATGGTTTCATTTGATGTCACTTGATGGTAAATAATTATCTCACTGACGAAATAAGACATAGGTACATGTAGGTATTTATCAGTCTCTTATAATAAGACTCAGGCTTTATTTACCTTAAAGTTACCCTAACAAAGTAGTTATTGCAACTCAGATATACAATGTATACCTACTTGGTTATACATATAATATACATCTGAGAATACTTCAGTTTGTCGTTGTAATTAATCTGGTTGAGAAATGGCCGATGCAGGCAGCACTGATGGTTGATAAATAGATTTTTGCCTTCACCAACTCGTTCGGATTTTACATGGATATTCATGCACAGAACATTTCCGGGACTGGATATGGTAGATTATATAAATAAATAATGCTGGACAATTCACACCTAGCCTCAGGCTTAGCAGAGCTTTTGCTTTTGCAGAGCAGATGACAGATAGATACCACCTTAATTCAATACTATTCTCAAATATCAGAATAATATTATGCCATAAGAGTATTAATGAAAGCAAAATACAGAGAGTTATGTCGAGATCATTTTAAAAACCTTCGCATGCTAACATCACAAGGGAGACAACATACATAAAGGAGTTGATACTGACAGTAAAACCTTTATTAACAACGAAAATTACAACCGTCTGCAGTTAGCTCAATGGTTTCAATTGTAAATACTAGTTGTAATTTTTCTATTCCTTTGCTTGTAAAGACTGACTATATGAAGGTACAGTATCAAACATGCCAAAGGTTATGCAAAGGTTTTAATGAAATGTTTTACTAATTTCCCCAATAGATATGGGATAGTCATATCTATTAGAAATGGACTTTCAGGATGTTGCTGTTACTGTCCATAAAGTTCGAAACACACAGAAGCCGGAGGCGGAGCGGAGGCGAAGCAGTGCGAGTTGTATTCCATTGAATCATATGAAAGCCTACACACATACCGCAGGCCGTGGCGACGCGGTGCCATAGGAAAAACCGGCACGCCTTCGCCTCCGCTCCGCCTCCGGCTTCTGTGTGTTTCGAACTAATAGTTTGGTTTATTCTGCAAATGAAATGCCTCTTCCATCCTATAGACCTCTGTGTATGTCCCGATTTCCCACTAAGTATGCGGGTCGCGGCGAGAAAAAAGCCTCCGCCAATTTGTGTGAATGATTACACTTAGCGACGAGTGAGTGGTAACTCATGGGTAGATTGTGTAGTGGCTCTGTTCACACATTACTATAAATATCCATGGGTATTTATCGCTTTCATTTACCTACTAGCTGCGCCCCGTGCCTTCGCCCGCATGGAAATTTCTACTTCTACATATTTCAGAAATTTATTGCACGCGTCCTAGGGTTGGTTTCGTTAAAATAAAAATAAAAAAATTGTTTACTTTGCAGTTTATTTATGCAGAGTTTTCATTGAATCAAACCAAGGAATAATAATTTTCCGTACAAACTTTACCCACTCTATTTAACCCCCCCAGAGGTTAAATTTTCTAAATTTTAATATCCTATGTGTTCTAGGTCCTAAACTATATACCAGATTTCATTTAAATAACATAAGTAGGTATGGGGATTACTTATAACAAACATTCACACAGACTTTCCCCTTTTATTATAATAAAGAAGTTAGTTTTATCCGACGTTTCAACAGGTTTACACACTGTCGTGGTCACAGGATGACTGGAGTACTGGAGCTACCAGTGTGCAAAGCGAGGGCATCAGTTATTGCAACTACCCTCACTTGTTACTCAAAACTAGAAGTTTCCATAATGCACTCTCGAACGATACACCTACATTGCGAGTATGAGTATATACTATGAGACGACCGATGTGGCGCGGCGGGCGAAGGTCCGCCTGCCACGCAGGAGGTTGCGGGTTCGATTCCCGCCTCGGAACAAATTTGTGCACGATCTGCGGAAATTTGTTCCGTTGGTCTGGGTGTTTTCTATGTATAATAAAAAATATCTATCTATGTAATGCGCCAGTGTAGATACTAGAACAAAAACAATTATTTGTTTTTACAACAATTCAACAACTGGATAAATAAATAATTCAGGACAATCATCGGCGATGTGGCGCGGCGGGCGAAGGTCCGCCTGCCACGCAGGAGGTTGCGGGTTCGATTCCCGCCTCGGAACAAATTTGTGCACGATCTGCGGAAATTTGTTCCGTTGGTCTGGGTGTTTTCTATGTATAATAAAAAATATCTATCTATGTAATGCGCCAGTGTAGATACTAGAACAAAAACAATTATTTGTTTTTACAACAATTCAACAACTGGATAAATAAATAATTCAGGACAATCATCAGTCATCTAGTACCCATAACACAAATCTGCTTGGGGCTAGATGATGCTGTATGGATTGTCCAACATTAATTGAAATTTCTTATTGGTGTTTTTATACCTATCTTATATAATAAATCATCTATTTACTCTATGTATTTTCGACGACCGATGTGGCGCGGTGGGCGAAGGTCCGCCTGCGACGCAGGAGGTTGCGGGTTCGATTCCCGCCTCGGAACAAATTTGTGCACGATCTGCAGAAATTTGTTTCGTTGGTCTGGGTGTTTAATATGTATAATAAAAAATATCTATCTATGTAGTATATTGTATTAAGTATATCAGTCATCTAGTACCCATAACACAAGCTCTGCTTAGCTTGGGGCTAGATGATGCTGTGTAGACTGTCCGGAATTATTTATTTATTTATTTATTATTTTATTTATGTTCTAATTTTAAAACAATTGTTAATTGGAAACTCTCTAATAAATCACTTTTAAAGTTGGCATAAAAAGCTAGATACTGCTTTTGCTCATAGCCCTACCCCGCCAGACTTTTCCCTTCCATTGTCGAATCCCCTTGACAAGGTTGTTATACTTCCCTATCAATCCAGGACATCCTCAATACCCGGGAAAGGTCCGAAGGGCTACATTGTGCAGGCCCTTATCACGGAGGCGGTTAGTTTTTATTACAACATGCTGATGGGGATACACGGGTGGCCATGTTGGCCGGCAGCGAGTAAAGCATGTAATAGGCACTATGTTATCATGGCCCAGAATTACCCTTTGATTTCAGAACTAACCACGACTATAAAATCAAAGGCGTGCAAAACCGCAGGATGAAACTAGTGTTTAATAGCAGTAGTTTGATCCCACATGCTCAGAATTTTTACTTACGTTTATAATGAGGTTAACTTCAGGTTATATAATGATGCTATAATAAGTGTTGCCATGTCCATATAATGTCAGATCACAGAAATTGAACCGCAACTTTCTGCATCTCAACATCACAGAGGTCTTCAAGTTAAATAATTACCTATTTGTTTGTAAGGATGAGACTTTTTTCTACGATTTTTCATCTACAGATGGAGCTAACAGAGTCGTTAGCTCTAGCTGCAAAAGGCTGCAAAGGTCTGCTTGCGACGCAGGAAGTTGCGGGTTCGATTCCCGCGTACAAATGCTTCTAGGATGTGCATGGAAGTTCGGTGTTTTATATGTATGATAAAAAATATCGAAGTCGAATGTATTATTGAATTATAGTTTCTTAAAAAAAAGGTCGTCAAAAATATAATCACTCCGTGTGTTTCCAACAAGCACCGCCAGTTATCACTACACGCCGCTGTAACGGTAAGTGCCGCGATTTGAATATGGTAACACTTGTTGAGACCAGCCGCGAGACATTATCTTTGAGAGGCACCATCTTGTGTTCAGCTCATTGTCAGAAATGGGATAGGACTTTACTAAGTTTTTAAGTATTTAAGTTTTCAAAAACTTGTCTGAGCGTCTGGTCGATGTGACGCGTGACCTGAGAGCTGGTGAGTATTTGGCGCAGCGCATACAGCGGTCATACAGCGTGGTAATGCAGCCAGTGTCTTGGGGACGTTTCCAACTAGTATTGATATACCTCGACCAAGGGCCGAATCCCACTAATGTCAAAACAAAGGTCTCAATAGTGCCATACTTTCAAGAGTACTAAAATGACGTTTGTCCATTTGGTTACTATTTTTTGCGCTTGAAGAGACTTTCATAATTAGAATGTCAAATTGGTAGTTATAAAGGTTATCGTCACAGCTATGAATGAACCTCAAAAAGTTTGTGCTAGTAGAATACCAAAATGAGTTTAACACTGTCATTTTCACAACGAAACTATTGAAATGGTGAAGCGATTTATTTAGTGGAATTTGGACCCCTCTAGCTGGTGAGTATCTGGCTCAGCGCATCAGCATTGCGATACAGCGTAGTAATGCAGCCAGTGTCTTGGGGACGTTTCCAACTAGTATTGATATAGACCAGTTGAGCTAGGTATCTGTAGATTGTTTGCTACAGTTTGCATTTTTTTCAATCAGGCAGACACGAGTCACAGTAATTCGATTGTACCTATACTTACTCTTCCCTCATCATCTATCTGTGTATATACATGTAGCATTCGTGCTGAGTCGCTTCCTTATTTATAACTACCTCATACTATACCTACCTAATGTACTTATTTGAAGTAATTGTTTACCTGATTTACTGTAGTTAAATATAATTAGTCTTAATTTCTTTCTTTCTTTTTTTGAGTTTAGTAATTTTGGTCCTGGCTTTCTTTATACAAATTTTAGATTTTAAAAGTATAATTATGTATAGGTAATTTAAATGTATATTTTTGCTGTTTTTGTGATTACTATTATGACACTTAAGAAGATAAGATATTTTGATCAATAAATTAATTAGGTATCTGACCATCAGAAGGACCTTGTCGAAAGACGGCATAAAGCTGAAACCACAACGGCTAAACACTAAACAGGCATTGTCACTATCGAGTCAATTGAATTTCGAGAAGCCAATTCATAGGAGAATCGACCAAGTCACAGAGATTCGGGGCCTAGTAAACCTCACCTATTGTGGCAAGACAATTCGCATGCTAAATCAAATCCAGCGTGTATTGGTTGTCCATTGACGCTTCTGTGCGGAGTGCGCACAAAGGAGTGGTGGACAGCCGGCAATGAATATTGAACAACCCTGTCGGACAAGGCAAGGGATGATTTACGTGAAACTTGCGTTGACGGTGGTTGGATTTAGGAGAGAAGAATTAGATAGATAGATGGAATATTTGAGACTTAACGATGACTGATGATGAATGATGATGAATTACTAAATCTAGAGGGTTATAGGTATTTAATGATTAACCTCTTAGAGGCGACTTGGGGCAATATAGAATTAGTACCTACAACTTTAGTTCTATGACTTTTGCCAAAACGTAATAAGTACATCTTCAGTTTTCATGTTTTTAGTTTTGGCGAGAATTTCTTACAATTGTTCGCTCTATGTCTCGTAAAGACCAATATACCTACCTCTGTTGCATTTATTAGATTCTGACGTGTGCGCAGTCAGCTGAGTCACTGAATGCTACGAGTACGACTGCTAGGTACTCAATCGCTCGGCTGGGAGAAAATTAGAATTGGAAATTTTATTATAATTTTTTTTTATGGAGAAAATATCATAGGATTAGAAAAATCGTAGAACAAAAGTTGTTAGTCTTGATTTACCCAAGTCGCCTTTTCGAGGTTAATCATTAAATACCCGCAGCTTTAGACACACACACCGCGACAATAACCATACATAATATGTTGTGTGATATGTTGTTAACAAATAGATCATTGGTAGATAATGTAAATAAATAATAATATATTTGATCAAAAAAAGAAATGCACGCATAATAAAGCAAATTAAACTAAAAAAGTGCAAGGATTAACAAGGTTACCATATTAATAAATAAGTACAAAGAATTACTTAAATCTTACAACTATTAACATTGGGTAGAAATGGGTCCCTATCTTAGCATATATCAGTACTAAACATTGACAATACTGTGCTGATTTTCATAGTTCGTTTAGTTACGGACATAGGTACATTTCGATGCCATCAAGCGAATCTATAACATCGAACGATTTTACTTCCATACAATTGCCTAGCGAAGCGGCACTTTTGACTTGTCCATCAATCGAACATCGCTAACGTATGAGCGATGACAATCGCTTCGTAGCAAATGCAGCTTGGCTAGGCCTGAGCTGTCGATTTCGCGGATATCGGTTTTTACTTTTTCAATCGCTCGAATAGTTTTTTTTTAATTGGCTTCTGATGTCTTGAAGAGGCTTATGGGTCTACCATGCATGCTTCACTGTTCAAATTTCCGGTCAAATTGATCCTCGTATATCTCGATCTCATCTTACTGAGATCTTCTTGGAGATAATCCTGTTCCTGTATCTTGTATTTCTGTGAAGTGTTGATTTATTTCATTACAATTCATGACAGTAGGTTTATTTCGTCACAATAACAGACCTACAGACAATAGCCAAATCTTCTAATGCCATAAGTCGCGGTTCTCAAAAATTTCTTCCTGTGCTGTGTATAGCATCTAACAGATTAAATTCAGCTCATTGTAATTGTTTGTCTATGGATAAATTAATCTAAATTTTACAATAAATAAATTAAATAAAATAAGTTAAGATTCAAATTAACTTAAGATTAAAAGAATAGAACGATTTAATAAACTGTTTTTAAAAGGTTCTATTAGGTTTGAATATCAATAAGTATCCATTTAATGTCAATAACTATTAACTCAAACTGAACCTAAAAACAACACAAAGACAACATTAAAATAAAAAAATCGCAAAGTACACATTAACTGAATTTTTTTATTTTTCCCTTAAGACAGCGAGTTTGGTGCAAGTACACGCTATGGAGCAAGGTACCCTAGGTATATTGAAGACTTGACGATCGTAAAATTCTTGAGACGGTTTCTTCAACAACTCTCCTTTACCGGCAAGGTCTTAAGCCGGAGTCCGGAGGTCGCGACAAAGGAACGGAAGTGACCCGCGTGGCCGAACTTCCGGCAAAATGGCTGCCATTGTGGAGTGAAATGTTTTGATAGCGGAGAATCTATTTACTTATTAGCTTTATTAAAGGGCAAATTTGACACTATTCGTAGTCTTTAGTAGAAATTGTATGCTGCAGATAATTTGATTTAAGAAGACCAAGTCGTAAAAACGAATTTAAAAAAATCTGGCCATCAATATGTTACGGATTCTAAATTTGAAGTCGTCGAAACAGCTCGGCGGGGCTCGTCGACGTAGATTTGATAGTGTAATGGGCATCTAAAAGTGGTTTAAGGCGCAAACAGCAGCTAAACTAGTGCCACCACTTACTTACTTTACGCATAATTTCAATGGAAACAAAGGGTGGTGTGAGTTGCAGAACGAAAATAGTAATATTTTACGATTCGCCAACTCACACCAGTTGGTACAAGATTTTTGATGTGAGTTGATGAATGACCCATGTTATCATATAGATTTAAAGAACTTTATTCTCATATAAACATAATTATAGTTTACTTATAATGAGATACTATACTTATCTTAATAATCTAGGTTTTATAATGATTTCTATCAACCTCTGGTACCTTAAATAAATTATAGCTAATACTTCTAAAAATACTTCTAATTTAATTAAATACTAATACGAAGGAATTTACAAAATTCATACGTTCAGTTTGTTTTACCTAACATAAACTTTTTTTAATGCATCTGTAGTACCTCTAGTTTTATTTTGTCTAGTTTAGGAAGAAAAACGAAGTTGCTCTTGGAGCCGCCAAATTATTTTTTCGTTAACTATAAGATAAACAGAAATTTCAATAAATTTAAAAATCTAACGATTTCGTTCAGCTAGCTCATGAATCTTTAAAAAGGTATAATTATAAGTCACTTTTTGAGCAGGTGTAGCATAAAAACCATGAAAATCTGTCTCCATTCCGGCCGGCGCCCACTGTAAAGAAAGAAAGAAAGAAAGAAAATTTTTATTTTTACCCAATTAAAAAAAAAACTTACAGACTAAGTACAAACCTAACTTACACTAAAAATTTATACATAAAAAATAAAATGAAATAAATAGTTATAAAATACGTAAAAAAGGGTAAAAAAGGGTCCCTGCCTCAGCATTGTGTAGCATTCGGCTAGACCGGATGCTACGCTGATTTTCAGGTAGGGCCCGGACGAGGAGTGAACATACAGAATATACCTACCTTATACTAAAAACTACCAAAAGTGTAACAAACAGAATAATCATTACCAGCATGTGTGAGGAAATACGTCACTGTCATAGAATGTGACAGCTGGTTGTCCTTGGCATTGACATGTTATTCTCAGATTTGAGCGCAGTTGTACCACCATATAAATACTAACTGACTGAAGCGACGCGACGATCGACGTCGCGATTGGCGCGCTAATTTGCTTGCTAATTTGGGATTTTGGCTCCAATCAATCTAAGTTTGGTTCGTTGTGTCGGATTGCAAACTGCAAAGCACGTTCTGTTCGCATATATAAACCTAAACCTAAATGAATTCGAGGTCTGAATTAGATAGTGCAGCAGATAATACTGTTTATTAGAAGAATCCGCACCGTAGAAACATGACTAAGAGTTCGTTTCACGTTCGATTATGGTGCTGATTAAAAAACGGAGTGGTTATATTCTCTTTGCTGATTATCAAAGGTAAGCAAGACAGCCTATTTTATAGTGTGATATCAATTGTACTGCTATACATGTTACAAAAGTTATTACCTATTGATTGCAGGCACATACTGGTTTGGATGCAACTCCTCACTCGGCATGTACCTACCTACCAATAGATTTCGGTATTCTGCAACAGGGACCATCTTAATAGCCGAAACATTCTACAAATACATCACACAGCATTACACATAACATTTGTACGTTTGTACGCACAGAGCTACATAACATGTTACAGCGTGATTTGATTTGGTGCGAACCATACACCGGTCTTGCAAGACGTGCACACCTTGCAGGTGAGCAGAATCATATTCAATAAAATTAATGAAGATAAAAATACACATATAAAAGAAAAAAGAAAAAGAAAATATTAGATACCTGGCTTATTCCTGTGAGCATTTTTGCTCAGTTAAGAGATGTTTTTTGAGTTGGTTCTTAAAAATGAATAATGTTTTTGCAGTACGCACCGGGGGAGGCAGATTGTTCCAACAACTAGAGGCAGAATATTTGAAGGATCCTCTAAAGGCCATAGTTCTATGCTTCGGGATGGAAAAAACTGAGGAGCTAGACCTACCAGGATATCTTGACAAGTCTTTAGTCCAGATGAATTTGTCGATAAGGTATGTAGGACACTGTCTGTTAATTACTCCAAATATAAGCACTGCTAGGTGCAGTTTTCTTCTAGCTGACATTTTTAATAAATTTGATGAGTTTATAAAGGGTGTGACATGAGCTCGTGGTGGAATGGTGAAACAGAAGCGAGCACATGCATTCTGTACACGCTGAATTAAATTCTGCGACCTTTTTAAAAGACATGGTCCATAGACCACATCACAATAGTTAAGTTTTGATAGCACAAGGGTCTCACATAAATTAATACGCACTGCTTCATTGATATAAGGTCGGATTTTGTATAAAAGCTTTAGGCGGTAGAAGCAGTTACGCACATTTTCAGTTAAATGCTTTTCAAAAAGCAGATGGGAGTCCATAACTACCCCTAGATTTTTGGCTTCAGTGACCTGCTCTACGTTCTCATTATTAATAATTATGTTTATTGGTGATCCCTGTAGTTTAAGTAACTTATTCTTTGTACCAAGCAACATAAACTTTGACTTCTTAGGATTTATTACAAGAGAGTTAAGCTTAGACCATTTAGTTATTTGTGCCAGATCAAAATTAATTTTATTCACAGCAGTAGCAATATTAGTTGGGTTAAAAGAAAAATATAGTTGGATATCATCTGCATAAATATGATGGTGACAGTGAGTGAAAATTTTAACTATGTCAGCACAGTACAGTGCAAAAAGTATTGGTCCCAGCACTGAACCTTGTGGTACACCACGCTGCACAGGTCTAGGAGATGATTTAAGTATGCTTCCATTTGGCATAGTCATTTCTACATATTGGTATCTGCTGTTTAGGTAATTATGAAACCATCTCACAGTGCGAGGGTCAAATCCATAGTAGGTAAGCTTTGATAATAGGAGAGGGATGTTGATGCAGTCAAATGCACGGGAATAGTCCAGAAGGATGAGGATACTGACCATGCCCTGATCCTGGGCACCAAGCAATCCATCAACTACATCCAATAGTGCTGTTGCAGTACTGTGCCCTTTGCGGAACCCAGACTGTGCAGCTGGAAATATATTTTGATCTTCAAGGTACTTAGTTAGCTGCATGGTGACCACTTTTTCTAAAACCTTGGAGAGGCATGGAAGCAAACTGATGGGTCTTAGATCCTGATATGTTATTGGACTATTGTTTTTGGGGATAGGCCTAACTTTTGCCGTTTTCCAATAATCGGGGAAGTCACCACTTTCAATTGAAAAGTTTATTATTCGGGTTATAGTTTCCAACGAATCAGGTACAGTCATGAGTATCATCTCTAGTGATATTTCGTCCACGCCTTGTGCGTTGGACTTAAGCTTACGTAGAATACCTAATACTGTGTCCTGGCTTACTGTGTTAAGGGAAAAGGAGGATGAGCTATAAGTATGATATTCATAGTAAGTCATCTGTGATATAGTCACTGAGTCTTCTCCAGGGATGTTGAGAAAGTGTGAATTGATCATCTCAGGATCATTTAAGTGTAGTGGAATTTCAATGTCAGATTTTTTATTTTTTAGTAAATTATCCTTCAAGTTTTTCCAAAGTTTTTTAGGATCTTTAATATTATTGTTAATGTTTTTAGTAAAATAAGCTTTCTTTTCACTCTCAATGGCATCTATAACAATTTTTTTCATAAACTTGTAGCTATTATGTTTGACTGTTGTTGGTTGTGAGCGATACTTTTTATAATAGTTGTCACGTATTCGAATCATGGTTTTCACGGTCTCTGTGATCCAGGGATGTGGCGGTTCTTTGAATTTATTGGTTTTGATAGGTGCATGCAAGTCGAACAAGAACACTGTACACACAGCCTTATTCATATGACACACCAAGCGAAAACACAGGAATAAACTGCTAACACAAAACCAAATCATGCATTATAGTACAGAGATGTGTCTACAAAACAGCATTGTACCGGGTGCGTATTTACAAAACCGTGTCGAGTGCTTTTTAAACAATTAACACAATCTGGACATTTCACACAACATATCTATAATACTATTCTATGTATGATAAAAGAATCTATGTAATGTTTATTATTGTAATAAGTGACGACAATTCAATTACAAACGACAATTGTCCAACTATCTCCACAAAGAATACGAGTACATGTCTTGTATTACAGCTCACACCCTCTGTGGTACAGTGGGCGAAAGTCCGGCTGCGATGCAGGAGGTAGCTAGTTCGATTGTCGCCTCGGGGCAAACATTCCTACAATCTGCTTATATTTGTTCAGGGTGTTTTAATATAAAAAATGTATAATTATAGTTTTGTATTTATTTTGTTCTATCAGTTATCTAGTACCCATAAGACAAGCTCTTCTCATTTTATGTAGACGATGCTATGTTAGTTGTCCAGCATTATTTATTTACCTTTACGAAAAAGTTAAATTCAAATTGAAAGCCTTTATTTCCCTTAGACCTTAAACGACTCTTGGACACGTCAGAACACTGTCACTATCTTGAATTACAATGCTTGTATATCAATAGGTTTTGTAAAACCGCGTCCCTGGTCATAAATACGAATAGGTAAATGCAAGGCTATTTCGGAGCTCGAGACTGTCCTCATGAAAAGCAAATTAATGTACTGCGTGCGGGCTTTGTGGTTACTGGAGAACTACCCTTATGTGACACATTGTTCGATGAGTTTCGAGGAGTGTTTAGTTTGTTTATTTATTGATCACGAATACATCCTTAGGTGACGTAAGGTAGTGTAGGACGCCCTCCGGCCAGGTGGGATGACCATCTGCGAAAGACTGCTGGCAGATGCTGGGTCTTTAGTCAACAGAGGCCGCTCGAAGTTATCCCGCGGGATCAGTGTTGACCTAATGAATATTTTGAATCGTTCAACTCATCCCATTGATACATTTTATGATTTGTATAGACACTTAAAAAAGTGTTTCACGTAAGATTTAGGAAAACAACAATGCAAGTACAAAAGCACAAATATATTGCGCTGAGGAAATGTGCAGTTGAAGGTCAACTTGTCGAATTGTGCGAATACGACTACCTGCATTCGATCGATTACAGACAAGAATCTTAAATATATAATCAGTAAATAGAAAGGCATCTTTCTATTTGTTTCGTATTTAGTCAAGCATTGAGTTTAAACGTTTTAAGTAAACGTGTCTGTTGGGGTAAACGTGTTCTTGAGTGGAGACCACGACTCAGTAAACGTAGTGTAGGACGCCCTCCGGCCAGGTTGGATGACGATCTGCGAAAGACTGCTTTCAGATGATAGATCCGTCAAGCTGAAGACAGGGCGCTATGGCGCTCATTAGGGTAGACGTATGTCCAGCTGTGGACTAATATAGGCTGATGATGATGTTGAAGGTACATGGTACAGGTACACTACATACCTAGTAAAAAAGTCGATGCCCGCTGGCTATCTGTCCTTATGTATGGTTAGATATTTAAAACAACGCAACGGATTTTGATGCGGTTTTTAATCTTTTCACCTTTACCAAGGAAGAATTCTGGCCGAAGAATGTGCTGTTCCGGCGTTTTCGCGGACGATTACCGGCCGCAGCACATATCGCGTGTCACACGTCGCCGACACTACTTGCTAGTTAATAATTTTATATAAAGTATGTACGTTAGTCTAAGGTATATATTTCATATGAGCCGTAGTTTTAACTATTTAATATCTTGTATTTGACTATTGTTGCCTGAAATAAATGATTTATTATTACTAATAATAGATGGAATGATTCAAAAGGATGGTTTATATGTACAATAAATAAGCCCGTGCGAAGCCGGGACAGGTTGATAGTCACTACATAGTATAAAAAAAGTCACTTTCTTTGTCCCTATGTCCCTATATCCATAAGTCCCTTTGAATGCTTAAATCTTTAAAACAAGGCAACGGATTTTGATGCGGTTTTTAATAGATAGAGTGATTCAAGAGGATGGTTTATATGTATAGTAAACCCGTGCGAAGTAGGGGCCGGTCGATATTTATATTATAAACGCGAAAATTGTATCTATTTATGAATGTTTCTTCCACTTTCACGCAAAAACTACTGAACAGATCGGTCTGAAATTTCGAATAGGACATAGTTTTAGCCCTGGACACTTTGTATTCCAAAAATACCAGGAATAGGAATAGCCTTGAGACGTTTCTATAGAAACAACGCGTGCAAAGCCGCGTGCAGATGCTAGTTGTATACTAAAACTAGCTTAAAATTCGTTTATTTTAAATCCTGTCAAGTATAAATAAATGAAACACCTACTTAAATCACAATAAATTTATAAATAAACTAGCGACCCGCCCCGGCTTCGCACAGTTTTATTATACGTATAAACCGTCCTCTTGAATCACTCTATCTATTAAAAAAAACCGCATCAAAATCCGTTGCGTAGTTTTAAAAATTTAAGCATTGAAAGGGACATAGGGATATAGGGACATAAGGACATAGGGACAGAGAAAGCGACTTCGTTTTATACTATGTAGTGATTCACTTAAAGTGCAAGTATGACTTTACTATCACAATTTTGAATGAAAGTTACAATACAAATATTTAAAACAAATATAATACAATATGTAAATTGGCTTTATGAATAAATTGTATTTCTGTATTTCAATATAAAAAATAAGATGATATATTCATTTATTAAATTAACTAAGCATAACTAAGCTACATGCTAAACATATTCCTGCATAGCATTAATTCCCGTATATACAGGGCGATGCAAACTGCAGCGTTGCTATAATGTAACATCCTCTATTTGCATATAAACAAGATGCTTGTTCACTTCATATACTGTCCAGTTAATTATTGGGATGAAAACGGAAAATAGGTATGAATAAACATTACTTGACTTGACTCAGAAACAAATACACGAAGTATTTGTTTCTGTGTTCCGTACAATTTTTTTTTTACTTTTGTAAACAAGTATACTTTTAGGAATAATAATAAAATCTTTGTTTTGACGATAAACATTCATATTATTTATAGACACAGGAAAACATGCGTTTTATTAAGGTGTGAATATAATTTGTTATTTTTCACAAGAACTAAAAACTGAAATGACTTTTTTAAATAATTTATACTTACCTTCTGTTTATTATATTTTACGGTATATATTAAAAAATAATCTTCGAGAACGTTCTCTATAAAAATAGGCATTATCAAGGATAAGTAAAAAAAAACAATCAGATTTTATCAAATTTATATCCACGTATAGAAATACGAAGATTCCGCTCAAATAAAAAAAAACATCAAAATAGAAAAAAAAATAGAATAAAGAAAAAAAAAACATTTTGAAAAACTCTTCCTTTTTGGAGTTGTTTCAAAACAGATGCCATCTCAATCAGACGGCATCCTTTAGGTTGCAGTTTAGTTTATCCTTCATCAAAAAATCATAAAGAGCGGGTTCGATTCCCATTAGAATGAGGGCAAGGTCAGAAGCGGGTTAACAAAGGCAGCCATTATTTCGTGTGAAGTGACTTGCAGAGGGCGATTTAACTCGCTTAGCGGATTTGCCGCTTGGCTGCCCACAAGACTGGCTCACTTGTCTTTAGTAAAGTCAGAGAGAATCTTAACTTACAGATTGCCGCTTTCATCATTGCATTGAAGCATTTTACAAATCTAGATTTTAACACATATACTAATCAAATTTTTAAGAGGGTAAAAAAGGGTGGTAAAGTTTTGAAAATTGTTACAACTTTGTTTCATTCACTTAAATTCGGTATCTATAAACTACAAAGTGAATTAAATCAGGAATTTATTAATTACTAGCGACCCGCCCCGGCTTCGCACGGTTTTATTAAACGTATAAACATTCATCTTGAATCGCATCAAAATCCGTTGCGTAGTTTTAAAGATTAAAGCGTTCAAAGCGACATAAGGATATAGGGACAGAGAAAGCGACTTTGTTTTTATACTATGTAGTGATATAAACCTAGCCTTATGGGGTGTGCAATAAATTTCTGAATTCTTATCAAAATATCCCTGATACGCACACATTCACTTAAAATATGTATCTAGGCACTACCTGCTTAAATAATACAAAAATCACTCATAGATACATCTCAGAGCATGCGTCTGCTCCCGGCCCCGGCTATAAAATGCACAAATCCGTATATACCTTCCAATCAATGGCAATTCAAAACGTGTCCTCCCCACCACTGAATCAAGCGTCTTCTTCTCAATCTTTGATATCCATTTTGTTGTCCATTTGAAAAATAAATGTCTACGCGAGCGAAGCCTTAGGGTGTAGCTAGGAAATAAATAAATGTATTTTATTTTTCTTCTTTTCTTCGTGTGAGTGGTTTAATTCCGCTTAGCGGATGATCCGCTTGGCTGACCTCGAGGCTTCTTCACTCACACTTAGCTATAATAATAAGGGAAGGGTCTCTCTTTGACCATTATCTAAAAGCTATAACGTTTATTGCAACGAGATTCGCAGGGTCTCTCTTTGAACATTAGCTATAAGCTATAACGTTTAGTGCAATGATATTCGCAGGGTCTCTCTTTGAACATTAGCTATAAGCTATAACGTTTAGTGCAATGATATTCGCAGGGTCTCTCTTCGACTATAAGCTATAACGTTTAGTGAAGTGAGGTTTGCTTAACCTCTAATAGTGTCTCTCTTTTACCATTATCTGTAAGCTTAACGTTAAGTGCTGTGAGATTCGCTTTATCTCTACCAGGATCTCTCTTTGATCATTAGCTATAAGCTACAATGTTTACTGCAGTGAGTTTCTATTCACCTATAGCAGGGTCTCTCTTTGACCATTATCTATAAACGTTTGGCGCAGATATGGGCTCATTACTGCTGTAAACCATTATTATGTCAATAAAAACCTTACTTTACTGTAAAGACCATTTGACATGTAAAGACTATTAAAAAGAGAGGTTCGCTTACACCAGAGTCTCTCTTTGACCACTAACCCTGGTTAGTTAGTTCGTTAGTGGTCAAGCAGGTACCTTTGCTTTACATATAGCAGCTTCTGTGACCATTGCCGAAGGGGCTTTGGTTTATCACCTTAGGGGATTTCTTGATAACAATAATATAGTCCTGCGACGGAATCAAATCCGCATACAGACCACAACAACCGTTCAAAACGTTCCTCGGTTTTGTAGTTTTTTTTCTATGGTAACTTTATATTTTGAGCGTTTTGTATGAAATTAAACTTATCAAAGTATTGTTCTCTTTATATTAAAATGTCTAAATAAGTGAAATCCTTTCTTCTCTACTATAAATTCTTCCTTGACTCAGTTCGATTTCAACTCAGCCGTGCAAAAACCAATGCTTTGTCTTCAGTTATTGGGTGAGTAAGACAGATAGACGCCATTACTGCTACGTGCGAAAAGGAGCAGAGATGTCAATGGTAAGCCTTAATCCGAACGTGATACGAGTATTAAATATTTTAAAAATGGAAGTGAAATTGTAGGATGGAAGTTTCGAGAAAATGAACTGAGAGTTAACTGATTTATGACCGGTTTTCAATAAAGCAACGACGTGTAAAATATTTCATCATCATCATCATCATCATCAGCCTATATTAGTCCACTGCTGGACATAGGCCTCCCCTAATGAGCGCCATAGCGCCCTGTCTTCAGCTTGACGCATCCAGCATCTGCCAGCACATCGTCATCGCACCTAGCCGGAGGGCGTCCTACACTACGTTTGCCAAGTCGCGGTCTCCACTCAAGAACACGTTTACCCCAACGGTTGTCGGTTCTTCGCGAGATATAAAATAAAAGAGAAAATATTTATTATTATTGAGAGTAAAATATTTAAAAGGTGCAATGGTTTCAGTGGAAGATATTGAAACTTTGGTACCTAAACCAAACTAATACTAACTTCACACGGAGTCTACAGGTGATTGAAATACTGGCTCCTATTTGGGTCAACGAAAAAGCATTGCTATTCAACGTGGCAATGCTGCCAGAATTTTAGGCACTCTGCGGTGAAGTCTTAGATTTTCAGGAAATTGTTCTTCTTCACACTAATAAGTGAAACTAGGCGTTAGGTCTCGAATAAAATAAATGAATGAATATTTTAGTGGAATAGAAAATTAAATACTATTAAAATCTTATAGCTAAATAAAAATAAAAGGCGGCCTTATCGTTGAGAGCGATTGCGCCTAGACAAGAAAGGAAGTTTTTATTTGATCCTCTACCTACTATGAAAAATGAAATAAAAATGAAAACATGTATATGTATACTGGCGAAATATTTTATTGTGCCTTACCAACCTTATTTATTTTAGGAAATTAAATTTTAAAATTAAATATTGACCCACATCCCTATTGTATAGGTAACCTATTGTATACCTATTGTATTGGGTACCTATTTTCTATCTCTACCTTATTATGACAAACAGACAATCCCAAAACAACAAAGCTTCTAACCAACCATTGCTAATAAATTAATGTACACGATTCATCCGCTGAAAACAACGAATAGGCTGGCTTTGTGAATAATTTACATATGGCAACACCGACAACAAGCTGAGCGTATTCAAACTCACTGTCACTCATTTAGGACATTAGGATGACACACCCGGCCTGCTTACGAAGGAAAAAAAAACAAGTATGCTAGTGAGTTGTATTACTACGCAAATCTTATCCTAATATTATAAACGCGAAAGTTTGTAAGTATGGATGTTTGTTACTCTTTCACGCAAAAACTACTGAACGGATGTAGATGAAATTTGGCACAAAGATTTTTCCGAGATTTTATCCCGGAATTCCCACGGGAACGGGAATTACGAGGGTGAGACCGCGGGGCGCTGCTAGTATGACTATACTTTTTGTTTAAAGAATTTTGTTGGAATAATAAACTAACTATAAAGTCGACTAATGTGTCCTTACTGGGTACTTACAAATATTATAAACTTGAAAATAATTTGTATGGATGTTTTTCCTCTAATACGCAAAAACTACTGAACGCATCAGGCTGATATTTTGAATAGACGTGGTTCTAGAAATAGAATAACACATAGGCTACTTTAAAATTATAAATCAGTTTCCACGCCTAGCCTTGAAGCGTATGCAAAATACGCGTGCGAAGCCGCCGGTAGTTGCTAGTTATTAAAAAAATCCGAAAACCAAAATTCTATTTTACATTGCATTCTATTTTACGAGTCGAGATAAAGATTGTGCCCCTTACTCATTAGTTCTAGAGAGAGGGAGAACCGGAAAACGTATCGTTATAAATAAGGGGTAAGTAACCACCAATTTAAATAACCCCCAAAATGGTACTGGTACAGGTTCGGCAGATAAAAACTAGACAGCAGAGAAATCTTATATATATTAAGACATAAAAAGTCCCACTGCGTAGTTATAAAATAAATCTGGGCCTCTCGTGCGATGATATTTTGGCAGGACATTTGATAAATCGTCCCTTAGGGAGTGTAATGTTGTTGTTTTTTGGGACGTAACAGGTTGGTAGTGTTCTATTTTATTGTGACATCTTGAAGCTTATGTTATAAAATAAATTCGCCTTGAAATGTTTTGAACCCATTTTTGCGTACTTTCTATGCTTTATAAACTGACCTTTGCTTTTTACCTGCTTCTAATATCAGAAAAGGGATGTTCATTTTATTTGCTATCAATTGTGATAGTGTGGTTTATGTGTGTGACATGTAAATGTTTGCTCTTAAGAGCTTACTGCACTTGGTCTTTCTATAAACGTGCAGTCTATGAATGAAGTATTATAAATTTTACTAGCGATCCGCCCCGTCTTCGCACGGTTTTATTATACCTATAAACCTTCCTCTTGAATCACTTTCTCTATAAAAAACACCGCATCAAAATTCATTGCGTAGTTTTAAAGATTTAAGAATACAAAGGGACATAGGGGCAGAGAAAGCGACTTTTTTATACTATGTAGTGATAAAGCGCGCAGCTAGTTTAGATTTTTGTATTGATTACATAGCCGTATCGACTTTCATAAAATTTACCCGGTGTCACTGACGTAAAATGTCAAACTCCAGCAATATTTCAAGCAAGGCCGCGGGCTGCAGCAAGTATCAATACATTATCACGAATTAAGAGGAACAATAACGCATATTAAATTCAGACAATCAGAGGCTGCCAATCACAATGGACTTTCCAACCGGAAAATTACTGGTACACACAATGAGCTTAACTCCGTTGAATCGTCGGCAGTGGTTTTCGATTCGCTTATAATTCGTTTGATGATTATTAATTTGGTGATGTTATTATGAACTAAATATTTGTATATAAGGCCTGAGGACTTGGTAAATAAATTGAATAAACCACCAAACTAAAATCAAATTCTAGATACGCGCGCACGAATTTAATTTTAGAATTGATCAGAAATTACACCCCAAAAGCGAGTTTCACTTACCTATCTCGTTATTACGTTAAGCAAAGTAATTTTCAAAATTCACACGTTCAGTTTGTTAGACCTGCCATAAGCTTTTTTTAATGCACCTGTAGTAGTTTCATTTTCATCATCTTTCAAATAAAATAGGAATCATCAAAATCGGTTCTCCTAAAAATCAAAGTAGGTATAATGGCATAGGTTTTAATGGTTCTAAGTCTGTTAAAATAAAATAAAATACAATCGAATTGAAAACTTCCCCGCTGAAGTTTAATAATACAGTTTTGGAGGCAATGAAAACTCGTCGTGTCTAGCAAAAATAACAACCGCCACTTGACATCGCTGCAAGGGTCGAAACACCTAAATCTTCAGAATAATGCCCCTGATAAAAACAAACCTTGATTCCGAGTGGTATACGACACTAGAGGGCGCAGTGCACGCTACTCACAATTCACCTATTTAATTGTTGTAGATAAGACAGTATTTTACACGAAATGAAGCATTTTTAAAATAATTTGGAGATTATTTTGTGTGAAAAATTATCACTAGATTTTTATCAAACAACTTCAAAATAAGGTGGAGCTTCTAAATTCGAATGTAAGTATATTTTTATTACGTAGGTAACATCAGATTGTTTCGTGGTGAATCTTTTTTGATATATTTTTATTATATTTTGAAAGCCGTTTTCTGTCTTTCTCTCTATGATATAAACAAAAGTTAAGTAGGTATAGGTAGGTTATTCTAAGTAGAATTGTATAAAACGTCTCTTGCAAGTGACGTTTTATATTATTTTTGCAGACTGTCATCGACCTGGCCGGAGGGCGTCCTACAATGCGTATGCCGATCTCCATCTCTACTCCATTAGAATATCAAAAGTTTTTAATTTATAATTATTAATTATTCAGTAAAGTATGTATGTACCTAATATTAATATAATTTATAAATATAAAAAATTAATAAGTAATCTAGAAAATTAATTTCTTTAGATTCTGTATATTATTTAGTGGCGACCCGCCCCGGCTTCGCACGGTTTTATTATACGTATAAACCTTCCTCTTGAATCACTCTGTGTTAAAACCGCATCAAAATCCGTTGCGTAGTTTTAAAGATTTAAACATGCAATGCAGAGGAACATAGGGTCAAAGAAAGCGACTTTGTTTTATACTATGTAGTGAACCCAGAACCCCATAACTATATACAGATCGTCCAAATATTTCTCTGTTGTTTGAAAAACCATTCGATTGAGATGATGATGAATTGCTAGGCTAATATTGACATGGGATTCATTTAATGAATTCAAGCTACAACACCTCTTGAGACTCGCGGTACTAATCAACGTAAACTAATTCAATTCGACATTGTAACGCGGCATCAGTCATGCAACTCCAGCATCGCTCTGATTGAATGTTCTCTCCGGGGAAATTACAGAACAAATGTGCCATAAGCTTATCGTGTTTCACTATTTACATGTAATACAGGCTTAACATTTAGGGAGGCGTGTGCTTAAGAATAAAGCACTTTTTTCTCAAACGAATCACTTTTTAGGGTTCCGTACCTCAAAAGGAACAAATCACTTTGTTGTCTGTCTGTCTGTCTTTCTGTCAAGAACCTTTTTCTCAGGGACGCGTTTAAGCATCAAGCTGAAATTCATATCAAATACTCAGGTCTACTTTTTCTTAGAGCTGTGAAAATCAAACTTCTTAGCCAATGCAATGAACAGATAAAGCCGTTTATGCTGCAAATATTTAAAACTTGCAAAGGAATCAAAACCTATAGTAGGTTACTTCTTGTGAACACCGAAATTTAGTACGAATAGACGTCTTTTAGCACAGCTTAAGTAAAATTAAATTCATTTATTTCGGACAACACAAAAATTGCGAGAAGCATACATAACATCGTTATTGTAATATTTATATACATAATAATGGTTTGGAACCCTTCTAGTCTGACTCGCACTTGGACAGTTCTTTTCTCAAAAAATTCAGAGATTCATTTTAAGGCACAAGCAGGAGGTACACTAGCGCCACCACTTATTTTATCACTAGCGACCCGCCCCGGCTTCGAACGTTTATTATACGTATAAACCTTCCTCTTGAATCACTCTATCTATTTAAAAAACCGCATCAAAATCCGTTGCGTAGTTTTAAAGATTTAAGCATTCAAAGGGACATGGGATATAGGGACATAAGGATAGAAAAGGCGTCTTTGTTTTATACTATGTGATAGTAATATAATAACGTTAAAAAGGGATTTCCAAAATTCATACGTTAAGTTTGTTACTTACATAAACTTTTTGTTAATGCATCTGGTAGTGATATTATTTTAAAATAAAAACATAAAATGTAGTCGAATTGAGAACCTCCTTCTTTTTTGAAGTACCTACGTTGTCCATTTTATTCTCAAGTAAGATTTACGCAGGCGGGTTCGATTCCCGTCTCGGGACAAATGTATCTTCAATCTGCAGAAATTTTATAAATATTTCTGTACATATTACGCTACTTAATCAAAATTAAGTAAATATTATAAGTTATCTAGTAACCAAAACACAAGCTCTGCTTAGCTAGGTGCTACATGAGAGAACAAGAGGAACAAGCACAAGGGAACTCTCTGGCTCTACAAGAAATCCAGTATGCGCGGGAACAAGCGAGGGAGACTGCTATACAGGAGTGGGCTGAAGAACTGGATTCCGCTCAATATGGCCGGTGGACAACTGACGCCTTACGTCCCGTTCTGGGGGAATGGTTGCACCGGGAACATGGTGCTCTTACGTTCCGATTGGTGCAAATACTAACTGGACATGGATGTTTTGGGCGGTACCTACACCGCGTTGCGAAAAGAGAGGCAACTCCTGCATGTCACCACTGCAGCGCCCCCGAGGATACAGCACAACATACCATTGAGGAGTGTAGTGCTTGGTCGACACAGCGTCAGGCGCTGAAAAGTGTAGTTGGTCAGGACCTCTCACTGCCGAGTTTGGTAAATGCCATGCTTGACAGTGACAGGGCTTGGGAAGCTATGGTTTCCTTCTGTGAAGATGTCGTCTCCCAGAAGGAAGCAGCCGAGCGAATCAGAGAGGAAAATCCTCAAGCTGAGCCGATCCGACGGCGGAGAACTGGAAGAAGACGACGGCAATTCCATCGTCTTCTTCCGCTCGATGGAGACCAGCTGAGTGATGGTACGAGGAGAACCAACTCAGCATTGCACAGGTCTCCTACGAGGAGGGACGCCCTAAATACCCCAGAACATGCCTTGGCCCTAGAAGGGACAACAAGAAGGATCCGTCCAAGACGGATGATCATCGACAGGGTAGCGGTCGAATCCGACCGGGAACCCGTAACCCTGTCAAGTGCTAGTGCGCCGTCAAACGAATCGTCTGGTGACGAGTGGTTTGACGACGCTCTGGCGCTACGGTGAAAGAGGGAACATCGATGGGTTTTTAGTTGGTATACCACTGACAGCTCAGTGGAGAGCCCAACATGCCCCTCTAGCACTCCTCAGGCTAGAGGAAATGCGTAAGCTGCATTTTCCCATCGGAAAAAAAAAAAAAAAAAAAAAAAGGTGCTACATGATGCTATGAGGATTGTCCAGCATTATTAATTTAAATATTTTTTCATTTAGAATAGATATTGCTGTAGGGATTATTTTGTGTAGGTTTTGTATGCTATAAGTCCAGCTTACAAGGCAGGCTTATAAGCCAAGACATGAAACAGATCTACTCTTTAAATGGCGTGGAGTAAGCAGTCACTGGACTCGGTTTTAGTACGAGTACGTATCAGTAACTCAATTTACGTCTATGTTAATGTTCAAAGAAAATTACATTCAAGTAATAGAAACAAATTAAAACGAGAATTTATTCTCGTTACCATACACCTTTATAAATGATGCCCCAGCAAGAAGACTTTTTATAAAATTCAGTTCATCAAATTCAGTTTCATTTATAAAGGTGTATGTTTAAAATCCTGTATTAAAAATCCTTTCCTATCCTTACTAATATTATAAATGCGAAAGAATGTATGTATGGATGTTAGTTAGGTCAAAAGATGGAAGCGAAGGGGAAATCAATTATCACTTTATTTCTTATATTATTTTGATAATTATGTAGGTATAACTATAGTTTAAAATTTGACTTGTCTAAGTGCTTATTTTGTAGGCCTAAAGAGATACTATTTTGACGGCCAATGTGGCGCGGTGGGCGAAGGTCCGCCTGCGACGCAGCGAGGTTGCGGGTTCGATTCCCGCCTCGGAACAAATTTTTGTACGATCTGCAGAAATTTGTTCAGTTGGTCTGGGTGTATTCTATGTATAATAAAAAGTATCTATCTATATATATAATGTATTAAATATATATCACTTATCTAGTACCCATAGCACAAGATTTCAGTAGCTTACTTTTGGGCTAGATGATGCTGTGTGGATTGTCCAGCATACTTATACTTATACTAAGATATTGATTTACTTGATTTTCTCGAGTTCTTCTTTCACACAAAATTTTGGATAGACGTAAATCTAGCCCTGGAATAACACATAGGCTAGTTATCATCCCATAAATCAGGTCCCATGGGATAGTCATAGCCTTGAGACCATTCCGTAGAGACAACGCGTGTGAAGCCGCGGGCTGATGCTAGTCACTACATAGTATAAAACATAGTCGCTTTCTCTATCCCTATGTCCCTGTATCCCTTTGTATGCTTAAATCTTTAAAACTAAATCACCGAATAAAAATTCGTTGCGTGTAGTTTTAAAGATTTAAGCATTCAAAGGGATATAGGCACATAGGGACAGAGAAAGCGACTTTGTTTTATACTATTTATGTGTAGATTTGCGTCATTTGAAATGATTAAGTATTTTAGTCCATGTGCATCTATGCTCGTCCAACATATTAATTCTGCCACTCATATCGCCAGGGGAGAGCGGGGGATTATAACCCAGGTTCAAGGGTTGTTTATTATGACGTAGTAATGCCGCGTGTCGTTGCCATAAAGGATATATTTCAGTGTAGGTTAGACCACGGTGAGACCCATTTTATATAAGGTGTTACGGATCGATTGATCATTAAACTAATTTCAGAAAACGAACTTCAAATTACGGCCGAGTTACAAATTTCTAGTTTTGTCTATCGGTAGTTGAAACTTAGCATTTCATGTCTAAAATGGCGAGCGATTTGTCTGAAGTTATCTATTTTAGTGCCTAAATTACTTAGTTTGTCCATTATTTTGTGGAATAACAGTGATTAATGACTTTAGTTACCAAGGGAGGTGAAGTGTATTTTTTACTCTACCAAAGTCAGTTATTTTTGGGTTCAAATACCAGTCCAGTCCAGGTAATTATTTAATTCAAATGCAACTACTTTTTTGCGAATTTACCAAGAAATGGATAAATAGTAGGTATGATACACGAGTTCATAATTCAACAGTAAAATGAATTTTCCCAATTAAAATCAGTCAGATTAATTCCAATTACGGAGAATTTATTATGCGAGTTCTTTCATATGAAACCGTAAAATACCAACATTATTTTTAATTTAAAAATTTGCGAGGCGCCATTTTCTTTTATAAAACATTGGACACGAAATACAAGCTTCCCTGGGTATCAATAATGAAAACTGAAGCACTACACTATGCTACACAGTAGAGCTTCGAATCTTATCAACGTGACCAAGTTGAAAGCGATCCATTTCATTTTTTTTATAAAATATTTGCGTCCCGCGGCTTCGGCTTAATTTTTTCTTCTTCACCCACGTTCAAATTGATAAAAGCAGTCCATCCAAACTCTCGCATATATAATACTAGCTATGACCGTGACTTCGTTCGCGAGGAGTTTGAACGTAAAGCTTACGTATTTCCATAAAAACTTTCCGTTTAGGTATTGTGAAAAATCATACAGTATTTCACAAAAACGCGAACTCTGTATATAAATCTGTTCGGAGCTTTTTTACAAAACAACAAAACCAACAGGTAGGATCACTAACATTTCGCCCTTATTCTAAAAAAAACACTGATTGTACTAAATAATCTAAACAATTACATATCTGAGCGTCTGGTCGATACGACGCGTGACCCGAGAGCTGGTGAGTATCTGGCTCAGCGCATCAGCATTGCCATACAGCGTGCAGCTAGTGTATTGGGGACGCTTCCGACTGGTATTGACATGGATCAATTGAGCTACCTCTAGACGGTTTGCAACCGTCTGCAGTTAGTTCAATGGTTTCAATTGTATACTGGGTTAAAAGTATTATTATTACCTTTTCGAGGTTTATCATTAATAAACCTCGAAAAGGTGACATGGGTAAATCAAGACTAACAACTTTTGTTCTACGATTTTTTCTTATTCAATGATTTTTTTCCTATACACAAAAATTTTTAAGCAAATTTTCAGTTCTAATTTTCTCTCGGCAGTAGCGAATGAAACATAGGTGGGTATGTAGGTCTTTACAAGACAGAGCTAACAATTGATAGAAATTCCCGCCAAAACTAAAAAATGAAAACTGGAGACGTTTTGACAAAAGTCACAGAAAAAAAGTTGTCAGTCTTGATTGCCCCGAGTCGCCTTTAAGAAGAGGTTAATCATTTAAATACCCATAACCCTGTTAAACACTGGTTTTAATTTTTATCTGTTCCTTGATTGTAATTTTTAGGGAAACTTCTAGAAAGTTAAAACGGCCTCAGTTGACTAAAGACCCGATATTTTACCGCGAATGCTTCTCGCTTGCCCCAGCGATTCTTGAAACGCAAATGCTTTCGAAGTTCTCCATCGATTTCTGATATTAATTTTCGAAAAACTTTATCACTTTAAAGTTCCTTATTTATTTTTTGAACGAAACACTTTTGTGAAGTTGATAATTGAGAATCTTATGAGCCGGAGCAGTTGTTTTTGTTTTACTTTGATAAATTCGACGAATCGGAAAACGGAATAATAACCTTATAGGTACTTATTATAAAGTTCGTTGTGAAACCAGGCCCCTATGTGTTGTTGCAAGTTTCTTATTTAGGTGACGACCTCAGTGGCCCGGCGGGTGTCGGTCCTGCTGCAATTCCATAGTTTGCTGGTTCGGTTCCCGCCTCGGTACAAACTTTTGTACTATCTGCGGATATTTATTCCGAATAAACCGGTCAGGGTGCTTTCTATGTATCTAATGATTAACCTGTTAAAGGCGACTTGGGTGAATCAAGTATAACAACTTTTGTTCTATGACTTTACCCTATGTCTATCTTAGTAATTTATTTTAATAATTAATACTTTTGATAAAGGTCATCACAAACTTTTCAAATCTTGGGGCTAATGTGTAAATTATTCAGTATTAAACTTATGATAATTATTGATAATATATATTTTTGATAAAGGTCCTACATCATAAACTTTTCAAATCTTGGGGCTAATGTAGGTATACATTTGCCAGCATTAATTATATTAAATTATTTAATGTTGCAGACAGCAGAATATTATTTCTTAACGTGTTCTGTTATATTTCTCTGTACAGTAAAAACTATCTATATACCTCTAGTATATTGTATTAAGTATTACAGCCATCTAGTACCAAACCAACCAATAATACAAGCTCTGCTTATCTTGGGGATAAGTGATGCTGTGTGAATTGTCCAGCATTATTTATTTATCTCACGGGAATCAAACCAACTCATTCACTTTCTGTAGTGAATACTACAAAAGCGTACTTAAACTGGAGTCAACACTCTGCAACGCTCTCAAAATAAAACTATCTCTCCAAAATAAAACCGTCGCGATGAGATACGAACTTCCCTGGGTGTACAAACTCATGGCAAGACTCGAGAACGAGACTTTCTGACTTTTGTATAAAAGTTTGATATGTAGTTTCCATTTAGATAAATAACAAGTACAATAATCTAACGTTAAAATTCAACAACGGACGAGAGTTAAATGAAACACTTGACTTGACGATGAATCATACTAATGTTACAAATGCAATTTTATAACTAGCCCTGGAATTATACATAGGCAACTTTTCATCCATTACACGCGGGTGAAGCAGCGTAGCTAGTAAGAATTAAATATCTCTATACAATTACTATGGGTGATTTAAAAAAAAAAGTTTATGATAGGTTTAACAAACTATAAGTGTGAATTTTGGAAATACCTTTGTTTAACGGAATTATGATAAACTAGCTGGTGCCCGCGACTTCGTCTGCGCATGATTAGTATTTCGAGTACTCGCGATTTTACTTGCGTAATTCCCTTTCCCGTGGGATTTTCGGGATAAAATAAAGCCTATGTGTTATTCCAGCTCATAATCTATGTCTGTGCCAAATTTCATCCAGATTCGTTCAGCAGTTTTTGCGTAAAAGAGTAACAAACATCCATCCATCCATCAATCTATTTTTTAAAACCCGTATAGCCCAGGGGAACCAAACTGAATTCCGGGATAAAATGTATCCCATGTCCAATCGTCCCGAGTTCCATTCGAATTCATTCACTTCCGTCGTGATTCGTAGTTAAATAATTTTTCTTTCACCCTCTCTCCCAGGGGAACCTTACCGAATTCCGGTATAAAAAATATCCCATGTCCTTCCTTGTAGTATGAACTCAAATCGTCCCGAGTTTCATTCCAACTCATTCAGCAGTTTCAGCGTAATGCGCGGTAAAGGAATTTTACTTTCATACCCTCTCCCATGAGAACCTTACTGAATTCCGGGATAATAAGTATCCTATGTCCTTCCTCGTAGTATGACCAATAATCATGCCGAGTTTCATTTAAATCCATCAAGTAGTTTCGGCGTGATGCGCGTTTACGATACAGACAGACAGACAGACAGACAGACAGACATGAATGAAAAAAATGTCAGTTTTGGCTTGAGTATCTATAATAGAGTGCCCTCCAAAAAAAAATTTCAAAATATCTTCAATGTACAGAATTGGACCTGTTACAGTTTTATTATAAGTATAGATAAGTGGTGGCACTACTTTACCTCCTGTTTGCGCCTAAAGAGTTATTGTTTAAGAGTGTGCCTGGTAAACCTAAGTCGCGCCGCGAGTGTGTATAATACCTACTTCAGTGGGAATCTGTGCGTTTTTCCTTCAGAGAGCTAAGCTAAGACGATTATGAGCGGGGTTATGTTGACTTTATCGCAAACTGCTGAGTCCTTTTTCATTTTTAATTGTTAGTTCTGCAGACTTCTGTTGAGTTAAAGAAACATGACTCTTTGATTTTAATCGACCTTTTCTGAGTTGAGTTCCTTTTGAGTGTGATTTTAAATGTCATCATCATCACCCATTATTATTAGGTACTACGTTTACCTGTGCTAGTCTAAACTCCAGTCACATACGTATATCAAATTAAATATTTTCTCTTTATATCTCTTTATCAACAAAGAAAATAACAACCTAGAATTAGAAACATATGAAAACTTTTATTTACAATTAAAACTATTGAGCCAATTGCGGACGGTTGCTAACAGTGTAGAGGTAGCTCACTTGATCCATATCAATACCAATCGGAAGCGTTCTTAAGATGAAAAATAATAAATTTATTTTACATTTATCTAAGATAAATATGGTTGAACTGAAAATTAATGTGTGAGATTATTAAAGTCATGATGAGTTCCTTTTCTCTGAACTTTGGCTCTGGCGGCCAACGTCAAGGCACGATGTTGAGCTAAAATTCTATTATTATATATCTTGGGATTTATCTGCGAAATTTATAGTAGCAACCTTGAGTTATATTAGATCGAATAGGTGAAGCACGGAACTTGAGTCTATAATGAAAATTCTTTATTCTACTTACACTTAAAAATAATTCATAAAATTATGTTGTTTTCGGGTATTTTCTTCTAAGGTTTCGCTACTTACGTTCTAAGTAATTTAGAAATAGTAGCCTTTTCAACCCCATCCATTGAATAGTTTTGGCGTGAATATATAACAAACATCCGTTCAATATATATATTCTTTATGAAGGTGCGCAGTTATACAACAGCTTACCCGATAACATTAAGAACTGTTTGTCTATGTATATTTTTAAGAAAAGACTAAAACAATATATTTATGATAAGATTTATTAAGTTAGGGTAACGGTACTAACTATTTATTTTAAAACTTACTGCTACAATTAGAAAATTAAGTAATTTAGAAAATTGAATTAAGATACTAAGTAAGATTATTGTATGTACTCATGTAAGTGAACTCTGTTCTTTTTGAGTAAATAAATTTCTTTAAACTGACATCCATTCAATAGTTTTGCCGGGAAGAGATAGCAAACATTCATCCATCCAAACTTTCGCATTTATAAATTAGTGTAATCACCACTTAGTGTGCAAAAGCTAGAACTATCCACTAAACCTTTTATCGACTTCGGTACATCCAGTAATCTACTAACTAGAAAATACAGAGTAAGTAACTGGAAAATACTATTTACCCGACTAGAAATATACTTAGAACTGTTATTTTGCGCGAATGCTCTTTGCCTGTGCTTAGCTAAAGCTGTATTACGTTTTTATTTGCTCTAAGCACTGAACTGTCTTTAAGGCTTTAAGAGAATACATAAAGGGAATGAGTGAATGAAGTTTACTTAAGAACATGTATGTATACTTATACTAAAGGCTCATTCTCAGTAGGTTTGACGACTGATGTGGCGCGGTGGGCGAAGGTCCGCCTGCGACGCAGGAGTATGCGGGGTCGATTCCCGCCCTAGAACAAACGTTTGTATGACCTGCAATTATTTTTTTCCTGGGTTCTATTCTATGTATAATAAAAAATATCTATGTAGGTAATTTATTGTATTAAGTATATGATTATATAGTGCTCTCATAACACAAGCTTTGCTTAGCTAGTTCATAGTTCTTTATTAATAACTAATATGTTTACAAGTACTTAGTTCATTAGGGGAGGCCTATGTCCAGTAGTGAACTAATATGGGCTTATGATGATGATGATGTTACAAGTAAAAATCATTATAAATTAAAATTATTACATAAAGTAACTACATGCACATATTCATATTCCGTAATAAGTAGGTACAACCATTGAAATGAATTTTAATAGTCTGAACTCAAATAACTTATTTCTACTTAAAATTACTGAGAATAACTTCTACTTAATTAAAACAGATTTGGGCGACCAAAGTCACCGTTCTCAAGCGAGAGAGGTGACAAACATATTTTTTTTATCTTTTGTCCTGCTCAAAATGATCAAATCATCATTATAACTCGTTCAGAACTTGAACGAACAATCCAAAGCGCATAATTCGAGAGTTTCATTAAGGGCCGGTCGTATTTTATCATTTCCTTAGCGGTGGAGAAACAATCAAGAGAAATGTCATAAACATGGCCGATGGCCGGACCAAGTCAGCCGTTAAGGCAGCCACTACCGGTAATGTGATATCACTTCTCTTTTACAATCAATGTTTTACAATCGATCAAATCAAAAGTGCATTAATTTTTAATAAGTCTTCGTAAATTGTAAAGGTCGTTCCCGTAATAGGTTCGCACTTTATCACGTTAGGATAGTTTATAAAAGAGATTTACTAATTCAAAGAAACTAAACGAGGTAGCCGCATCTTGTTCGCTTATTTAGTTCGGCTAAATGCGGTAGCCGCAGCCACTTAAACAAAAGAATCGAAGTCCAAAGTCCATCATGAAGGAAGATTCCGTTAAGTATAGCGTTTGTTTGGTAGTAAGTATTTAGTTGTTAGAAGGCTTGTAAGCTCCAATGCCATCTGCATTGTATCCAGGTTGACCACTTGACAGAAATTCTAGTTTACATAATTATTTTTTGTCATGACGGAACGCGGTTTCGAAAGTTATCTGAGAAGTGAGACTTTGAGATATCCAATGACTACAGCTGCTGTTGTACCTGCATTGGAACAAATTATGTTGTGTGTGAAAGTTATTAAACTTTGAATTTGTATTGGTTTAGTTATAGACAGATATATTTTTAACGTAGCAGCACTTTCACAGGAAGAATCTTGTTGAAATGTTTGTTCGCAGAAAACTACTACTCGCCGCAAATTGAACTCAAATCAAGGATGGAGGTGTAATGCAAGCTATGTTTTCGGAAATATAAAAATCTCGAAAAAAGCAAGCCAAGCAGTTCAATTTTCTAAAGTTTTTCAACTAAAGACTTGAGTTGATCTAACTGCAGTCAATTAATTATCAAGCCGTACGTGGCCACTTTTGGTATTTGATTTGTCATTGTCGCTGAACTTTTTCGCGCATTAACATGAATAGGATTTGAATAAGACGGCTTTTCCTGTAGTCCTTGTAAGTTGAATCTAGATCTGACTTGTTGTTTTTGTATTAACCATAATAATGTGTGTAATCTGAAGTCAATATTTTTGAATTCGTTTTTGTAATGAATCAAACTATTTATACTCTATAACTTTAAATACCTACTATGATTTCTTACAACGAAAGTTCTCACACGTGATCATGACGCCTAAAACTGTGCCGAAATATAGAAAAACTCAAAACAAATCAATCCATGGTAAATATGCCATGTTAAATGACTTTACTATTTATACTCTAACTAGATGTAAGTCTTTGCAGAAAGGGTTGTGATCACTACATAGTATATAATAAAGTCGCTTTCTCTATCCCTATGTCCCTTTGTATACTTCAATTTTTAAAACTACATACGGATTCTGATACTGTTTTTTTAATAGATGGTCATTCAAGAGGAAAGTTTATACGTATAATAAAACCGTGCGAAGCCGGGGCAGGTCGCTAGTAATAAATAAAGTTAAAATCTACTGTTTAAATATTGACTGCCTGTATAGTGGTAAACAACCTCAAGGATGAAGTTCTGTTTACCGTCATCCAAGAGCGGGTACGTTCCCGATCTACGCCATAACTGTAAAATTTAATGGCATAACACTTTAGTTGAAACGCTGTTTTATCTCTGTTATTTCGCACTTACGAAGCGTACTAGAAGCTTTTAAAATTGCATTGCTACTGTTTTAGATTTCGCTAGATTTATTGTTTCTATGTGTTAACACATAGTTTTACACATGCTAGTGGTTTCTATTTCGCCTCTTCCACTAGTGGACAAAAACTGAGGCGAACTGAAAATCAATTATCACTTTATTTCTTATATTATTTTGATTATTATGTATAGTTCGCGTCATGTAAGAAGAACGCTGGCGGTAAAGCTGCGCAGAAGGCGATTTTTGGGTCTATTTGGAGGTAGGCGGTGGGGCGCGGGGTGGAAGGGTCATGCGCCGCATGCTTGCCGGTGCGCTATTGGTTCGTCAGTTGACATTTGCTGTCACACGTCACGTTTCTTGTCAAAATACCATCGCGCACAAAAGTTTACGAAATGGTTTTACATTTTAATGGTTTTTGGAAATTATGCACAAAGGTAAAGGAAATAGAGGTGGAGACCGATTACTGTAAAAACGATCATTTGGTAGATATGATTACAGAAACATTTATTATTCGTGTAAAGGATGATGATTCTGACTCAAATAATGATGAAAGCTCAAGTGACGACAGCGACGATGATGAAATAGCCACCTCCAGTATCAATCCCTCGTCCTCATCTGGTTTTCACGTCACCCAAGACGACTTAATGGATGGAGTTGCTACATTACATTATTTTTTTGTAATTAGATTAAACATTCTAAACTGAATCGAACTTGTTTTTAATTTTATCTAATATTATTTTCTAATAACCAGCAGCAAGCCGCGAGTGAAATATAAGTTAAAAATAGGCACAGCAAATTGGCATAGTACTATCGTACGCGAGTGTACCCATGCGCGAACATACCCCTTCTACTTTCTTCCAGCGCTCTTTTTACGTGACGCGACCTATACTTACCTATAGTATTAAATTTGACTTGTCTAAGTGCTTATTTTGTAAGCCTAAAGAAATAAAGATATTGATTATTTGATTATTTAAGAATAGTTTTATAATGTACTAGCATCTGTCCGCGGCTACGCACGCTTTATAGAAATAAAATTATGTATTATAGGAAACTTGTTTCCACGTAATAGAAACGTTTCAACTCTATTTCTATCCCATGGGAACTGATATGTGATAAAAAGTAGCTCATGTTTTATTCTAGGCCTAGAACTAGGTCTATTCAAAATTTCAGCATCACTAGTTTGTGCGTGAACAAGGATCAAACATCCATTCGTGGGACAATAATTTCGTTGAAATTTAATACTATCACACTTAATATTCCATTTAATTATTAATAATAATAAAAATGTTTATTTACAGAAAGGTTTACAATGTTCGTACTAATCTAATTATTAATAGTAATACACTAATACACTTACACATTTTGACTGATCACTATCTAGCACAAACAATTATCTAGCTCTGATCTGTAACTTCCCAATAAAGTAGCTTATTCTAGTTCTGTTATTAATATGAAATAAATAAAATTGTTTGAAATGATGTAAGAATTTAATTATTTCGAAGAAAAGATTCCGAGACAGAAATGTTGGTTGCATTTTACGATACTGCAAATCAAAACGAAGTTGGTTGCATTTTATGCAGATTTACCTCAAAGTCGAGTTTAGCGGAGTTTATCGGATAACGAGATCCGCTGTCGTTTTTATACTGTGGAAAGTTTTTTACCTTGATTATGTAAACCCGATAGAAGCTTTAAACACCAAAGTTATTTTATCCTCATAAAGGATTATGTTTTGTAACATAATCCTTTATGAGGATATTGATTAGATTTATTGATTATTATTTAATTTTATTGGATTAAGTATTTCAATCATCTAATACTATGACACACTGTGCTATGTTATGTATTGTAATCATAATGTAATGTAATCATCAGTATTTACTTAATACAATACATTTCATAGATAAATATCCTAATGATATAGCCACAGTATAGCCATGGGCTAAATATTTGCATTGTATTTTAGTCATCTAGAATCCATAACACAAGCTCTGCTTAGCTTTGGGCTAATAAATAAATAAAATAAATAAATAAATAATGCTGGACAATCCACACAGCACCATCTAGCCCCAAAGTAAGCTACTCAAAGCTTGTGTTATGGGTACTAGATAACTGATATATTTAATACATTATATACATAGATAGATATTTTTTTATTATACATATTAAACACCCAGACCAACGAAACAAATGATGCTGTATACCTGTATTATTTATTTGTATGTAGAATCCGTACAAAATATGTTAATCTGTAGTTTGTACTTTTTAAGAGTGAGTAAATAGAAGACAGATGTACGTTTCAAATACAAGAAAAATAATTTTAAAATGGTTTTCCCCTTATCCAGCAAAAACGCATCGTAAAACTAAAATCTGTATTTCACCTGCCTACCCCTAAACGTCGGGAATAATCGGCAATGGAATCGATTACGGCAATCGCCGTAACGGGCGTTTATTCCAGCTATCCGCCGATTTTTACGCCGTGTCGGGCCCTGTGGAACTCCGCCGTTTTTATTCGGAATGCCGATACGGTATTCAAATAGCAGAACAGATTTGCGTGGGTATTTTTACGGGAGTAACGTGGATAGATTATTGCTACTGCTATTTGGCGTGTGAACTAACTAAAAACGATTCTTTGAAGCTTTTTTTGCTAAGTGAAAGAAAGCCGATATAATTTCCTATTAAACATTCCTAATCTCTTATTTCTATAAATAAAAGATTGAAGCGAAGGGAAAATCAAATTTTTTCGAAATTCGACGACCGATGTGGCGCGGTGGGCGAAGGTCCGCAGGAAGGTTTGATTCCCGCCTCGGAACAAATTTGTGCACGATCTGCAGAAATTTGTTTCGTTGGTCTGGGTGTTTAATATGTATAATAAAAATATCTATCTATGTAGTATATTGTATTAAGTATATCAGTCATCTAGTACCCATAACACAAGCTCTGCTTAGCTTGGGGCTAGATGATGCTGTGTGGACTGTCCGTAATTATTATTTATTATTATTAATTTGACTTGTCTGTGCATATCTAGTAAGCCTTAAGAAATAAATTTATTGTTTTCTTGTTTCTAATTACAGCCAAAAATTCGAATTTTTAAATTGATATCCTTAGTTTTGTATGCTTAATCATGTTTGGAAAAGAAACTAAAGCTTGATTGAATTTGATTATTTACTCTCCCTTTTTGAACTAGAATAGAAATATAAACATTTATTTGCTACTCAGGTACCTACTTACTTTATTTGAAGAAACAGTAAATCAACATCTTTATTTCTTTAGGCTTACAAAATAAGCACTTAGACAAGTCAAATATATTACTATAGGTATATAATTATCAAAATAATATAAGAATAAATAATAAATAAATATAATAAATAATAAATAATTCTGGACAGTCCACACAGCATCATCTAGCCCCAAGCTAAGCAGAGCTTGTGTTATGGGTACTAGATGACTGATATACTTAATACAATATACTACTTATATAGATATTTTTTATTATACATATTAAACACCCAGACCAACGAAACAAATTTCTGCAGATCGTGCACAAATTTGTTCCGAGGCGGGAATCGAACCCGCAACCTCCTGCGTCGCAGGCGGACCTTCGCCCACCGCGCCACATCGGTCGTGAAATAGAAATAAAGTGATAATTGATTTTCAGTTCGCAAATAGAAAATGAACCTACACAATTTATTTTAACTAGGTTCTATTTCATGGTCTGTGCGGGTAGAATACAAGTTAGATCGCAGAGTTTCACAGTTCCCCAGCCCAATACTTCCAAAAGCATTCACATAGAGCGAGAGTATAGCTATTTTGCCACTTTAGTTAAGGCGCTAACTTGACGTACACTAGCGCCGCCCCTTTTATCACTAGCTGGTGCTTGTGACTTCGTCTGCGCAGGATTAGTAATCGAGTATACTTGCGTTTTACCAGCGTAATTCCCGTTTCCGTGGGAATTTTGGTATAAATCATAGCCTATGTGTTATTCCAGACAACAAACTATCTCTGTGTCAAATTTCAGCCAGATCTGTTCAGTAGTTTTTTCGTAGCAGCGCCTCATGATTTCACCCGAGTAGTTCCTGATCCCGTGATAATTCCGGAATAAAATATAGCCTATGTGTTATTCCATACTATAATCTATCTCTGTACCAAATATCATCCCGAACCTTTCAGTAGTTTTGCGTGAACGAGTTACAATCATCCATCCCTCCATCCATATATCCATCCACAGTTACAAACTTTCGCGTTTATAATTACACATAGGCTATATTTTATCCCGAAATTCCCGGAGGCGCTGCTAGTAATAAGATTAAATAAGCGGTGGCGCTAGTATACCTCCAGTTGGTGCCTTAAGTTGACATTTCATAGTTGCGTCATAGTTGTGTCTGTGGATTGTTTGCTACAGTTTGTGTCGGGTAAGTTACACCATACTTGTTTGTAAGTTGAGCTTTGCTAAGTTAGCAGAGCCAAGAATTGAAAGAAACGTTGGAAAGAAGAATTATACACTTAGATATTTCAAAATCAGTTTAAAGGTCTCATTGCGATGTATGTAATGCTTTTCACCAAAACATTATTGAGTGATAAAATCAACAATAAGACAACTAATATAATAGCTTATGCACAGAAGTGAAACACGAAAATAAAATGCAATAAACGTAATGAAAGGAATGTTCTCATTTCAAGACGAAAATTAATCAAGAAAGAAAATAAAATAAAACAAACTAGAAATCCATCTAACGTTTAAGAAATGAACAAATAATTTGTTAAAATTACTTCATAACTATAATATTACACATACAGTTTGTAAAATTTACATCGAATGAATAAATAAATCAAGCCGAAAGCTTGTACAGCGATAAATAAGATTTGGTTTTTGAGGTTTATAATTTTATAAACCTCAAATAGCAAGACTTATTCAACTAATTCCTTATATAACTTATTCCGGGGCGGGTCGCTAGTATTACTAGCGACCCGCCTCGGCTTCACACGGTTTTATTATACGTATAAACCTTCCTCTTAAATCACTCTATCTATTAAAAAACTGTATCAAAATCCGTTGCGTAGTTTTAAAGATTTAAGCATACATAGGGACAAAGAAAGCTACTTTGTTTTATACTATGTAGTGTTATGTATATATTATAGTTAAAAATCAAAGTGCTTTATTCCTTTACAGGACTCTTCGATAAAATACATAATATAAATAATTCAAAGTCGGAAATAAAGTGCTTACTTTGATTTTGGACAATTTAAAACTACATCATCATACCTTTCTTTCCTATTTTTAACCAACTTCGAAAAATAAGATGTTTAATTTAATACATATAATATAACATTACATAAACATCATTCAGATGCAGATCCAAGGAAGCTAACAAGCAACATTTCGCAAGAACAAATAGATAATCCAACCGAGCGTCTGAAGCGAGAAACAGCTGCAGCTATAAAATTAGTGTAACAAAGCATTCCAATTCAAATACTGATTTTCCAGGCTCTGCTTGAGCATTGGTCTGTAATTTAGCATTCCAAGGTCCGTTTATGAGCATAACCTCAAATAGTGCGAGTCAAATTTGATTGTTCTACTGTTGTTTCATGGTATTGTTTTAAAAGACGAATCTGTTATAATTACAGGCAAACTAAATTACTTTTTTTTCATTTACTGATTGTTATGACAGTACCTATTTAACTTATACAAAAGATCTATAAATATCATTAAAATGTCTTACAAAATATCTAAACTTACCTAAGTACCTAATAAAGAAATGTGTAAAAAAAATAAATGTTAATGCTCGAATCAGAATGCTACATTACAAGCAGCACGGCAAGGGACACTCCCTCTTTATTTCCATGAAATCGTCCAGCAATTATAAAGGCGCTTTTAAACAAAACTTAGCGACAATCTCTTTAATTTTGCACTAGCAGCCGGGGAAATGTAAATTGAGTCTTAAAAGTTTAAAAATAGTGCTCTTTTTGGTAAGTTTTAAGTCGCAGACTTGGAGAAAAACTTCGATGAAGCGACTGTGGAGAGTGTGGGAAGGAGTTAAGTTACAGAAGGTTTAATTTCAAAGGAATAGACAATATAAAACTCTCCTAGCTTCGTCAGCTGCGCAAAAATGACACGAATGGACAATATGCATTGGGCGCATTTTATATCCATTTCGCTATTTTTCTTCCAATGAGATAAATACAAAAATGCGTTTTTACGGGTCTGCGCAAGAACAAATCTTGCAAAATGCGATTTTTCTCACAAATTTACGTATTACATAAAGTCATAAAAGAGTTGTTTCTATTTTACCTAGGAAGATATTCATAGATGTTTACAATTAAAATCAAAATATTTCACGCTTGTAATTATCATCGGCCCTTAGTTTTGATTCCTTGAGGAATGGAAACGGCTCACAGCCATTACTTGTGGCGTCTTTTGCGGTAGGTCTTTGTCCAGCAGTGGATTTATATAGGCTATGTATTTAAAAAGTAGACCTGAGTATTAATATCAGAATTTCAAACTATCCGCTCAGATTTTGACAACTACGAGTGGAGAGGGATTTCCTTTACTATTATATCAGCCCTTCCTAACATTATTCTTCAAAAAAATATATTTATTAGCCCGCCCCAGTTCGTGTTTTAAACCGCAACATCCCGGTGGACCAAGTTCTAAGTCCCGGACCAACTGGCGTAGTGACGTGTAGTACGCGTACCGACTACACTACTGATCCTACCACAAATGTACACGATAGTCATTTATAACGGGATATTTACCACGGTTTCAGTTGCTTTAGTGTTCTAATAATTGGCACAGTTTCATGCGATATGTTAAGAAGAACTGTAGTCACTGCTACTTTGTATTGGCAGATAAATCAATATTCCTTCTACCCATACTCTATTTTTTCGACTTTTGCCACGAACGTTACCACATTTTTTCATACTTCATATATTTCCATCGTAGGTATTACAAATACATTATGAAATCATCGGAATAGTAATATTTATGTAGTATACATATTAGTTATAAGATTTTGCCACAATGACCAATCCTGGCGGTACGATCGCAGAGAAAGTTTTGAAAGTGTTTGCTCTCTTATAAAATAAAAATAAATAATCATTCGAGACAATTCACATAACATCATCTAGTCCCGGGTTCAGCAGAGCTTGTGTTATGGCTACTAAATATTTGGATTGGTATATTTATTACAATACATTACATACAAGTATGTATAAACCTTTGAAATTTCTAGATGTACCTTAAATCTACAGAATCTCAAACAATATGCGACAATTTCAACTCAGTTTTGTGCAAGCAAAGACACGGTTTAAATGTAGTTGAAGTTTGTTCAACAAATACAGTTTGAATAAGGTCGACGAGCGCTCCCTTGCCAATATTCCAACTTGTTCAAACATGACTCACTGTACCGTAGCTATACATAATATGAAGTTAACTTAAGTTTTCAGTGGCTCGCAAACAATTTTCGTAGATGTTAAGTGAATATAAGAAAAACAAAAGAAGTATCTTTTAAAAAAACATTACAGATAGAAAGAAAGAAAAGAAATACTTTACATGGTATGTGCAATACATTACATTACATGTATAGCGGGTCATTAAATAAAAATGTGTATCTAGTATTATGAAATACAATTAATAATTACTAGATACATACTACTGGACTACATATTTAAAAGTTGACGATGATGATGACGATGATGATGATTATATTATTAATAGCTGCACAATCCACACAGCACCATCTAGCCCCAAAGTAAGCTACTCAAAGCTTGTGTTTTGGGTAATCAAATAAATAATCAAATAATCAATATCTTTATTTCTTTAGGCTTACAAAATAAGCACTTAGACAAGTCAAATTTAATTCGCCTCAATTTTTTGTCCACTAGTGGAAGACGAAATAGAAACCACTAGCATGTGTAAAACTTATGTGTCTAATACATGTTTGCCTTATAAATAATTACATACTGTTGTCGATGTGGAACTGAGCGACATCTGGCCAAGCACTAACGTCATTGATGTAATCATTTATGGAGTAATATGCCTTCTTGATAAGATTTAGTTTTATGTACTGTTTAAATCTACGAATAGAAAGTTCAGTTGCTTCAGATGGAAGCTTATTATAGAAGCGCACACAATTACCCATAAATGATTTCCCCAGTTTTCGCAATCTAAATGAAGGAATGTGTAATTTGTTCTTGTTTCGTGTATTTCTATTGTGTACATCACAATTTTTCAAAAGGTTCAAAAGGTAGACTAGATACCTGATAATATATTTAATACATTATATACATACACAGATATATATATTTTATTATACAACCCAGACCAACGGAACAAATATCGCAAATATCTGCAGATCGCACACAAATTTGTTCCGAGGCGGGAATCGAACCCAACCTCCTGCGTCGTAGGCTTCGCTTCGATTATGTAATGCTTCAATTATGAATACTCTGCGAATTTTTCGCTGTTTTCTCGTGGTCCCAGGATTTTGTCCCATTAATGGGACCACAAGGGAGAACTGTTGCTCGTCGTCCCATTCCTATGCTCAGTAACATATTTATCCTCCTGTATATAGGTATTCTTCTTGCATAAATAAACTTTCTTTTTAAACACCTATTCAACCCCCATTGGAAAATAATTTAAAAATACTTGAATACTTAGTTGTACTTTTATTTTGCGTTTATTTTTTCCTGACAGATTTGGAATAAAATCGCACTGTGCATTGAAATGTTTCGAACAGAAGTTTTCATCCCTTTTAACCCAGTGATTGCATTTTGAAAAATGGTTTTGCTTAAAAAGGAAGTTTCTTCTTAAATTTAGATTTTAAAGTTTTAACATTTTCAACTTTTTCACGATGAATTGGCCAGGAACTTAACCTGACTGATTATTTTTACTTACTAAAGAACATAATAGACAAAAAAAAATTGCCTAAGAAACTCACCTAGTTTTGAAGCTCAAAAACTACATAATGTCTCATTCATTCTTACAAAAGCATAAGAAAGACTAAACTTTCTTCAGTTGTTATCCAAAATGACGCTGAATAGAGAGCAAAAATTCTAAATGAGCTCGAGTTATTTTACAATTCAAATATCTAACTCCAAGTTTAGGCTCTGGTTGGCTAAAGACGTTCACTTTCATAGGCTGAGCGACTAGTTTACGGAATTTGAAAATAAGTAAAACCGTGCAAGTGCGGGTAGACTCACATTAGTAGGGTTCCTTACCTTTAAGTCACTTAAATTTTAGCTGGATGGATGCATCTTAGCAATCAATAAAATAATATCCCTAAAATTTGACTTTGGCGGGTCTTGGTCCTTCGCTTAGGGCTTAGGGCGCGCTAACCAATTTCGCGAGTCGCTCCCAGCGAGCCCGGTGGCCCGGCCCCGGTACCGGGGTCGTTCTCAAAATTTGATTCAACGAGCCCGGTGGTGCCGACCCGGTCGCTTACCGGGCTCGTTGGCACAGATCATGGTTCATCGAGCCCGGTGTCTCATAAAGGAGTGGATAGCACGTACGACGTATTGAGTCGCTCCCAATGATCCCGACCCCGGCACCGCGCATGCGCATAAGCCCCGGTATTGTAAAACGGACAATGCACAGGTTTCAGAAACAAATGAGGAAAAAATCATTGCACTTACTAGCACAGCACAGCACAACACAACGCAACGAAACGCAACACGCAACGCAACACGCAACGCAACGAAACGCAACACGCAACACAACACGCAACACAACACGCAACGCAACACAACACGCAACACAACACGCAACACAACACGCAACGCAACAGGCAACGCAACACGCAACGCAACACGCAAAGCAACACGCAACGCAACACGCAACGCAACACGCAACGCAACACGCAAGGCAACGCAACACGCAACGCAACACGCAACACGCAACACGCAACAAGCAACACGCAACACGCAACACACACAACCTCGTTATACACAACCTCGTTATACACAACCTCGTTATACACAACCTCGTTATACACAACCTCGTTATACACAACCTCGTTAGATAATGCAAGTCTGAGATGAGTTATCGGTTATTATAAAAGCATCAACTTATTGTTTATGCTGCTTGGTGTTTTTTTGTGTGTTCGTAGGTTTTTCCTTAATATCCTTTATGATTTCACCTCGGTTTGACGGAGGTCGTATGTTTGAAGCCTCTAGTTTTACTAACTGGATGTCCGAACTAGGTTGTGACGTTCACTACATAACGCCTGAAATGCATCATTCAAATGGCCAGGCCGAACGTTATATTGTTCAAACATACGAAACGTTATGTAGTTCAAACATACGACCTCTGTCAAACCGAGGTGAAATCATAAAGGATATTAAGGAAAAACCTACGAACACACAAAAAAACACCAAGCAGCATAAACAATAAGTTGATGCTTTTATAATAACCGATAACTCATCTCAGACTTGCATTATCTAACGAGGTTGTGTATAACGAGGTTGTGTATAACGAGGTTGTGTATAACGAGGTTGTGCATAACGAGGTTGTGCATAACGAGGTTGTGTGTGTTGCGTGTTGCGTGTTGCTTGTTGCGTGTTGCGTGTTGCGTTGCGTGTTGCGTTGCGTGTTGCGTTGTGTGTTGCGTTGCGTGTTGCGTTGCGTGTTGCGTTGCGTGTTGCGTTGCGTGTTGCGCTGCGTGTTGCGTTGCGTGTTGCGTTGCGTGTTGCGTTGCGTTGCGTGTTGCGTTGCGTGTTGCGTTGCGTGTTGCGTTGCGTGTTGCTTTGCGTGTTGCGTTGCGTGTTGTGTTGCGTGTTGCGTTTCGTTGCGTTGCGTGTTGCGTTGCGTGTTGCGTTGCGTGTTGCGTTGCCTGTTGCGTTGCGTGTTGAGTTTCGTTGCGTTGTGTTGTGCTGTGCTGTGCTGTGCTGTGCTAGTAAGTGCAATGATTTTTTCCTCATTTGTTTCTGAAACCTGTGCATTGTCCGTTTTACAATACCGGGGCTTATGCGCATGCGCGGTGCCGGGGTCGGGATCATTGGGAGCGACTCAATACGTCGTACGTGCTATCCACTCCTTTATGAGACACCGGGCTCGATGAACCATGATCTGTGCCAACGAGCCCGGTAAGCGACCGGGTCGGCACCACCGGGCTCGTTGAATCAAATTTTGAGAACGACCCCGGTACCGGGGCCGGGCCACCGGGCTCGCTGGGAGCGACTCAATTTCGCCACGAAGTGAAGTAAATACTAAGTCGAAAATACTTGGGAATTTTCTCGGGCCGTTAGCTCTCAGAACAGCGGAAACATTGAAGCCGATATCGTACAATTTTGAGAATTTTTTTTTAAATAACCCAGAATGCCTCTCGCATTCAAGTTAACACTAAGTCGAAAATATATTTGGGAATTTTCTCGCGCCGTTAGCTCTAAGAGCAGGGGAAATATTGAAGCCGATATAGAAATAGAAATATAAAACATTTATATACATATCGAACAATTTCTATTTTTTTTTAATAACCCAGAATGCCTCTCGCGTTCGCATTCATTTTAAGAAATTAAATAATACACTATTATTACATAAACCTGCATCTAAACAATTTTCATAGCTTTCAGCATGCTTGCAGCATGTAAGTATGCCATATTTTGTATTACCACCTTGAAAAAGATGATCTTTGAAAAAAATAATATTTGAATAGTCCAACGCTTCGCTTATGAACAAAAATTTACCTAAACTCTGCCAACGAACTGACAAAAGTTTGTCTATGGCTCTACGCCGTAGCATCATAGGCTGCTACGAGCAGCGTAGACCTGCTACGAACTTCGTAGCACTACATTATAAGTTTTTGTTTGTAATGTTTTGATGAAATTGTTTTTGTTGTTTGCTTTATTGTTCCTCGAGCTAGATCTTCTGACTTTTTGTTCTGTTTGACTTAAGTTTGAGTTGAAGATATCTTCAATCTTTCAATGCAAATCTATCCTAATATTATTAAAGATATTAAAGGGGATAATTTATGTTGGTACCATCATAATCCCGAAATGAAAGAACGGTCCAATTTTGAAAAAAAAAAAAACATTTATAAGCTGTTAGATTCTGTGTTGTTTATCTGTGAGTAGCGCGTTTTATTTGTGAAAAATACTACGGAAAGAGGCTTAACGTTATTATTTTGTTTTTATCAAGAATTTCTAGGGATTTTTAGGAAATTATTTAATAAAAATAATTTTCCCCAAGTTCAAGAGTGTATGGACTACAGCCTACGCTCAAAAACAAAATACCAAAAATTGCCATAATAGTTATGTATTTCGTTTTCTTACAGTATGTATTATTAAAGTGTGATAAAAATGAACTAAATGAAATCTACCAGAAACACAAAAAATATACAAACAGACTAATATTTAACAGGAGTTCATGCAAAATCCCAAGTAAACCTGGAATTTTAAATTTACCGTTGTTAGTTATTTAATGATTAAAGATTTATTAAATCCAATTTATTGTTGACTCTAGGGATGAAAGGTCCGTGTTAAGATAATTGCTTCCCGGAATAAAGGGATATTTAGCTTTTTATAAGGTTTTAATTAACTGCTGTTTGAAATCCTTTGAGAGTTTGTTTTTCAATCTATTAAAATAATAAAGGTATTGGACTTAGCTTTTAAATAAAGTGAGTGAAATAAAAATATGGGTGTTTTATCTTATATAACTTCTCGGATATATACTCTACTCAAACTCGACTGAGGATGTTTCGAGCATTCCTTAAAAACAGACTTGAGTTCGGTACCTATTCATAATTTTAGAGGCGTTAATTTTTGCGAATGTATTGTATTAACACGTTCGCGCGAACAAGCCGCTTTCTTGGACTGCTTAGATTGACACGCAATTTTCCCATACAATAGTGAACGACTTCTTTACACGTTCTGTTGTTATTCCTCATGAAATTATACTATTACACGACAGAACGTGTTATGCCGTCTATCGTCTATAGACGATCCATCTAAAAAGCAAGTGTTTTTGGTGAAAATCAAGGTAGGTACCGACCAACAAACCTAAGGCCCATATTATGAATGCTTGTCTAGCCATAGACCAATGCTTGAGTATCGTTTATGCCATAGAAAAGCTTTACTCAAGCATAGATCGATGACTGAGCAGATTTCATATTACGAGCCTTAGTCACTCAGAAATAAAACAACCTATCTTGTTTTTGTTATTCTGTGTCTTTGGATTTGATTGTTGACTAGTGATTTTGCAACCGGTACGCCTACGCCTACTACAGTCTTAAATTCACAAAAAACACTTGTTGCCACGCAAAATGCGCGCGAAACATACGCGCGTCGCTCTCCTGTGACACAGCTAGACTGAGGTGTATGGGGGGATGCGACGTGTAATCACGTTGTGTCGCAGGAGCAACCCGTTAAGCTATTTTCAACTCTATGCTTAGGCTCATATTTGAACCGTCCCATCCCAAGTGACAGTAAACGCTTGCTATTTTGATATGATGTGACACAGAGAACGAAATTCCCATATTTGTATTGAAATCAAACGTGGCTACACGTTCTGACCATTAGCATCGGAACTAAAAAGGACGTGATATGACGTTGTGTCACCTCACATAATCACCGAAAGGACTTGAAATGACGTTGTGTCAGAGAACGTGTTAAGCATTATTATGAAACACTGGACGCGCACACATGGCGTCAAGCGTTTGCTTCATTAATTTAAAAATGAATTTAAGATATTTCTTTTTTATATAATTCATGCAATCTATGGCTGAAATATGTACTTATCTATTAAGCTGAAATAAACTGGTTAAATTGAATTGAATTGAATATCAGTCATCAAGTAACCATAATACAAGCTCTGCTTAGCTTGAGGCTAGATAAAGCTGTGTGGATTGTCCATTAAAAAAAAAACTGCCCCAGTTCTCCACTGCGACAAGTAAGATGTTATAGCTTCTCCAAGTAAGCAAACTTAAATCCTATTAGTTTTAATTAGCTTATAAGTTACTACTATGGGCCTTACCACAAAAAAAAGTTACGACTTAGACACGTGTTTAACAGTCGTTGAACATGTTTTTGTAGCGTGACTTTTGCTAAACAACTGTTAAACACGTGTCTAATTCGTGATTTTGTTTTTGTGGTAAGGCTGTATATGTTTTAGAAAATCTAATATATTAAGTATTATAATTATAATGACGGGATCCTTGGTTAATTATCTACACTTTGTTCAATTCTCAATTTCGTCTATTATTTTATCACAGTTCATCTTTTATCTTGTTTTAATGATGAAACAAGGTGGTTTTATCAAATTACAAGGCCAATGTTTTTCATATAATATGGATCGTAAGTTATTTGTTAAACAAAGATAAAAACTGTTTTTTCTGTCAATTACTAATACCAAAAGAATATCGGCCTTACCACAAAAAAATGTAACGACTTAGACACGTGTTTAACAGTTGTTTAACATGGTTTTGTAGTATGACTTTTGCTAAACAACTGTTAAAAACGTGTCTAAGTCGTGATTTTGTTTTTTGTGGTAGGCTGTATAGGTATGTCTAAAAAATATGTGTGTTAGTCATCGACACCTAATTGGCTCAGTGGGTTAAGAGTCTGCGTACGACGCAAGGGGTTGCGAGTTCGATCCTATCTCTTGATAATATTTATTCATACGGATTAATAGATATTTGTCAAGTGTGTTCTGGATGTTTTCTATGTATACAAAAACTATCTGTGTGATATAATTGCCTTTATTATTCTGTAAACTGATCACTCATACCACAAGCTTAGCTTAGGTCGGGGCTAGATATGTTGGACTGAGAGAATTATTTATTAATTTATCAACGATCCGCCCCGGCTTATAAATCTTCCTCTTGAATCACTATCTATACAAAAATTCGCATTCAAATACGTTGCGTAGTTTTAAAGATCTAAGCATATATAGGGTCAGGCAGCAGGAAGCAATTTTGTTTTATACTATGTAGTGATTTATATACCATCTAGTTATCCAGCTTTATCTAAAATTATTATTATCATCGATTTCACACCACTAACATCCGTCCTGACATCTAATATATCGCATAACATTTCTGAAAGTGGTCACGATTGAGTATTGGTCAAGGGCCATTCATACTTTGTCAAACGGCCCATAGATGCGCAAGATAGCTGGAACATGTTATAAAAAGGTGGACAGGTTTTATTTGGAATATTGGTAACGTTTTTATGTTTCATTTCATGTTCTTAAGGCTGTGTCCCCAGTAGGCAAACGGTGAGCAGCCGACTGAGTTTGCGGCGTATCGGTTCAGTACGCACTTCCATGTATTTTAAATTGAGTGTTCACAGTTTGCTAGTTTGCGCTAACTGTACGCAGTTTTCACGTAGTTTGCATCGATACGTGCGCCAACTGTCTCAGTTAGCGGCCGACTCGTAGGTTCCAATGCTTGCGATACGCACGCAAACTGATCTGAGTTTGTAGCTGTTCGCCACAAATTTGCGGCTCACTCAGTCGGCCGCTCACAGTTTGCCTACTGGGGACACAGCCTAATTCTAGTATATAAAATTGAAACCATTGAGCTACCTGCAGAAGGTTGCAAATAGTCTAAAGGTAGCTCAATTGATCCATGTCAATACCAGTCGGAAACGTCCCAAAGAAACTGGCATTACCATGCTGTAACACAAATAATGAAGAAAAAAAATTTTGATTGTAATTTTATTTATTAATTAAGTCATTTAGTTAATCATTAATAGGTACATCACAAATTGATTCATAAACTTATTCCTCGAAAAATATTTCTTATTTCTTTTATACTATGTAGTAACCAAAATGATGAGCGTTATATTACATCTTTTGTGTTCCAGCCGTCTTAACAGCACTATCGTGTAATAAATACGGTGTGAAGTATATGGGAGGGATCGACATGGCCTATATTAAAAGAATATGAGTATTATTTTATTTTTATGAGGAAAAGAGTGCGATGTTCAAGAGGTTAAGTTGCGTAATGCGACTTTGGGAATAATAAATGTTCTGTTTATTTGATTTTATATGGTTTTGCTTACAAAAAGGCAAAACAAATAAAATAATTCTTTTTTCTGTGATTACAATGAGCTTACAAAAAGTCAAAACAAATAAAATATTTCTATTTTCTGTGATTACAATGTACTCTATTGCTGAGATCCTCATTTAAGTAAGAAAAGTACAGTAAAAAAAGTAGGTAAATTTTAGAAGATAAACAATAATACACTTTAAAATTATTGACATGGATCAATTGAGCAACCTTAACTGTTTGCGACCGTCGTCTGCTGCAGTTACCTCAATAGTTTAATTTTTTTATACTAGTTTTAGTTTTTTCTATTCCTTGATTGTTGTTTTGGTTGTTAATAAAGATCGTATGCTTTAATACCAATTCTTTCGAAAATTAATTGAATAATATAGATTTCTACCTAAGAATACAAAATTCCTTTATTTGCCACACGTCCTAAAAGGAAAACCCATGCAAAATTTTAGCATTATCGTAGCTTTTGTACCTAGTTACAGAAATCTCTTGATGAGTCACCAAGTTTGCTCTTTTATAATTATACTAGCGACCCGCCCCGGCTTCGCACGGTTTTATTATACGTATAAACCTCCTCTAGAATCACTCTATCTATAAAAAAACCGCATATAAATCCGTTGCGTAGTTTTAAAGATTTAAGCATAGGGACAGAGAAAGCGACTTTGTTTTATACTATGTAGTTTTTTTACATTACTAGCGTCCCGTTCCGGCGCGCGACGTCGCACGGGTTTTTAACGTTACTTTAGGTTTTAGTAGGGATCCCTATTTTTTTATACTACTAATATAGCCTATGTTATTCAGGGATAGTGCAGCATTGTAATGGAGAATGAATTTTTGAAATCGGTCCAGTAGTTTTTGACTTTATTCTTTACATATATATACATACTATATACATACAAATCTTTCCTCGTTATAATTTTAGTATAGATATAGACGGATTCTTCCATTAATTTACGTATACTTAAGTGTATTTACGTTACGTAAAGTCACGTACACCAAAGTTCTCGAGTTTCGAGAACACTCATTAAAATTAATGAGAAAAAACAATATGCGTATGTACTTTATTGTTCATAGTCTTTAAACCTACTTTTAATGGAGTTTTATCCAGTGTGACACAATTCAGAGAAATTAAAACCGGTTTTACACATTTGACAAACTTAAGACTACCGATGTGGCGCGGTGGGCCAAGGTCGGTTTTTCTGCGACGCAGGAGATTGCGGCTTCGATTCCCCCTTCGGGATAAATGTTTGTATGGTCTGTTAATATTTTTCACGGGTGTATTGGATGTTTTTTATTTATTGGAAAAAATATTTATTAATGTAATTTAAAGTATTAGGTAAGTATAACAGTCACAATGTCCTGCCACAGCAAGAGATTTTGGATTAATTTGCCACGTACTCTACATTAGTAGTCAAAATAACCATTAAATAAATATGTAAATATGTTGGACAATCCACACAACACCATCTAGCCCCAAAGTAAGCTACTCAAAGCTTGTGTTATGGGTACTAGATCACATTGATTAGAGGAAGTAAAATTGTTTATACTTTTTTAACCGGATACATTACAACTTAAGAACATTCAATTTTAGTTTAGTTAGATTACATAAAAAAAATAGTTTTTTGAATTATATTAACTCAGCGGGAGCTTTGCTATGTCTAACGGCAATTTGTTGTATCAACATTCCGAGTTTTATGCTTATATTTATTTTGTTTGTTTTTTTATATCCGGGTATTATTATTGTGCATTTGCATTATCGCGGGTAATCTAGCTTTCCACCCATATACTTCAAGAAGAGAGCAGAATACATAAAGTAACTGGTAAGGAAATAGTCTTTCTGTTTGTTACACTTTCTAGTAGTTCTAGTAGTCCGGGCCCTACCTGAAAATCAGCGTGTGATGCTGAGACAGGGACCCTTTTTACCCTATTTACTGTCGACTTTAATTACTATTTATTTCATTTTATTTATAATGTATAATATTTTGTGTAAGTTCACAGATTACCCCCAATAGATGCCGCATTACGGGACTGTGGTTCGGATCCAAACGCACAAAAATTGGAGGAAGGCGCGGGTTGCGGGGACTGGAACAAAGGCGTTGTGATTGGCTATTTCAAGGTCACACTAAAAATGTACTAATGATGTACTCACCCTAGGGTTGGGAAAGTTGCACAACAAAATAAAATTGGTCGATAATTATGTTATAACATGTTATCGAAATTAAAATTTCGATTTTAATTTCGATAACATGTTAAAAATATACATGTATATAAATGTTTTGTAGTGCGGCCTTAGTTCCCCATATTAAAAACGTTTAATTTGTACATTTCAAATTATATTACACTGTTATTAGTATAGGGAACGATCCGTCGTCGGTCGTGTCTTAATGTGTCTTTCCATTTTGTGTCTTCCGGGGCATGCATGAAACCTTAAAAAAGATAATTTACACGGTTAAAACTAAAAAAGCTTCTAAAAATATCCAATTAATAATTATTATTTTTTTATTATCCAGTGCTCATTAAATTTCATTTCCATTTTGTTTTTCCTATCATCAGCAATTTTTTTTTATAAGCTTCAAGAAAATTAACCAATATTATTGGGCAATTTCGTCAGGTTTATGGATTACTAATTTTAGTGCTTTCCATACAAAAATTCCGAGATTCCCACTTATCTACGTCATCCAACATTTAAATCGATGTCGACTAGAAAGAAGTGAAATTCACAACACTAGCGTAACACGTGCTTTCGCCGAAAAGGGACAACGAGTGCAATAACAGCAATGAGGAAAAGAAACAAGTGACTGCCTTACGTACAATCAACCATTATAAGATGACCTCTTCTAAAAGTAGTAAAAATGTAATTAATTTACTTAACGATGAAATTTTATTCAGTCCTTTTGGTAATTTTAATTTCTAGATGACTTTCCACACCATTTCACTGCTTATGTAGTCATTTTATCCTTTTTACTTACAAAAAAACAATTTTCACTAGCGTTAGAACACAAAAACGTAAAGGAGCTCACGGGTCTGACACTTGGTCGTATCTGAAGGCGTCGTTTGAAGTGGCGATTTGTATCAGTGCATTTGCACATATGTGTTGTGCGCGGTTGTCGTCTTTCATGCGGTATCTATTGGGGGTAATCTGTGTGTAAGTTAGATCTAAAGCGCCTTATTCACCATCCATCCCAGCTGTACGTCCGCTCAAGGCCGCGGCGCTAGATGTAACATACACACACTCGTGCGCGCATCCAGCATGCTAGATTTAATCGATCGATTATTCGAGGAGGTTGTGCGTGTTTATAATGCCGCATAATTTATCAAAGCGCCAAAAAATGGGAGTTCAAAAAATGGGCACCATATCTTGCAATGCATTAATTATTTTATATTATATTATACACGATCAAGCACGCACGACGCACGACGCTCTGACGTACGTCCGCATTATTCACTGTCCATCTGCACGACGTTCGCGGTGGTGGGGGCGCTCGCTGGATGCGAAATTGGTCGTGCAAGTCCAGCAAGCAATTAATAATAATTATTGACGTACGTCAAGCATATTCACAGTCGTTTTGCTTCGTGCATCGTGTATGACCTTGGCGGAACGTACGTCGAGATGGATGGTGAATAAGGCGCTTAACTTACACACAGATTACCCCCAATAAGTATAGATACTTAGTCTGTAAGTTTTAAATGGGTAAAAAAAATGATCTTTCTTTTCTTTCTTTCTTTCACACCGGCTGCACTGTACAAAACTCTTGGCTGCCGATAATCTTACAATTAATCATCTCGTTTGATGGATGACGGCATCGCAAACATTTCAAAGATTTTTAATAAGCCCACAAAAGTGTTCCCTTGTGTTTGTGCGTCAAGATTATTAATTAAAGATATATCCGAGCCGACGGTTTGTTTGTTCTTTATATCCTCACAGGGTTGTAATTCAAGAATGTGTTTAGTGTTGTATCACTACATAGTATAAAACAAAGTCGCTTTTTCTGTCCCTATGTCCTATAGTATTACTACATAGTATAAAACGAAGTCACTTTTTCTGTCCATATTTCCCTAAGTCCCTTTGACTGCTTTAATCTTTAAAACTACGCAACGGATTTTGATGTGGTTTTTTTAATAGATTGAGTGATTTAAGGGGAAGGTATATGCGTATAAAAAACCGTGCAAAGCCGGGCGGGTCGCTAGTTCATTTATAAATCGAAGGATCAATGTGTGTTCCCTCTATTTTTAAGTAGTATATGCTCGCGGCTTTGCATGAGTATTATCGATAGAAACTTTTCAATGCTATTTATATCCCATGGGAAGTGATATTAGGTCCTTACATATGAAATTGGCGTTTTTCGTACTGGCCACTTTAATCACAAATTTCTCCTCTTTGGTAAGGAATTCCAAATTCAAATTTGTACAGCTATAGACTCATGTATTTGTGCTTCGATGATCGTCATTCATTTGTTTTTTTTCTTCTGTTTTTTTCTGTTTGCGTCACTCATTTTACAAAATGGAAAACTTAAAATATCGCATTATTTACGAGTACGAGTTCCGCCGTGGCACTAGTGCTGCGGAAACAACTCGAAGGGTGAATGATGTGTATGGCGGTCGTGTTGCAAAAGAAAACACAGTTCGTTTTTGGTTCCAACGTTTTCGTTCTGGAAATTTCGACTTGCAGAACAAGCCCCGTGGACGGCCTGAGACTCAAGTTGATAATGAAGAGTTGAAGGCTATTGTGGAAGCGGATCCATCGCAAACCACGTCCGAGTTAGCTGCAGGCTGCGGTGTTAGTGATAAAACTGTTTTAATTCACTTGAAGCAAATTGGGAAGATTAAAAAGCTTGAAAGGTGGGTACCTCACGAATTGACTGAAGCAAACCGGCAAACGCGCGTCGACTACTAAATTAGAAGAGCTTCAATTGGAAAGTCTAAGACATCCTCCGTACTCCCCGGACCTTGCTCCAACAGATTACCATTTTTTTCGAAATTTGGATATCTTCTTGCAAGGGAAAAAATTCAACTCCGATGGGGCAGTCCAAATCGCCTTCAAAGATTTTATTGATTCCCGTCCGACTGGTTTTTTTAGTAAAGGGATCAATGAACTACCTATAAGATGGCAAAAGTGCATAGAAAATAATGGTTCATACTTTGATTAATTAAATATATTATATTAAAAAATATTCGACTTTTTGTTCCTCCCATACAAAACGCCAATTTCATATGTAAGGACCTAAATCATCTAGGTTGCGAAGGTGATAGATGAATAGGCCGGAGACCAACGGCCAGTTGCAAAGATTAACGCTAAAGTTATCTACATACCTACCCACCTACAGTTCTACCTCAATGACGAATTCGAAATAAAATGGTTCGTTTTATGCACTATATGGGATGAGTGTATGAACTGATATATCAGTAGTTTTTACGTGAAAGGGGAAAAAATCCAAACATACAAATTTTCGCGTTTATAATTTCTTTAAGTATATATTTTCCATCTACTTTAATTTTTCAACCCTAATTAGATTTATAGGTAACCCGCTTATATTCTCATACATACTAGTTACTTACACGTCATGTTTCCTGCAAAACAAGCTTCAGTAATCCAAAAAACAATTATTATAGCAAAATCTCTTCCATTTACTCAAAGGAAATGTTCCGTTTCTTGTGCATAAATTCATGGAGTTTCTTTTCATCTCGATTCTGAACACTTGGAAATCCAAAAGAAACCATTTGATTATTAATTACCTGCCTTTAAAATCAGTGGTAAGAGCTTTCAGGGAATTGAATTGAAAGGTAAACGTTTAAGGTGAAGCGATAGGCCCTTTGAGTAGGTATACCTAATCTGACGACCGATGTGGCGTGGTGGGTGAAGGTCCGCCTACGACGCAGGAGGTTGCGGGTTCGATTCCCGCCTCGAAACAAATTTGTGTACGACCTGCAGAAATTTGTTCCGTTGGTCTGGGTGTTTTCTATGTATAATAAAAAATATCTATCTATGTAATGTTATTGTATTATGTATATCAGTCATCTAGTACTCATAACACAAGCTCTGCTTAGCTTGGGGCTAGATGATGCTGTGTGGACTGTCCGGAATTATTTATTTTATTTTATTTAATCTCAATGGGTATATCTATAAGTACCTATCGGAATCATCATCATCATCGTCATCAGCCTATATTAGTCCACTGCTGGACATAGACCTCCCCTAATGAGCGCCATAGCGTCTTGTCTTCAGCTTGCCGCATCCAGCATCTGCCAGCAGTCTTTCGCAGATCGTTATCCCACCTGGCCAAAGGGCGTGCTACACTACGCTTGCCAAGTTCCTGTTGGAATACTATGTTGGAAATCGTTTAAAAATACGTGTGAGCGTGTGGTCGAAGGAACGCATGACCCGAGAGCTGGTGAGTATCTGGCGCAGCGCATCAGCATGACCATAAATAAAGAAGTTGAAGTTGAGTATTCCCGGGTTCGGTTTGTTTATTCTGGGTTACTTTGACCTAGCCATTAAATACAAAGCCAATGAGTGAAGAGAAACCTGAGTAGAAGGTTGTTTTCGGACAAACAAATAAATAATACCGGACAGTCCACACATTATCATCTAGCCCCAAGCTAAGCAGAGCTTGTGTTATGGGTACTAAATGACAGATATAAGTACGTAATACAATATATTACATAGATAGATATTTTTTATTATACATAGAAAACACCCGGACCAACGCTGCAACGGAACAAATTTGTGCAGATCGTACACAAATTTGTTACAAGGCGGGAATCGAACCCGATGTAAAAATCTAAATGATGTAATTAATACCTAAAGTTACTAGCGTGTCCGTCAGTATGTCTGAAACATTAACACTGAAAAACAATTGCAACAACGAGTTACAGCAGTTTACAACAGTCTGCGTTTTAGTTTGTTTGAGCTTTACATAGTTGCTGTCTGTAACTGTTTGTAGCTGTCAGAGGATTGGTAGTAGATTGCACACAGCTGTAGGTGAGATTAAAATATATCTGGTATTGGTTGGAGTTTTGACAGAGTTATGCTAGTAATATTTTAGTAAGTTACATATTTTAAACAGTATTCGCATTTTTAATCTAACATGCAAGATAATAGCTAATTTCTATGTAATTTTAACCTGTATTTATCGATTTACCTCGTGACCAGGTCCGGGTAGGACCAGGTAGGTCACACCATATGTGTAAACACCTGTCGAACGTCGTGAAAAACAGTTAAATACCCGTCAAGTTTTAGTAATGTTTTCTGATCGCATAAGCCCAAGAAAACTTAAGTTAAAGTTTTGCAAATGAAAATGCTGACTTATAACATACTAGCAGCGCCCCGCAATTTCACCTGTTTAATTCCTGTTTCCGTGAGAATTTCGGAATATAGCCTATGTGTTATTCTATCTCTGTGCCAAATTTCATCCTGATCCGTTCCGTAAGTTTTGCGTGAAAGAGTAAGATACATCCATCCATTTATCTATCCATCCATACCTACAAACTTTTGCGTTTATTAGTAGGATAAACCTACAGTTGCTTTTAGAAATTTTACTCAAACAAGTTATACCTATGCAGTAAATAAAAAGGTATGTATGATAATATTCCTTTGTTTTGGCGACATTTTACAAAAATAAAGCTAATTTGTCACCGAAAACCAAAACTCACATCACATCCACCAAAAACAAAAAAACAAACACGAATTAATCCACAAACCGAGAAGCAGAATGTAATTTTAACAAAGAGAAAGCGAATTTGCTCTGACGCCTACAGAATTCGGTTGGGCGGGCAGAGAAAACTGGAAAAATCCACAGGTAGCGTCTACATCTTGATAGATAGATTCCCCTTCCGGTCTTTTCTCTTTTCTCCTTTGTGAGTGTGTCTGACATGGTGTAGCGATGGCAGAAACGTTGGATCAGGTTGGTTCAAATTGTTTTTATTGTCTAAATTATTATAATACTTAAATTTTAAGGGGCCGGCGGATTGACTAACTCCCCGTTCAAACGGAATACCAAAATGATTAGATTTAATTAAAATTTAATTTAACTTTTTTGACAAAAAAAAACTACTTAGGAGCATAGATAAATACTATTCAAATACAAGAAACACCAAATGTTTTTGGAATTATGCTCGACTCACAAATCATTTTAGTATCCGTTTGTATGGAGAGTTCGTCTATCCGCCGGCCTCTGTAATTAAGCTTGAAGCAAAAAGGCCGCCAATACCATTGCTTATCTCTTTTATAAGGTGTTTAATTAAGTACTTGTATCTATACAGGGTTATAGGTATCTAATGATTAACCTCTTAAAGGCGACTTGGGTGAATCAAGACTAACAACTTTTGTTCTATGACTTTTGCCAAAACGTAATATATCTCCAGTTTTAATTTTTTTTAGTTTTGGCGGGCATTTCTTTCAACCCCCGCTCACCTCACCGCGACCCCTTTCTTTCTCTACTAGATTATGTATACGACATATAGGTCATGTACCAAACCGACATGTCTCAATCTGTGACGCCTAGATATAGCTAAGAAGATTAGAACTGGAAATTTGCTTATAATATATTTTTTTGTATCGGAATAAAATTCATTGAATTAGAAAAAATCGTAGAACAAAAGTTGTTAGTCTTGATCTACCCAAGTCGCCTTTTCGAGGTTAATCATTAAACACCTATAACCCTGTATATTGTGACATGTATAAAAAATGTATACGTATAACATTTGCACGCTCGCGGTTCGAATTCATTGACATCAAATAGCTATACGATTCTTGATATGTAATTAATTGTTTTCTGCAAATAAACGATTGATTCTGATTATAATTGGTTATTACCCTTTTAATTTTGATGATGATAACGACCTCAGTGGCATGGTGGACAAAGGTCCGCTTGCGACGTAGGAGGGTGTGGCCTCGATTCCCGTCTCGGAATAAAATCTTTTCCCGTCTCGGAACAATAAGTATATTTTTAAGATCGACAGATATTTGTCCAGGGTGGTTTTGATGATTTCTATGTACCCATATAGTAAAACATATGTTTATCTATTAGGTATACCCATAACACGAGCTCTGCTTAGTTTGGGGCTAGATGATAATGTGTGAATTGTTCAGCATTATATTATACGAGCATCTGCCCGCGGCTTCGCAGGCGTTGTTTCTATGGATGGAAACGTCTCAAGGCTATTATCTATCTATTATCTATCCCATGAGAACGATTTATGGGATGAAAATGAGCCTGTTAGCCTGTTCCTGTTCTAGCCCTAGAATTATCTAGGGCTGGAACTACGTCTATTCCAAATTTCAGTCCAATCCGTTCAGTAGTTTTTGCGTGAAAGAGGGTTGATTCCTCTTCTTCTTTCTTTTCCACAAGATCCAACATAACCTAGCTAGAACCTTTTTCTCACTGTGTATTTCCTCGCAAAATTTAGATAAAGCTTGGGCCGATAGTCGCGTACCTACTCTATTTTATTGCCGAGAGGAAAATGTAGAAATGGATGTCAATTCACTGACGAATCGCTCGTACGAATGATGCTTGTTATGAGGACTATTTGTCTTGTTTTACTCCCCACTTTCGGATAATATTTGTCCTGTTTTACTCCCTACTTATGGGGTAATATCCTGAGAGTGGGGAAGTTGGGTATTTGTTTTTTATGATGTCAGATGTGAGATTGTTTTGGTATGTGTAGGTATGAGATGGAAACGCGCCGCAAATATAAGGAGAATAGAAATTAATGAATTCATTTCTTATTCATTGAATCTGAAGAATGCAGCCAGTGTCTAAGGGACGTTTCTAACTGGTTTTTATATGGATTAGTTGAGCTACCTCTAAACTTTTTACAGAAGGTTCTCTGCAGTTAGCAAACATTTTTTCAATTGTAAACTCGCTTTGGTTTTAGAAGCGTATACATTTAAAAGATCTTTATTATATCTTTATTTTGCGTATATAGTTTAAAGATCCTTTCAAAGATCTTACTAATATTATAAACGCGAAAGTTTGTAAGTATGGATAGGATGGATGAATGTTTTTTACTCTTTCACGCAAAAACTACTGAACGGATATGGATGAAATTTGGCACAGATATAGATTATAGTCGAATAATACATACTTAAGCTATATTTTATCCCGGAATTCTTACGGCAACGGGAATGACTGTCGGAAACCGCGAGGCGCTGCTAGTATATTATAGTTTTTAGCCTAGTTGTGAGCAAAGCGAGAAAGAGTAGGTACCTACTGAGTTGTAGTGGAATCCAACACAAAAACTCAAATTTATTCTCAAAATACTAGGGCGGAATATACAGGTCCTCATAAATCACACAACAAATTATTGGCAATAAAGTACCAAAAGCGCCACCGCCGGCATTCATAACAAAACGATTCTCCCCAACGAATTACTGCTTTATACATCTTCACGCTTCGCTGAGCGTATGGCCTCCTTCGAACTTCAAGTTTTTCTGCATACTCGAATCGTGAGTTAATGGCCCACACACATGATCAAGTTTCGTGCTTGATTTGCACGAGAGTTTACGCTTGACTGTTCTGTTACTTCCATGGTTTAGTAAGAAAGTCTTGATTGTATTACTAAACTTGGCACTTGAAATTAAATATTAAAGGTCTATAAAACAAAACATACTGGTCTAGTAAAAACAAAACATATTTATTATAGGTTCAATCGATACTTTAAGACCCGTCAACGAATATTTTTATACACTTAAGATTAAGGCTGCGCTTTATTTGGATACGAATTTATTCGTTCGTAAACGTACGAATAATGTTCGAACGCACTTATACGTTAAGTACGGCTAATTGCACGCAATCTGAGAGCTCTATATTCTCTATATTCCTTGGAAGATCATTGGTATCATTTTAGGGTTATCGTACGTTTCCGCACGATTCAAATTCTGACGTAAAAATATCCAAAGTGATTACGGCCTAAGATCTGTCATCGAATGAATTACTGTACAAGTACAAAAGAACCTCATGCAGTGTCCTTACACTTTTTTATTTTGTTTTAATATTACTAACAGATCTTTTTAATCCACTACTATTATAGGTCTTACTGAAAGTTAATTATTGAAAGTAAAGAAAAGAAAAGAGAAATAAGTACTATTTGTACTATTTTTAGCATGAAACATTATTTTATCATTTGATCAAATTGGCTCAAAAAAACTTGATAGTGTATTTCAATCATAGAAAAACTCCACATCAAAGCATAAACAACACTATCTCCAACAAAACTCAGTCGAATTTAGCTGAACCACTGGAAGTGTGGTCTACCGTGTGACGTGATAGTGACAAATGGAATGGTAGTAAAGAAAGACAAATTTTGTATCGTGCCCGTGCATCGTTAGCTAAGATTTGGGTTGTGGTTGAAATTGGTTTTTGGGCGAAGATTTATGACTTTTAATTCAGGGGTCGATGACTTGTGCTGTCAATCTGGATGCTCTGATGTAGAGCTTTCACTATTTTTGTATATTCGAACTACATTCAAGTTCAACGACCCTGTTTGGGCATTTATGTAACGTATATCAGTCATCCAGTACCCATAACACAAGCTCTGCTTATCTTGGGTCTAGATGACGCTGAGTGACTTGTTCAGCATTATTTATTTAGTAATAAATTGGCCATAAGGAATATTTTCGGCCGGTGGAAAAAGATCTTCACTACATAGTATAAAAGAAAGTCGCTTTCTCTATCCCTATGTTCCTATATCCCTATGTCCCTTTGTATGCTTAAATTTTTAAAACTACGCAACGAATTTTGATGCGCTTTTTTTTAATAGATAGAGTGATTCAAGGGAAAGTTTTATTCGTATAATAAAATCGTACGAAGCCGGGGCGGGTCGCCAATAGTCATAAATAAGAAAATATATGTAGTGTTCTCAGCTTAGGTTTCTACAATGAATTTGTCAAACTTCCTAAATTCACATTATGAACGAAAGCGGGTTAACTTTGAACCTTTGTTGTAAGGAGACCAATGTTTCATCTCTTAAGGAACGGACTATTTTAGTGTAAGCTTACATTTACAACGAAATCGACAAACTACGATATTTCCAAAATTATTTTGGACACTCTAACTTTACTATTAAAGTTGAAATACATTCTAGCTAAGTTTCTATACAAGAGTTCCTTCAATCTTTCAGAAGTGCTTACAGTCCAATCTTTGTAAAATAGCATCCCGACTCCCGTTCACTTATCTAATTAATTTGGCCAATCAACCTTCGTTCCAGGAATTGAATTCGAGACCCCTTTGTCCTTAACTAAGTTAATCCGGTCATAGCTTGGTTAAAGTTATCACAATTGAACTTTAACTGAGCTTAAGCGGATAAACTCTATTGCCCGAAAATGCAGCCAACAATGCAAATAAAAGGCTACGTCGACAGACTGCAGAAGTGAAGGAGTGAATTTAAAATAGATAAGCATTTGGTAGTTGAGAGTGAATATTTCGATCCGTAAAAGGTTATTAGAAACCCTTTAAGGACCGAAAGGTTCATCGAATCTATAAAACGGCAAAACATCATGTATTTTGTATGGACCCTTTAAATATTTATTTTTATACTTTTTCATTATGTTTTGTTATAGCGGCAACATAAATACATCATCTGTGCGAAAATAACAACTATCACGGTTCTTGAGACAGCCTAGTGAAAGACAGACAGACCGACAGACGGCTAACGGAGTCTTAGTAATAGAAACCCATTTTACTTTTTAGGTACGTAACCCTAAAAAGGTAAAAAAATTGATTTCTTCAACTCAACTTTAGACAAAGGGCCACATAACACGTGTGAAATCGAGACGTAAGGTTCAATAGCCATAAAAACAAAATTGCGAAAACGACAGCATAATAAAATACCTTTCCTCAGACAAAAACTTCGAGATATTCAATGAAAGACCCTAATATCTCGAGAGCCAACAGATATCTGAACCCGAACTGTCACAAAAGTAGATAAAAATATGTGGGGCAAACTTTCGATTGAAACATCCGCCCAAAAGTTACCATGACTTCTTACCTAATAAAAACTGCCCTACGCGATGTCCCCTATTAGGGCTGGCACCTCTGTGCCCCTAGGGGCATTTCTCACAGAACCCGGGGCATTACAATACGCGAACAGATTTCAAGGGGCGGATCTCGTAAGTTACATACGAAAAGTATTGAGGGTAGGTTCCGTTAGTTTCGGAAGTGTATCATAATTATTGTGATAGAACTAGGTGTTTTTTGTTTTTAGATACGATTAATTTGATAGATTTTAGCAAAAGTAAAAATCTAGCTAGAGCATAATCACTACATAGTATAAAACAGAATCGCTTTCTCTATCCCTATGTCCCTATGAATGCATAAATCTTTAAAACTACGCAACGGATTTTGATGCGGTTTAATAGGTAGAGTGATTCAAGAGGAAGGTTTAGTTCATATATTATGGTCGTCATGTTTTTATTATTATTTTTTATCAACAGTAGACTTTCGTTTGACCACAAACTCACCTGATGGTAATATAACTAGCGACCCGCCCCGGCTTCGCACGGTTTTATTATACGTATAAACCTTCCTCTTGGATCACTCTATCTATTAAAAAAACCGAAATAAAATCCATTGCGTAGTTTATATGATTTAAGCATACATAGGGTCATAGGGACATACGGACATAGGGACAGAGAAAGCGACTTTGTTTTATACTATGTAGTGATATCACAGGTGTATATTTTTCCTGAAGTTGCCAATGTTTAAAGCGTACTCGTACCATGCGTTTAAAAACTGTGAAAAGATCGATCTTCATTTGTTTTTTGTGCTCTATAAAATGTTTCGCAAGCGTTTTGTTTTTTGGGAAAATTTCGTAGTTTTCAGTTTAGCTACACGAGACGTGATGTCAATTTATATAATTCTAAGTAAAAGTAAGATCACACTCCACTCGATAAACCATTAAAAACTTCAGAGGCAACTTTAAACTCTATTTTAAACTTATTTGCTTATTTTAAACGCGAAAGTTGAACGTCCACGTTTATGACATTATCTGAACTTTTACTGCAAAAATACAACCTTTGCTTACTTGTTTTAAAGTGCTATTTAGTTGGTCTCTCAGCCATTACTTTTATGATATTTGCAGACAATTTTCATAATAACTCTAGTGCATAAAATTTGTTGTACGAGGCAATAAAATAAGGTATGTTTAAAAATTTATATATTTGTTAATGGTTTCTATGTTTAATATAAATTTGAGTTGATTATGATAATGATGATTGCGGAAAACGAGTACCTACCTAACCGGCTATTTCCGGCTTCATCCAAATTCGGATAGCGGCCATTTTGTAAAACAGTACCCGAAAACAACAGATTCATACAAAGAATAGCAACTCTGTTCGAAGTTTGTCTGTTTTTAGCCAGCCGACTGCCATCTCAATCTACTTACCAACTTGTTTGAAAGCGCAAAGGCTTGTGGATTGGTAGGGAGAAGCTGTGGTGAATGGCTGGTGGCCGCTGCTGTAGGTCCTTCTTGAAAAGGGGATAGTGCCAGTCACACGAAAGTTTGGAAGGTAACCAATTTTTGCTCAATCTTTTGCATCGGGCTGAAAATATGAGCTTGAACACTTATTTCTAGGCTGAGAATAAAACAAAGGCTTCTTTTCATTAATTTCTTTTGTTTTCTTTTGGTTGTGTTTTATCCTGCATTTCTTATAAACCAAGCCTATTCTTTAATTTTATTTTTTAACTTATTCTTACACCATTAATAATACTATCCTTAATCTAGTATAGTAACAAAAAAATGAATAGACGATCAAGAAGGAAGTATTTTTTTTTTAAATACGGCGATTTTGATTCAAATTGGCTGGCAGCGTAAAAATACTAACGGAGACTTCCGTATGGTTGCCCCATCGGTTTTTGTCTTTCGGTGTGATTGTCTCTTTGTACAAAACTTAGAGGTTTGCTTCACTGCCTACAGCTTTTGATGTTTACTCGGTCATAGGTACCTACCTCTATCAATTTTTAAATGCTGGACAATTTATACAGGCTCATCTTCTTGACAACCGATGTGGCGCGGTGGACGAAGGTCCGCCTGCGACGCAGGAGGTTGCGGATTCGATTCCCGCCTCGGAGTAATTAGTGTACATTCTACAGAAATTTGTTCCGTTGGTCTGGGTGTTTTCTATGTATACTTAATAAAACATATTTTTGTTGTATTTTTTAATTTATTTATTAATCATAACATGTTCATTACAGGTTTCTTTTTTTAGTCCTAAGTCGATGCTAGATCTAAACTAAGTACAGTACAATTAAATTTATAACTTATATAAGGTGTCTTAATACAGTTTGTATTGTATCAAGTGTATCAGTCATCTAGTACCCATAACACAAGCTCTGCTTAGCTTGGGGCTGGATGATGCCGTGCTGACTGTCCGGAATTCTAATCTAGCCACGCCTGTGTAATGGGTACTAGATCACTGATATATTAGTATATTCTACATAGATAGATCTTTTTTTATTATGCCCGCAAATCAACCTAATCAAAAAAAATCGATCTAATAAATGCAGATTGTGTAAAGATTTGTCCAGAAGCGGGAATCGAACCCGCAATCTCCTGCGTTGCAGGCGGAGCTGTTGCGTAGCTTATAAAACTTTATATTAGATTAAGTTTATGTTTGTGAACAAAATAAATATTAATCTATCAGAAGTTTCGGAGACTTCCACATCAACATTACAAATCAATGGGTATGTAAAATTTATCAATACCAAGTGGTTTACTGGATAAATAGTGAACAATAATCAAAGTGAGCACTTTATTTCATAATTTCAATTATTTGTTAACATGTATTTTATGACGTGTCCAAGTGTCCTGTAAAGTCTTAAGGAAATAAAGCACTTTGAATTTTGAATACTTTATTAACAACGAAAATTACAAGCAAGGAATAGAAAAATTACAACTAGTAAGTATTTACAATTGAAACCATTGAGCTAACTGCAGACGGTTGCAAACAGTCTAAAGGTAGCTCAATTGATCCATGTCAATACCAGTCGGAAGCGTCCCCAAGACACTGGCTGCATACCACGCTGTATGGCAATGCTGATTCGCTGAGCCAGATATTCACCAGCTCTCGGGAAGTGGTGGTTTACTTATTTTTTATATTTTAAATTGTGTATACTATAAGTTGATAATTATAATTTTTTACTACGTGTAATTTAAAACTTACAAACCGACATGTATATTTTTTTATAAATAAAGAACTATGAACTATGTGGTTGCGATTAAATAGTGGCACAAGTTACCAAAGTTACCAAGGGGTATGGTAAAGAATAATAATTGAGTGCTCCATAAGCTAAACTAGGTCTCAACAATAACAGTCTACATAGAAGCTTATTTAAGAACTCTTAAATCCAGAACTAAGTCTGTGGTAAGTTCTAAGGCAGGTTAAACTTTAGTTCAGGTATGTAATAAGGATATTGAGGGGCACTGTAGAGTAAATAAAAGTTAAAATTTATCATCATTGAAATTTTATTCATATTTCACTACGATTTTAGAGAAATATGTCTCAATAATTATGTCTCAGCAATGTATGTAATTATGTATTGTTAAAATTCAGTTCTTGTCAATTATTATCATTAATTATCATTTGTAGTTAAATTAATTCAGTTAATGTAGTTACAAGGATATACTCGGCGCGAGAGGAAATTCGCCCGTATTACCAAAGAATCACTTAAAATACATAGAAAGGAAAATACCTTTGTGTCTTTTCTTCATTCCTTGTCGACGAAATAACCTTTACGTAGCTTTTCTACGCCCGCTAGTTGTAGGAGTAGACATATAAGCTCCTTCGAACACCAAATGTGTAAAACCTCTTCTAGATATTTCTCCCGAGTATCGGTATTAAAAGTAGGTACGTATTAAAAGTAACTACATAGTACCTATGTACGTATGTAAGACACAAAGACCCTTATCGTGGCCTAGATCCGCCTCTGCTAGTAGGTAATTTTATGAGATTTCCAAATACCCTTTTATTTTCTAAGAATTATATTTGTGCACTTACCATTGACGCAAGAGGTACCTATTACAAGCGTAGGAAACTTATAACCCCAATCGTGACCTAGATACTCCCCTGGTATTTAGTAGTTTCACTCCCTCGAACACCAAGTGTTTTCGACCATGAATTTAAACTTGGCCTCTCGACCAGACAGTCTAGGAATTTGCCACTGGCTGGCCTCAAATTGGGTTTAGGAAATGAGGTTGTCGGGGCAATTGTAAGGGTGTGTGTCATACTCATTCGTGGAACGGGTTGTTGAGTACTTATTGGCTAGCCGGTCATGCTGACCGATTTTTGGTACTTTTTGCTAGCCAGTCATGCTGACCGATTTTTGGTGGGTAAATTTAATAAATATGGCCTTTTCATTCAACAGTGACTTTAATTTTTATAAAATTTTGGTATTCAGTTTAAGCATTTCTTCTGAACTCAATTTGTTTGGTAAATAGATGTGAAAAGATCCAGGAATCGTAAAATTAAACTTCTAAAAATAAGAGGAAAAATAATTGTTCTAGAAAGAACAAAAAAGTATGTGATGAGGCCATGAGGTCGCTCCACAGTTTAAACTTATCTTTGGTAATTTATTCACAATAAATTATTTTTGTATTTTACCTACAATACTTTTTGTTTATTAATAAGTCCTTTGGTCATTTTGTCCTTTGTCCATAATTATTACAATTACCTCAACAAAAAAACAGGTGGTCTTAGTATGAGAAACTTATAGACCAAAACCATTATAAATAAACCAGTGAAATATAATCTCTTTTCTCCAATTTTTTAGTTCATTCTCAATATACATTTTTTTCTATTTTTATAAAATCAATGCATTTTGGTATGTTTTTTGAGCTGGATTGCTATTGTCTCTTGGGCTTTATCGTCTGTCATTGACAAAGTATTCAGGTGAAAGCGGGAAAGTGATAAAGTGATACAACATCAACATATTCATCAGAAGCCTTGCAATTTCCCAAGACAGGTGAACTGATTTCTGTACGGAAATATTTATACTTCCGCGAATAACGCACTTTTACAATCGTCTACAAAAGTCTTACGCAAAAAATACTAAATGAAAACATGAGAAAAGGTAAATAAAGATCATTATTTAAGATATTAACACCGGTAAATTAAACATAATTTGAGTTATTTAGAGTATTCCAATATATTATGGCAGTCATAAGCGTACCTTATGTCCAACAGTGGAATATTGACCGATGATGACGATTCTTATGTAATAACCTTATAAATATATTTTCTACCTATGTAATAATTATATTGGTAGAAATACCAAACCTTTTGCATTCGACTGTACCAGCGTGAGATTGAATGTTTTCGGTCTTTTGTTAACATACATAAAGTTATTTCCTCCACTCAAGCGATGCTCACCCTTATTGCAAGCGCTATAAGAGCTTTATTGAAGTGAAACACTCTGGTGGTATGTTCGAGACAGTTGCAGTCTACAGGATGCTTTCAAAATTCGAAACACATATTTTTGCAAGAAGAAAATTGTTGAGGTAGGAGATTTTATGCATTCTAGAAAATTCATTTTGCTCCTTCCTTTTTAGGGTTTCACTGAGATTCATTTATTTGTATGAAACCTTGTTATTTTTCCCTATCTATGATTGAATCTAAAAGGAAATAAATGAATACCGTTTGACTTCTTCAATCAAAGCGTGTGCAACGTAGTATATTATAAACTGTGAGGATGGTTAAAGCTGTATCCGTTTCAAAATAACTGTGCTGTATAAAATTAACGGTAGGCATAATATTTATATTGCTTAGGCTTATTTAGTGAACAAACAGTTCACTAAATATTAATCTTAGGTGAAAAACTTCCCTTGGTATTACTCATTAATTTTAACAACACCCTATATTAAAAAAAGATTACTTCTTCTCTTTTAAGTTCGAAACACACAGAAGCCGGAGGCGGAGCGGAGGCGAAGGCGTGCGAGTTGTATTCTATTGAATCATATGAAAGCCTACACACACACCGCAGGCGGTGACGGCGCGTTGCCATAGGAAAAACCGCCACGCCTTCGCCTCCGCTCCGCCTTCGGCTTCTGTATGTTTCGAACTTTAAGTAGGTTGAAAACAAATGCAACCCGAACACGACGCTTTTGTCGTGTTCAAAACAATGCAGCGCCGCGTCATAATGCGTCAATTACATTCCCGCCATGTCGCGAGAACATTATCATTTGGGACAATACGCCACACTACTGTTAACATTTGAGGCACGACGCTGCCGTGGAAATTTGATAATGTAGAATGCAGATTCTAGAGATCTCAGAGAAAGTCGAAAAGTCAAACATTTATTTCAACACGAATATAATAAAGACACAGATCACTGCAGTCACTAACCACATACATATAAGACCACATCATAAGAAATTAAATTTACGAGTATAAATAAAAATAGTAAATCTAGCACTATCCGAATAATCTCAAACTTTACAGAGGTTATATATATAGTTATAGTAAACGTTTCTAACTTCCCCATAATCCGTGAAACAATTCAAATCTGCGGTTAAATTATTCCAGTTTATCACATTATTCACCAATTTAGTTGATTATCCGTCAAAATGCATCAAAGTATTGATTTTCATGATAGATGGTTCAGCAAAACCGATGCAGTGCAATATATCAAAGTTTCACTAACCGCAAATAGGTACGCTGTTATCTGTTATCGGTTTAGGGTTACTACAGTTGAGAGGGCCAATAAGGTTCTCCAATGTTAAACAAGGTTGTCGCTACATAAGGATCGATCCTTCCATTTCAGCCTGTGTAATCGTAGGATTCAGTAAAGGATTCTAGCAGAGGAAGATCATAAACTATAGATTTTATACCTACGCGATCAGGATACATGTACACTACACACTAAATAGAGAGGGATACACTCTAAAAAGAACAAGCTCTCCAAAATTCAAGTCGGTTTCCCGTCTTCTTTTAGTCAATTGCGACTTTATAATAAACTAGCGACCCACCCCGGCTTCGCACGGTTTTATTATCCGTATAAAAAAAAATCTTGAATTACTCTATCTATTAAAAAAACGCATCAAAATCCGTTGCGTAATTTTAAAGATTAAAGCATACATAGGGACAGAGAAAGCGACATTGTTTTATACTATGTAGTGAAGTGACTAGCAGCCCACTTCGGATTTGCATGCGATTTTTCTTGCATTGCATGGTATATACATAAAACCGTTCTCTTATATCACTCTGTCTACATGGAAGTCGCATTAGAATCCGTCGCATAGCTAAAAGATCTACACCGACAGATAGACCGCAGGAAGCGTATCTGTTTTATACTTTACTTATAGATATATTACATGTAATTGTAAACTCTGTTTGTATCTTTGCAGTATTTAGGTCTGGCACCTGCTTTCTCCTAAACTGGGACAGCGTGACGACATGACAAATGTGACGTATTTACATCTGACGTCATGAATGCTGTGGAATTGAAAATGGGAAATAGAGTAACATGTTACGTAGATAAGATACGAACGAAAATTACAATCAAGGAATAGAAAAAATACAACTAGTATATATGTACAATTGAAACCATTGAGCTAACTGTAGACGGATATATAAGAAAACGTATTTCTTTTTTTGTAGCATAACATAGAAAATAAACTATAATTAATTAAAAAAACAACATCAATATTAAATAAATACCCACTTATTTACTAATTAAAAAACAAAAAGGCGTCCGACTCAGCATGTGTTGTGATAGCTATAGATTATAGCTACCACAGCGCTGATCTTCAGTAGAAATAGTATTGTCCAGTATCACTTCATACCACCTATAAAAAATTACTTCCCGCTGTCTGTCTGTATGGTTAGATATTTAAAACAAAGCAACGGATTTTGATGTGTTTTTCAATAGATTAATAGAGTGATTCAAGATGAATGTTTGTCTGAATAATACACACGTGCAAAGCAGGGGTGGGTCGCCAGTAAGAAATATATAGAAAATTTCAATATGAAGTAACTTAGTAATGAATGCGAATTTATAACCTTTTCGGCCTTATAACTGTTTTGTAGAACTATGTAAGATTTTCGTAGCAGATTTCGTAGCAGATATCGTAGCAGTTCTGTAGCGTCTATCGTTTTATTTTTTGTGTATAGCACTAATGTGTACCTAGATCTTAGCTAGAACAGAAAATTGCAATTTTTTTCAAGTTTTCTCGTAGTTGTTCTATATAAATAAATAAATATAAATAATTCCGGACAGTCCACACAGCATCATCTAACCCCAAGCTAAGCAGAGCTTGTGTTATGGATACTAGATGACTGATATACTTAATACAATACATTACATAGATAGTAATGTCTAGATAGTATGTAATTTTGTATGTGTTTGATTTTTCCTCTGTTTCCCATGTGTATATTTTTATTTCGTTAATATTCTTCAATTTCAAAGCTTTTTCTTGCTCTATATAACGTAGTTAACTAACTCAGAAAAGGAAGTATAAGGAGATCTTTGTCCATTTGGGGGTTTTAATCAGCTATAAAGATAAATGACTATGTCTGAACTAATGTCTTCCCGCATCTTCGCTCGAGTTATTTCTATGGAAACTTTTATTGGTTATTTATCTTACATAATGACACTGATTTATGGGACTAAATGTATTGTACATAATGTATTGTCCCAAGAAAGAAAATTAGACATAGATATAGACATAGACATAGACATAGACATCTCATTTATTTGCTACTAAACATACACACAATTATTTTAATATTGACAAGGTTACAATTAGGTACTAAAACAAATTATTCCTAAATTACAAAAAGAAAAATTATAACTTATAGACAATATCTTGTTAAGTTGAACTAAAAAATAGAAATGAAAATAAGTAGGTACCTAACTATTAATGCGTGCTGCAGTAGCAAATGGGTCTAGGCTCAGCATAATGTCAACTGTTCTGAACAGAAGACGCTGTTATTCTGCCTAGACCAGAGAAGAGAAAATATCTATAAAACTTTTGTAACACACAAAGATATATTGATCCATCCAAACTTATGCATTTATTAATATTAGTCTAGTAATATAACTCCTAGAAATCTTAGTTAATTTACCGCTTTATACCCTGTAATGTCCACGCTATACATCAGTAATGCCACATTCATTTGGAATTTTGCCTGATTTGTGGCTGTCACTGGATTAGGGTATTGCCGCGCCAAATACACTATTGATGTATCATTTGATGAGAATAGAACTACTTGCTGTTCCACGCGGTTTCACCCGTTTTAATGCGAATTATTTTCATGTTTCTCAATTCTCACTAACAGTAATAATAATATTACACTTTTGTTCTATTTGTTCATAAGCTTTAGCGGAACTTTTTACCACTACCTCATATAGCAATCTGTGAATTGCGTTGTGGCTGCATTATTATCTCGGTTTATCTTAGTAATCTAGTTATTTGCAACTATATATTTAGTAGCCGTTTGCTTTTCCTGAATAAATAAATAAATGATGTGATTTCCCAAGGGAATTTAATGATTTATCACGACAAAAAGTATATTATGTTGCTTTCTATCCTTTTATCCAAAAACAAATTTATTGCTAAGTTAAAGCATGAAGGAAGACAAACAAACAAATACATATTAATATATATTAGTTGGGATAGAAGCATGTGACGTTGAGGCAAATTAATAATATATTATTAAATAGGTTCCATTGATTTGTTTTGAATAGTCGCTCTAATTTTGGGAATGTCCAACTATTATTGTCAAATCAATGGCACACACAATTTGAAATGACTTCTGTTTATTAATAACGTTTCCGTTTTGTTTTTGATCACTATACTACATAGACTTTAAATTTAACTGCAAATTTTGCATTTAGAAAAAGTATAGTCTTTAATGACACGTTCTAAGAGTAATACGAATACCACACAATTCAACTGATTTAAATAAAAGAGGAGGTTTTTGTTTTTTAACTTATTCTTAAGTTAAAAACGACTTGTCAGATCTTTAAATTTGTATGAAAATGAATATGGAATGACAATTACCAGCTTGAAACTAAGCCAAGGAAATGATCATCAAAATTGGTTCACCTAGAAAAAAAGTTCTCGGAAAAAACAGTCAAACCAAAAACCTCCTCTTTTATTTAAAATCGGCTACATTGATGATGTCTTTATTTAAGCTTTGAAGAATTTGAGGTCTGTTTATATTTTTAAAAAACAAGCCAAATTACAGTTAATTACACGCCTGCCAAAGGTGTTACTGGCAAAACCCTAAATAATAAAATTTTTGAGACGTATGCGTGACTCAAGAACTGGTGAGTATCTGGCTCAGCGCATCAGCATTGCCATACAGCGGGGTAATGCAGCCAGTGTCTTGGGGACGCTTCCGACTAGTATTGATATGGATCAATTGAGCTACCTTTAGACTGTTTGCAACCGTCTGCAGTTAGCTTAACTACTTTAATCGTATATTCTTCTTTTAAGGCGCAAACAGCACATTAAGTGGCGCCCCCACTTATTTTATTACATATATAATTCCGTTAAACAAAGGAATTTTAAAAATTCACACGTACGGTTTGTTAAACCTATCATAAGCTTACTAGCGACCTGCCCCGGCTTCGCACGGTTTTATTATACGTATAAACCTTCCTCTTTAATCACTTTATCTATAAAAAAAACCGCATCAAAATCCGTTGCGTAGTTTTAAAGATTTAAGCGTTGAAAGGGACATAATGACATAGGGACAAAGAAAGCGACTTTATTTTATACTATGTAGTGATATGTTTCTAATCCTTGATTATAATTTTCTTTGCTAACAAAGCTATACAATACAATACAAAAATACTTTATTGTACACCAGAAAAAAGAACATTACATAAGACATGTACAATGGGCGGCCTTATCGCGTAGAAGCGATCTCTTCCAGGCAACCTATAAATGAATAAGATAAATTCACCTGTCCAGTAGATTCCCCAAGTCAACACTTAAGACATCCGAAAGCTAGGGGTCGATTCCTACTCCACAACCTCCAGAGTTAAGATCCTAAAATATCTTGAAATGATCACAAACATGGAACAAACCCACAATATCTCCTCAAGCCACTTAAAATTGAGTTATCAAATTAGAATTCTCCACTCAGCATCTGGCCTATCTCTGATCAATTATTAATTTCTGTTGAAATAGTAAGTAATTATTAATATCTGTTAGAATAGTAAGTCTAATAGTCGCGTATCATGTACCCATTTGAGGACATCTCCGTAATTACTTGTAGCATTGTAAATTGTGAAATTCAGCAGCGCAACTCATAGTTTGAGTTTTTTTTAGTTATACTTACGATAGCCAAAAAGGTTTCGTTTCTTTCCATAAATTTGGCGGCTTCTAACACAATTTTGATAAATTTAAAGTGGTTGAGTAGTTTCATGCTTTTAGCATCTTTTTCATACGAAATAGATTTTAGTTTTCGAATGGTTTTCAAAGATTCAGAGAAGGCTAGGCACGGATTCGGAAAAAAATACTTTAATCACTTACCAGTCATTTGTTATTATCTAATTATAATATTCGTTTGCATTAGCAATTTTTATAGGTAGAGTTTAGTAGAGGGGGATTTTGCCTGACTCGTCTATTCCTATTATTTATAACATAACATGTTAAGCTTAATTGAAATAATCACAAAAAACATGTAATGGTATTTGTGTCATTCTTTTTTTATCCTGAACTGTAAAAATGAAGTTGAGTATCTGGTTTAGAACACCGCGTGATCATGTCGCAATTAAATTATAGATTAGTTCGTCTCAAGCTGCGCCGCAATAATTATCATTTATCACCCGCAAGGTGTTTGGATTCAACCATCAATTTGAACATTGTCGGGGTTTGGTTACAACTCGATCTAGATATATGAGATTATATCTCTTATAATATGTATATGAGATACAAGTACGGAAACGATTCCAAGCGATGAAAAGTAGCTTGGGTATTAATCCTGGAATAAACCAACGTCTAAATTTTCAGCTCGATCCGTTAAGCAGTTTTTGCGTGAAAGACGAACAAACATCCTTTCATCCATACAAACTTTTGCGTTTATAATATGTATAATATGGATTTGGGTCAATGCAGATGTCGATAAAACTATAAACTAATTTGATAGTACTAAAACTTATCAAACAGAAAAAACAGTGTTATTTTTATGTTTTACAAAAACTAAAAAATATTAATTTTTCACACACTATTAACGATATCTACAACCTACTTCAAACTGACAGCGTGAAATTTGAATTCAGTTGTTATTATTTGTAAAATAAAACGTCAAATTTTTATTTTGTGGCATCTGCGCAAATCCACATTGATAGGTACTATATAATTTAATTTACTTATACCATTGTCTACATCTCGTTTTTGTGTTCTTTTTAATTGAACTAACTAGTTTATTCTTTTTTCAGTAAGAAAAGATCTATAAACTGAAAATTGATGACATTCATTGATGCATTTTTTTCAGTCAGCCTTTCATTTTGTTTTCATCGACTATACAACAGAAGGCCCTTTGCTACTCTTCATGAATAAAAATGAGATCTTTCACCTTCCACTATAAAAAGCAGCGTCCATAAAGCAAGTTTAGGCTTAGCTGCCTGTTCCAATACATTTCCATGCATATTCATGGGAAAGACAATCACGAGGAGGTTTTTCTTTTTTAACTGGTTCAATGGTTCACACCGACGCTGAGAGCAGCAAACTTACGAGGCAACGAGGTATAAATTCTAAGTGCCTTTAGCATAATAACTTTCCATAGTTTCTTCTCTATAAGAACAAGTACCTACTAATTTAAAATGAAAGAAGTACTTTATTTACTAACTACATTGCTATCACCATGAGAAGAAGAACGAAAGAAGAAGTACAATCAGCAGCAAAAGTGTTAGTGTCATATCATATCGTGCGGAAGTCTGACATGTTGCAATGAAAACTAAAAGGTCTGCTTCCGCTTCTACTGGTAACTCGTACAAACTTGGCAAATTCTAACAATATCGGTATCTAAAGAATGTCAAAAGCAAATTTATATTTTATTGTGAAATAGCAATCATTTCACACGAGTGTACCCATCAAAAATGTTGCAAAACCCTAATCCCGTGTGTCCGATCGCAGCAGCACAGAAAAAACAAGACAAATTGCACTATTTGTCCGCGATTGTACACCGGATACTGTCCCCGGTTTACCAAATGAACAATGTATTGTTCTGAAAATTTAAATGCCGTGTGTTAGTACTGCTATTAGGGTTAGAGCTTTTTTATTTGACCATTGGACATAATAGTTTGAATAGTGAACGAGACATAGAATGACGGAAGGTAAAGTAGGTTTTTGTGCTGTTGATTGACGGACAAAGCGTGGTTAACCGTCAACACATTAAGACCGAATCCCTACAAGATAACAGCCAAAGTTTAGGACGAGTATCTTAAATCACACTAATAGTATAAATGCTAAGGTATGTGTGGATGTTTGTTCTTCTACAAATCACTATTCATTACTTTTAGTGGGAAGAAGAACGAACATCATCGTATCATCTAAGAAATAAATTTAAACTAGAATTAGCTAACGCACGCACTATCTACGGCAAAAAAACAATAATTTTCGAGGGAGTGCAATTGTTTAACGGCTTACCTAATGAAATAAAGGAATGTGTTAGTTTAAGCATGTTCAAAACAAAATTAAAAAAATACGTTTATAGCGTACGTTAGGTAAATACCTACCTATATAGCAACAATGTACAATTAGTCTTTACCTTCTGCAATGTAAACCGTTCTAATCTATAATTAGTACCTACCTATGTACCTACATTAGTATAGTTACATTACCTAAACTTAAATAGACTTACCTTAGTATATTTCTTGTGAAACGCTTTATTGCTAAGCGAATGTAATCTAACAATCTAACGTACATGTATAGCATAGATACCTATCTCACGATTTAATTGTTTGGCCCTGGAGGCGATAATAATTTTAAGAATTAATCTATAAGAACCTACCTATTGTATCTCATTATAAAAGAACAATGTGTTTTTATGAGAATAAAGATCTTTAAACCTAACATAAAAATGTAGCCCTTAGGCTAAAATTCAATATACGTAGTTCTAGGCCTGGAATAAAATATAGGCTATTTTTCAATAATTTCCGCGCGGGTGAAGCCGCGAGAATAATACTATAAATAACTAAAGTATAAAAAAACAAAACGAACTGGC